>VZTA01026748.1:130355-174276 GCA_013398855.1 Mohoua ochrocephala
AGCGGGGCTGCGCATCTTCCGCGATGTGAGTACGCGGTGCCCGGGCACGGAACCCATGCTTCCGCACGGGGCACCTGCGAGTGTTTGGGGAGGGGGCGCCTGGTTTGTTATGCTTTGCCTTTTTCTCTTGTATTTTTTTTCTCTCCATCCTTCTTTTTTTTCCCTCTTTTATTTCTTCTTCTCTTATTATTTTTTTTCTTGAGCTGTTTTCTCCTCCCTCGGTGGAAGGGGGTGAAGCCCAGTGAGATGGTAGATCTTTCCCCTTTCCCTTATCCCTTCCTTTTCCCCTTTTCCCTTTCTCTTTTCCTTTCCCCTTCCCCTTTTGCTTCTAATGGCTGCTTGTTTGAGTGGAGCAGGTTAGCGTTTGGGGGTGGCTAGGAGAGGTTCTGAGTGAAAACAGTCACCTTTCCAAATAAGTTGCTTCAAATTTTTTTGTTTTAATTGGGATGGGAGAGGGGGTTGGGGCGCTTTTCACTAGAGTTTCTCACCCTATAAAAGTTTTGGGTTTTTTTCTCAAACCATGCAGGCTCTTCCCATCCCATTAGACCTTGATGAATTTGAGGTGCCCAAGGTCAATATGCGGAGAATCCTGAGTCCCTCAGGCCTTTGAGGGTGAGCTCAGAGAGGTGCCCTGATGTGCATCTGGCCACGCAAGCCCCCAGGGGTGCTGTGCAAGACTGTCACCAAGGGCTCAGCATCTTGCAAGGTGCAGCTGTAAAGTTTTTTTGTCTAAACTTGCGCAGTACAGAGCATTTCTTTGTTCCAAGCCAAATCCTGGTAAAAGCCAAACTTTCACCCAAAGCTTTTCAAAGAATCCCCGACCTTGGTGAGACCTACATATCTTGAGACCAACTCTACTACCAACTCTGATCTGCTTCAGACCAGCTCCTGTATTGGCATTATTCCACAATATCAGCTGGAAATGGCATATTCTGTGTTAAAGGACTCTTTATCTACATGTTTTCTCTAATGTACCCACCTTAACTTCCCCAACCTTTCCCCAAATTATTTCGAGCAACCCTCGTCTGCTCACCTCTTGGTTTCTCTAGCCTCCATAGGAAATCATTTACATAAGAATTTTTGTTGACTTCTATTATTTCATTTCAAGTGTATATTGAAAATGCAGATTTTTTTTGTCTCAGAGATACCACTTGTAAGAGAAATGGGAGAATTAGTCGTATATCACAAAAACAGAAGAGAAATCTAAGTTGCCAGGAAAGAGTTAAAAAACATTAAATGGAGCCAACTCCCCAGTTTAACTCAACACACTGGGTTAGGAAACTGCACATGGCCAGATTATCTGATAAACTGAAAACTTTTGATTTTACTAAAGTAAAAAAAAGAATTCAAAATAAAATTGTTTCATTTTCAGCATTTTCTTAAACCAGCATCAGGTTCATATTTATAGGAAAGCAGATACCTTTCACAAACCTGTGAATAGGAGGGAGGGAGGCTGTTTCTGTGATTCTCCTCTTATATCTGGAGGGAGACCTTAAATCCAAACCACATCTGCCTGCTTCAAAGCAGGGACTGGACCCTGGGGGCTCTTCCTGCTGTGAGAGCATGCTCACGTCACAGATATATTAGATATTTGGGGGTGTGTAGGTGTGTGATTACCCCTCAGTGAAGTAGCCCCACCTGTATAAAAACTTACCTTTAAATTAGACCAGGCAGCAAGAGGTTTGTTGTAAGGCTGCACAGAAAGGGCAGGCACTGAGGTCCTGATCCCACTGGGGAATAGAATCATAGAATCATAAAGTGGCTTGGGTTGGAAAGGACCTTAAAGATCATCCAGTTCCAACACCCCTGCCATGTGCAGGGACACCTTTCACTAGACCAGGTTGCTCAGAGCTTCCTCCAACCTGGCCTTGAACACTGCCATCCACAGCCTTCCTGGGCCACCTGTACCAGTGCCTCAGCACCCATACAGTAAAGATTTTTTTCCTAACATCTAATCTAAACCTACTCTCTCTCACTTTGAAGCCATTCCCCATTGTCCTGTCACTACATGCTCTTATAAATAATCTCTCTCCACAGAGAGAAACCTAATGAGAGTGATACATGATTGCTAAAGCATCCTCCTCCCTGGTCTTCTGTCAAAGTCCCTCTCAAGTATCTAAAGGATTTTAATATTTCCTTAAGGTTTTGGGGGTGAGGGTGGTGGAATTAATTAAAACAAAGTAATAAAAACTTTAGATAATAATTATAAAATAATAAATACATAAAAAATAATTTTAAATTTTTAAAACTGCTTCTGCAGAAACTTTTGCCACTCTTGACCCATGTTTATGGGAGATTTCTATTTGATTGAAACTCCACTGATACATCCCTTCAAAAGTCCAATCCTTATACTGAAAGTTGGGTGTATGATTTATTTAAATAGGGAGGGAAATTGTCATCTTGTTAAGTATATTTCATACTTCATGTGCTGTAAACTTGGTCCAATGCAAAGTTCTGCTTAGAGACCACCTGTGGAGTCCTGGATGTGGGTCACAACTCTGCTGGTTCCCTGCCAACCCCACCCTACAGAAAACAGTCACAAAGGTGCTCCAGCAGAGCTTGGCACTTGGATCCATCTTGTCTGGTTTCACTGCTAGGAGCAGAGCAGTTATGGCATGTGCTGGAGAAGCTGTTTAAATGCTCCTAACATTTTAATAAACCAGAGAATGTTTCCATTGCTGTCAGCTCTCAAAAACTTATGTGCCCATTTTGAAACACTTTACTGGATATTCACAGCAGCAACAGAAACTATATTTGGAAGATTTGCTTTCTTCCCTTTCCTACACTTGTTGCAGCATTGCCTGAGCTCCCCATTGCAGTTCAGGCTGAAGTAGCCTGTGACACCGAGTCTGATCCCTTCATGCCGCCCAGCTCCTCTCCTGACTTATCCCTTTGCTTCCTCCACCCACACAAACCAGGAGTCTTTCTCACCATCTCAGATGCTCAGCACATCCTCCCAGCCATCCAACCCTGAATCCAGTACCATAGTAGCCATACGGTGTCAGGCTTTGGGCCTGAACATCATCCTTATAGTCCATAAACAAACTAGAAAATAAAGCTGATTCTTGTTATAGTCCTTTTTTTTAGTGCACACAGCAAGGGAGAGTTAAAAAACGCACTACTCTGAGAGAAGGATGGAGACATTAAAAACTTTAAAATCTTATGCAGCTTTGTGAAAATGTGATGTAGGGCTCAAACTATAAATGTGCACTAAGGAGAACATTGTTATTAACCCATACCAAAAAACCAAATTGATCATGTTCTCTCTGTCTCTCTTTTTGTTTAGATATTAAGAAGAGCAGATAAGAATGGTAAGACTGCTTGCATGTTTTGCTCCCTCCCTTCGGAAAAAAGAATCCATCCTTAATTCAGCATTTTAAGTCATGTTTTAAACATCCTAACAGAAAAACCAGCCATCCCTCATGTCATTTTATGTTTTCTGCAGGTTCAATGCCATGTTGTATTATGTTGTGCTCTGATCCTCCCTGCTTTAAGGACAGACTTTATGCTTTCACAATTTGACATGTGTGCTTGATTTGCACTTTGGGTGCATGTGAGTGTTTTCTTAGTGACATTGACTCAAGAAGGTTTGAAATACTTGTTAGTGGCTCCATCTTACTACTTTTTAAAAACACCAGTCTACATCCAGAAATCAGACTTGTTTTTGTATTTGTTCAGTGTGTCAGTAGGAAGAATAAACCCTTGAATCCAACTCACATATTTATAGCACAGAAGTCATAAGTTTTTTATTAACACGAGAAGCATCAAACAGTGTCAAACCCACAGATCAGTCAGGTTTAACCCTGACAAGTAATTCCCAGTCCAGCCAATCGTCAGAAAACAGATATTGTGTGCATTCGGTAAAGAGAAGGCAGATGGATACCAGTGAGAAAATCAGTGATAATAACTTACAAGGAAGAACTCTTGGACAGCAAGTGGCTACTGCACAGTTTAGTGGGATAACTGAGCATGTTGAATAACTGCGTACTGCTGCTGAGAGAGAAATCTCACCTCCACAGCCCACTTCTGGTTGTTATTCCTGCCCCAGCTCATGTGCAGCAACTTGCACTTCCCACAGGACCATGGTAGGCTTCTTCAGAGACCTCAGCAGCCGCAGAATCCACCACTGTGAGAGCGTTCTGTTAGTGTTTTCTTTGTTATCTCCCTCAGTCAGCTTGCCAGTGGTTTGCATGGGCAGTGGTGGTGCGAGTTGAGTTCCAAGGTGAGGGCTGGCATGGGGAGGAGAAGGATCTCCCCTTCAGTGGTGCATCTCTAGCTTAGTTAGCTGCCAGCCACAGCCACGCTCTGCTGGCATCCCTCTCAGACCTCCTCGTGGTGTTTGGAATTATGTGTGTATCTGCCCTGAAGACTGATGAGGGGTGGGGTGCAGGGTACAGAGCAGAACTCACCATTCCCCCAGAGTCTAAAAGAGACCCTACAGCTCTGTGTCCCTGCCCTGGACTTTGGGCTCGTGCTGTCCCAGCCCTGGTGGTTAGGAACACTTCCAGTCCTCATTTGGGTTTTCCCACAGCTCGTGACTATACATTGCTATGAAAGTAGGGGGAACAGCTCACACAATCAGTGACAAGCTTGCTTGTTCCAGAACAATTCAAAACCACATCAGCCCCAGAGACTTTGGTCACTGGTGTTCCTACCTGTATAAGGTTTCTTTACAACATATTATTGGCAGAAAAGTGGCTAAGTTCAGTCACTTCAGTTCAATTAATTTAAGTCCATGAACTTGAAATTATTTCAGCTCTTAGGCCTTAATTGTGTTTGCTCAACCATCAATTGCCCATGGGACTTCCACTTTGCTAAGCTAGCACTGCACAGGCTTGTGCCACATTGATAGGGAGATTTGTTTCAAGGCTGTAAAGTTAAGTACATTTTCAGAAAGGTTATTGGACATGTGAACACTTACTGAACATGTTTACACTGTTGTCAGCATAGATTATTAGCCTTGGTTAATGACTGGTCTGCTTACACTTTCAGTGGTACCTTCCTGTGCTACAGGAAGCCAAGCGTTGGCTTTCAGTAACAAACACTACATTACTGTCCATGACACAGCCCTGTTAGAGTCTCCCACGTACTTTTAATAGAACTTTCTCTGCTGTATTTATTCCTTTTTTGAGATTGAAATACCGTCAGAGAAAATGTCATCGAAAACTTTACTAGATTCTTGCTAGACAGCAAGGAAGAAATATATCCGAAAAAGTGGATCAAGCTGATAAATAGGAGTATTGTATAAGGTAGCATTTTTGCTATGAATTAGTGGACTGTGGGACTTCAGATAAGCCTTCCACAGCAAGGAAAGACAACTATTCTTGCAAAGGCAATATAAAATGAGAGATCAAAAGAGCCAAGAAATTCCACTGAACTGCTGTTACTCAGAAATGCTACAATAATTTATGACATCTGTGTTTAATTAAGAAAGTCCTTTAGCAAACAGTCATGTGAAAGAAGTCATACAAATGGCTTCTTTCTTTGCCAGCCTAGGTACATATATCATTCTATTACTGTCCTGTTTCTGGAAATGTCAGCTGTGCAGAGATTCCATGAGAGGATCAGCTCCGTAAACTCTGTCTGCAATTCTTATTTCATGGCTGTGCAGCTCTGCTTTTTGTGGAGCAGATCCATACTCCTCCCATAACTGAAAAGGTCATACAATTTTTTTAAAGGGAGAACAAGGCATAGGGAAGGATTTTTAGGAACTATATGGTTCATAATATTGAGAAAAGCAACAGAAAATCCTGAGGGGAAAAAAGCAATTTCATAAAGATGAGATGCTGTGCACTGACCTTTTTGGAAAGGAGAAGTTTCAAGTCTGTATGTCAAAATGAAATTTTGGTCAGGTTTACTTTATAAAACTCCATGTGCTCAAAGGAAAGCATGTGGATTTCACATAGAATTAATTTGGACAAATTCCAGCTAAAAGGAAAAATCTTCAGTTGTTTAATTTCTTTTGCTGTTTAAAACAAAACCAAATTCATTAAATTCCTCTTGAGAAGTAAAATCTTTTCCCTAGCCTGCAAGGGAGGGAGTGAAGAAAAATGGGAAACTGAAATTGCCAAATGAAGTCTTTCCTAACCAAAAAAAAAATTTACTTCCCTCATCTCACAGGCAACAGTGGTTGCCTCACGTACGTGTGAATGCAGCACCTGTATGTGTTTGTCTGCATGAGGTGTATCTCTTATCTCCTGAGATGCCAGGAGGGACGTGGGGCACCCCATCAGCCTTGCAGCGACCTGCAGGCAAGTGAAACAATATTGGTTGTTGGTGAATGCCACCCAGGGGCCTCTTCTGACCGTGCAGCTGTGACATATGCCCAGTTAGAATTGCCTCCTGCCAGAATTCCCCCCTCTTAGCACAGGAATGGAGTTTCAAATACCAACTGCATTGCAGAAATCCAATCACAAACAGTCTGACTGTCAAAATGGATGGGGGAAAAAAGGTAAGAATCTGAGAATGCAACTCTTGATCTTGCAAGAGTAACAGTCTTCCTTCAGCAGGGGGAAGGTGCCTCAACGCTGATGGTTCAACGCAGACCAAAGACAAGGAGCACCACAAAATAACTAGAGAACAGTGCCCTGCCTTTGCTGGCATCATGGTAGGGGTCATTTCTCTTTCCATCTCTCTGGGGTAGACCACTGCCTTTGCCTTTTACCAGAGTCTGTCTATCATCTCCAGCTCTGGAAACATGGCATGCTCTGGCGTTTGAGACTCCCCTTGGCACTTTTCAGTGTGGAAACATCCATCCAGTCAGACCTGGAGGGAGTGACTCCTAGCCCTGTCCCCCAGGAGGAAGACCTCTCAGCTGTCTCTCTCCTCCACAAAATTCGAATTGGTATTTGATTGTGGCCTTGTTCCAAACTTAACAGCTCCTGTCCCCAAGCTCTTGGATACCTCTCAGCCCTGAGGGGGGCAACTCTAATATGACAGGTTTAGAAAAGATGGTTTGTATATAGATGCTGTCATTGATTTGTGAATACAAGTCAGCTATTATGAAAAAGCACTGAGTATAACCTATATCTCAAACATTCTTAAAGCTCCTAAGAGGAAGATGTTTGAAAACATCATTGGTAATATCTGCTGCAGAAGCAGACATTTTCAAAAAAAACCTGAAAACTCTGAACTGTAAGGAACACTGTAAACAGTATGCTGCAGGCAGTCAGGAATGACTGCAAACAAATGAGGGAAATTTTAAAAAACTGACTAAACAAAAGAAGACTAAAGCTCCATAGATTGACAAACCTGAATATCAAACAACCAGCAGACTTGCAACAGAATCTTATTAATGTCACAATCACTGCATTTATGCCTGGTTTAATTTTTTTTCTCTGACATTTCAAACAAGCACTCACTGAAAGCTTTCCCTCCCCACCCCTAAAAATATGTCTTTTTAAATGTATTTGAACCAGAATCTGTAAAATGAAAAATAGTCAGATGAGACTAATCTTTGCATTCTCTCATATGCCTTCATGCACTACCCCCAATGTCCATGATACAGAGCAAGGACACCAGACTTTTAAATGTAGAATTCTGAAACTGTATAAAACACTGTGATAACACCTGCAGTATGTTGGTTGCAATAATCTGGGGATTTCAGCCCAGCTCTAAAACCGTGGAAACATGGGCCCAACAAAAAACTGTGGGTCATAAATAAAGGATTCTTTAAAATAAGGCAAGTGCAGCAGTAGCACCCTGTCCTTTTAACTGGTGTCCGTGACCAAAGGGATTGATTCACAGATCATATGCTTTTGAGTGACCCAACAAGATTTCCAGAAAATAACCAAAAAGCCTTTGAACTGCACCCATACGGTCATCGGGAGGAAATCTTGCAACGCCTGCTCCAGAGTCAGTTTTGCAGAGATCAGAATAGGTGTTTTCCTGTTTATTATTTATTGTCAGTGCCATTGCAGGATAAACACTGACTTTGCCAGTGAGTCTTCTACCATCTGTGTCAGCTCATGTGTCTGGAGGTGAGCTCTGGCAGGTTGACAGCTGCCTCACTGCAGCAGTTCTCAGACTGTGACTTCTCAGTGGCTCTAGCTTGTTTATCAGAGTGCTAGTTTACACCATGCCAGAGGACTAAGGGACTATGCCTGTGAGAGGCAGGGAAAGCACCTTGGGAAAGGGATCTCTTGAATCTTCCCTAAAGTGAACTGTTAGAGTTGGCCTGCAGGCTCTCAAGATTGTGACTTAGTGGATTAAACTTTTTTCTGAGAAAAATTTTTGAGTTATACCAAAGCAAAGAATGCCAAGTCCCTGATTTCAGCATTTTTTATCTAGGCCAGCATCTCCTAACCTGTGGCTATAACATCCTGACATCTCCTGAGGTCTTCAGCTAGCCCAGGGACTGCCCCAGACGCTCTGCTCAGTGGCAGCTGCATCAGTGCACGGGCTCTCCCCTTCATGCAGACTGGCCAGAGAGGCCACAGCACGACAGGGTGACCCAGCTCTTGTGTGACCTTCTGGAGAAAACCGGCAATGTGCAGGAATCCCTCGGGGAAGCTCTATGCACCATGATACAGTTATGAATGGGTGTGAGGGGTTAGATAAACCCCTGCCTTTTGCCCAGGCCTCCGGCAGCCGGCAGTAGCTTTCTAAGGGTGGCCAGCACCCCAAGACCCACTCTCATTCGCAAGGTCTTTAATAGTGGCTGGTTTGGTCTATTATAGAATGAATTATTTATTTAATAGACACAAAACTAACAGGCATAAGACTTAAAGCAGCCTATTACACAGGAATAAGACAAAAAGAGACTACTAGTAAATAAATACAGCGCGAAGTTAAAGGTACCATTAATTTTACAGCTAGCAAAAAAATAATATAACTTAGGATCCAGTGTTTCTTACCATCCAGTTGTGATGGAACACACATCGAAATCCTTTCCCTCAATTCCCAGGAAAGTACCCGCAGAATCTGCGTCCAAACTCCAGGGAGAAGCCCCGCAGGCTTTCAGGGCGTGTGTGGAAGGCTTCTGCCTCCGTGATAATTGTGTGTGCTTTTATAGTCTTTGTAAAACTGTGTCTCTCAGTCAGAAATATTTATTTTTCTTTTATCTCTTCCCACATTTGCTTTCCAGACTAAGATGTTGATTCTTAGCTGGGGGCCTGAGCCCTTTTGGCACCAGGGATGACCCCTTGCTGGGCTCTCTGACCCGCCTGGGTTATCTCTTCCATATGCACCAACCATCTGTGGTAGAGAGGGGGAGGACACGTCCTGTCACAGATACCCAGAAGAGCCCGGTCTGAGAGGTCCAAAGTGGCCATGTTTGAGCTTGGATTTACTGAATGACTTTGCAGAACACAAAGCCTCTGAACAGAAGCCAGAGGACAGAAATTCTCTGAAATGTAGCATCCCTGATTTAAGCTCCCAAGTTCCTCAATGAATGGATTAGTAAGGCAAAACCCTTGCAGTACATCCCCCATGAGCTCTCACCACACTGCTGTTTGCTTCCTGACCATCTGGATCCACTGCAGACATCACCCTGACTCCTGTTTCAGAGCCCAGGCTCTGCTCGGGCTGGGATTCCCCATCCCACCTCCCCTGGGTCCTTCAAATGCTGCAGGGCTGGGCTCTGTGCTCCAGATCCCCAAAAATATTTCTATAGAGATAACATAAACCCTCTCCCTGTTAGCCTTGGAATCACTTGGTTACTTGTGTGAAGCTTTTCCAGCATAATAGATGGAATAATGGCTCAAAATCCTTATTTCTGATTATATCAACATACAATATAGATCAGAGTCAGTAAAAGCTTAGTGCATTTGCCCAGACTCTTTAAATCTTCACCTATGTCTGTGCTTTTTCTGATGCAGCCCCTTATGACTGGGACCTAGTGGATATTATTAGCATGCTTGCTTTGGCACACTGAAATTTGTTATTTTGGCAGCTCTTTCTTGGTCTGATTCCAGCCTGTGTGCCATGTGCCAGTAAATCATGTGGGTTTCATCTTTTTGCATCTGGTTCAGTCCATCTATGTCTGTTGTGATGTGTCCCCCCCCCCACTACCTCGTTTTCTCTGTGTATGTGGCAATATCTTACAGCACTCAAGTTCTCTGATCCAAACCTTTTCCAGCAAGTGTGGACTGTCAGTTCCTCCCAAAGGACAAGTCCCACAGCAGGCCCCCAGGAGCAGGTGAGCTGGGAGGAGGACCCACGTTTGCACTGCCTTCCCACTGTGTTTGCTTCAGCCACGCAGGCGGCTGTGGCTCCAGTGAGGCACTTGAAGGCTTTAGGATCTTCAAAGGCAAATGGATCTCAAAAAGCCATAAAGGGATGTCACAACACCCACAAGAGCTTTAGAAACTGAGCTCCCATAGAGAATTGTGAGGGCCTGGATGGGTCTGTGTTTTGGCTGTCCCACGGGTCAGTTTCTGGTCTTCGGGATGGGTCTGTTTCTTGTCTTTCCCATGGCAGAAGTGACTGCTTCGTTTTGAGCACTGTCATTTCCTAGTCCCTGTTGTACCTGCCTGGTGAATAAATACTTTCTGCCACAGGGAAATTTTCTGTTTCTTGGTTTCACTTGTTGTTGTCTCTTTTTCCTTTGCTAATTGTTGGCCTACAAGGGCAGAGATCTGTGCTTATAGAGCCCCAGACCCTAGACAGCCTCACTGCCCTGGTAGTGTGCATGTTGCCAGCCTGGAGGCAGGCTGGGCACTGTCTGCTTGGGCCAAGACAGTGCTGAGGGCTTGACTTTCCAAATCACATCTTTCTAAGGTGAACCCCAGGATGAGCTTTAGCCAAGTGTGGTTTTCCCCTCTGATTGCTATAAACTCTCACATGTTGCTCTTCCAAGTGCCATAAGCCCAAGGGGCTGCTGTATGAGCTCCATCTGATGTGGCTCCTGCTATGAAAAGACTGCTTTTTAGCTGCTGAGAATGGCTCACAATCCTAACAGGATGCCCAAAAGAGGGGACAGTGGAAGTTGTCCTCTAGCATTTGCTGGCATCTCTGTGAGACATCCTTCTTCTCCACATCACTCTAACTTCCTTCACTGGCTGTAGTCTCACCACTTGCCATTGTCTTTGTGCACGCAGACTCCAGATATGTCTGTGCCCTTGTCCATTATTTGCTTGATACCTTTTGAAACCACCTTTCAACTCAGAGTGTGTGCTACTTTCCTCTGTCAGATATGCTGTTCTCTACCAAAGCCATCAGCTATCCAAAGCATGTCCTGGAGATTACCGGTGTTTCTGCAGCAGACTGGCTGGGGGATATCACTTGGGCATATTTTACATAGAGAAACATCTATTCAATAGACAGGTGAATTTTACTGAAGTAAATGTGAGAATGCAATTGTAACCTGAAGGAAGGCTCCTGTAAACCACTGTGAGAATCTGTTTCTGAATTTGCAAGTGCAACGTGGGGAGATTCATTTTATTGTTTATATTTTTGTCTGCCAGTTGGGAGACAAAGGAGAACAGGCGACTGTTTATGAAGCAACCCTTCTCTTGAAAGATGTCAGAGAAGATAGACAAAAGCAAGCAAGTCTTGCAAAACATCTTCTTAAATAACATTGCCAAGGCAGATACAGCTGAAGGCCGATTTCTCTGATGGATGCCTAGCCTCAGAGAAGTTTGCCTTTCATGACTCATCCTTCCCCTGTCACTTTGTCAGTGGCAAGGATTGAAGAATATCGAATGGAGGTTTCTGCTCAGCTACTCTGTAGCACTTAAGCCAGATAGTGTTTATCTGGGCACTCCAAGGGCAGGGAAGTGCGCCCAGGGCGGTGGTGTTGAGGATACATGACACAGCTTTAAAATAAAAGCTATTCTTGACACCTGAGGGGAAAAAAAACTGTCTAGGCAAATGTGCCTTCAAGTTAACAGCACAGGGAGCACTTGTTCAGGGTTGGGTCCGAGCTTCATCTGAGCGCTGAGGAAGCACAAGAGCGGCCACCGGCAGCTGAGCCCTCCCCAGCTGCTCTGGCAGAACAGTTATGCTGTTACAAAATCAGATAAGTGCCCTGGATAATCAGAGCTTGTTTCAGTAAAGGTAACTGTATGAAGTCTGTAAGTACCAAATAGGCTCAAAAGTCCTTGTGTTTTGCCGGCAACGAGCTCAGTGATTTGTCACTCCATGTCAGTAACATTCAGAATGTTACTGAGAATAAATAGCAATGAACCAAAAGGCAACGTTTGCTCTTGGATGATAAAAATTTAAAGAAAATAGCTAAAGTACCCAATCTGTTGGTGGATCAGTGATTTTCTGGATTAAGGGAAAGAAAATGATCCTGAAGGACCGAAAAAAAGACTTGTTTCAGATTTTATGTCATACTCCAGGCTGTTCTGTGGGTAAACTCATATGTTTATCTCAGGAAAGTTGCCAAAAGTCACTAGTTTCTTGAGTATGTGTATAACTTGCCTGCAAATCACCCTTCCCAGGAAAGGATAAAGCTGCAGAGGTGGTTTGATTAAGCAATCGATTCTATCTGTGAGAGGCAAAGGAAGCATAGCTGCGAGAACACGCAGCTCAACACACTCAATATTTGATATTCCTTCTCTGTAACCAGAGCCAAATGGCAAATGTATTTAGATTCTCAGCTAGGTAATCATTGCAGTTTTGTGCCATCTTGGCTTCTGGCTCCTGTAGATCTTGACATTTTATTTTGATTGTAGTGATGATCATCTCCCGCTACAATCTGTCTTTTCATATTAAACATTCCAAAATGGTTTTGTTGAAGCAGACATTTAATTTGTACAATTTTGAAGCCTCTTCAAGGCATCTGAGCCATATATTTAAATCAAAGACATTATTAAATAATAGCAAATAAAAGCAAAAGGAAACATCTCAGCTCTACTCTTCAAATCTGGGTGCTGTAGTACAGCATGTAGTCACAGGATTTAGATACTGCGTTTATAATAGATTCTTCACCACTTTAAAATTAAGCCATAATACATTGTAGATTATTCTGATGCTTAGGACATATTAGTCTTATCCTCTACAGTTGTTTAGTGCCCTATGAGGCATTCAGTATGTTACTGAAGGAAGAGAAAGAAACATGTGAACTGAAATTTAGTCCTACCCAAAAAAGAGTTATGAAGTGTTAGGCTATAAAAATATTCTTTATGCTTCATGCAAAGGCTCAATCAATTTAGATAAATTATTACTTAAGTACAATTTAAACTTTCAAATTTCTTGTAAATAACAGGAAAAGGTGAATCTTTCTTTGACTTTTGTTTGCTGATTATCATCCTTGCATTTAAAATGTAAAGTTTCTACATTTAAGCTGAAGACCTAGAGGTTTTTAATACTTTCCTCTTCTACTGCATGAAGTAAACAAGAAAAAACATGAATGAAATTAAGGCAATTTCTGTTTCTTCATTGTTTCAGATGATGGAAAACTGTCCTTTGATGAATTCAAAGCTTACTTTGCTGACGGGGTTCTGAGTGGAGAAGAACTGCATGAACTTTTTCACACCATTGATACACACAATACTGAGTAAGTGCCCCCTTCTAACAATTCCAGTGCCTCTCTCTGTACCTGAGAATGGAAAACAGACATCAGGCCGATTTTAGGAAACAAGTTCATGTAGAAAGCTGCTTGAGGGAAGCCAGGCTGTGTCATATGGCTATAAACGGTACAAGTGAAGTGTTTTGAAGACTTGTTGAAATATTTGCATGTTCCAATAAATGTGATTTGGGTACTGAGAACACAGGGTGGAAATTGGATGCCTTCTGTATTCCCCCACCATGGAAAGAAAAGGAACTGGGGCCTGCTTCAGGCTTAAATACGAATTCCTCAATTCTCAATCCCACTGAGTCATACTGAGATGAGTACTTGGAGCAGATGTTGAAAAGGAAATAAAATAAATGAAGCAACTGTAGATAGTAAAGAGCTGAGAAGACATCCTGTCTGGTGGCATGGTACTTGTGCTGGTGCTATCCCTTGGGATATTCCCGTTACGGTTGGGTTTAACAATGCCACAGGGAAATAAGCTGACAGGAAGGAACTTCATGAAGTTCAACAAGGAGAAGTGCAAAGTCCTGCTTCTGGGGAGGAACAACCCCGAGCTTTTGTGGGAAATGGAATCAAGTTAAATGTAGTTTCGTAGTAGAATTCACAAGGTTTTAGAGTTTGTGCCAAAATAATGTCCTGAAGTAAGCAGAAGAAGTGATACTCAATCTGCTGGACTTGTGGGGAATGAAAAATACTACAGGCTTCACAAGATGACCAAGGGATGGGGTGATGGAGACAGGGAGGTGGTGGAGTCACCACTCTGGAGGTATTTGGGGGATTTGGCAGTTCTGGGTTAACAGTTGGACTCGATGGTTTTAGAGGTCTTTTCTAACCCAAACGATTCTATGATTTTATGGTTCTGTGCACTAATATATGCTGGGGCCCACCCAGCTGGAAAGCAGCTTGGCAGAAATGGATATTGGGTGAACACCAACTTGAACATGAGCTAACAATGTGCCCCTGTTGCCACGAAGGTCAATGAATGGTATGGATGACCCAGAGTCAAAAAACTCATTTCAGAGCCAGACTCATTTGAACAGCTTTGGACTTCCTCCTATGAACCACATATCTGCATAAGTGGTTTTATTTTACCGTAATTCCATTTGTCTGCAAGCATCCTGAGAAAGGCAGGAATTCTTGACACTAAGCAAGATTTCTAAGAAAAAAGGCAGATGCTCTACATCTATTTCTCCTTTCTTTTTATTTGTAAAGCTTTTAAAATTTGTAAAATAGTTTAATTTTTATTATTATTACTTGTACACCATTTTCTCTTTAACAGAGACTATATAGATCTGAAAAAAGATGTAGAAAAGTGAGGATAACCTTATGTTTTTCCTCCTGGTAGATAGGCACACCTGAAGAATCGGTGCAATTGTTGAATGCTTCTGCTATTAACTGAAGATAGGTAATTAAACTGTCCTAGTAGCCATGTGAGAGACAGATCATTCTCACTGTCCAGAAAAAGCCTGGCAAAAATCTGGGCACAGAAGTTGCAGAATACATACTGTGAAGAGTTCAGTTTTCATGTATTTCAGGGAATGGAGCAGGTGGAAGATTAAGACAAGCTGCTAAATTACCTTTTCCACCCAGAAGAAAGGGTATTGATGGATTAACATTAGTTCCAGGAGGAGAACCTAGATAGGGATAGGAAAATGTACTTGAAACTTGGATTTAATACAGCAGCAATAAGCTTTTTGAGTGTTTTTTCATGAAGTCTTTAACTGATAAAAGGCTTTTCGGGTGACTTTGCAGCTGAAAAGTATTCTACAAGGCTTGATCTTTAACAGAGGCAAAATACATTTTAAAGGCTTTCCCTTAGCCCCTTTGTAAACTCTTGAGAAACCTGTCAGCAAGATGTCACATGCCAAATATCAGATGGATACAGCAAAGAAAGACAGCTTGGACAATATAATATCATTTCCTTGTTAGCATAGCTTTCAGAAAAAAATCACATGGAGCAGATATAATGAGGCAAAAACTTTACTCACTGGCATTTCCTGAAAAGGGCAGGTTATGTAAAATGTCTCAAATTAATGAGCTAGCTAAGAAAAACAGCAAAATGTTCATTGAACCTTGGGAAGTGTTTTAATGTAAGCATTAGGAGAATCATGTATGTATCAAACGATCCCCAAACCATCTATTCTGAGATATTTTCACTTCCAAATTATCCAAGGGAATGAAATGAAAATTATGCAAGCCAGAAGTAGCTTATGGCTGGTTTTTAGTAGGGGAGGACAAAGAATTCTGCTCAGTTTTGTAGCTAGTAGGAGGAGATTTGCACAGGTTGTCTCTCTTATCCAATTAAAATGCAGACACTGTCAAACTCTGGGCAAATTTTTTGTCTTTTCTCTGCTTCACTATTTACAAATTGCAGACTGTAGTTGCCTACCCCAGAAATATTTCATAAGCATTGAGATTATGCAGTGATTACACTACACATGAATGCCTAGGACAGATGTCTAGGGAAGCACGTCATGATCCCTTAGTTCATTCCTTGGAGTATCTCGAGATTTCATAACCAGCTTGTCACAAGAGCAGACTTTGGGTTGTTTCCACCTTAGCTGGATCCTTTAGCTCTGCCAGCATTCAAAACCTCACTGTCTGTGTGCACAAGTCTTTGCACTTTAAAGCCTGGAGATAAAGAAGGAGATGGGGCCTTGGGGTGATAGCCATGGACCACAAACTCAGGCAGTTTGGATTCCCTTCTCAGCTATGCCGCAGAAATCTTTCAATAAAATATTCAAAGCATAAAAGACTTACACTGGTTTAACACTTTTAAGGGAACTAAATTAAACAGGTATTAAACTCCACTATTACACAGGCCCTAATGTCAGTCTTGTTGAAGAGAGATTTAGGTTATTAACTTTTAAAAGACCAATCCAAGCTAATGCAACGTGCTTGTCACAAAGCAGATAGGCTGTGGAAGACTGCTAAAATGAGTAATTATCATTTCCAATGTGATAGCAGGGCAAATAACAGAGGGTTTAACTTCCCAGTAATTCAGGTTGTGTCTGCCTGACTAGGATCTCTGCACCTTGGTATTTGAAGCAGTCGGGTGTTCTCTTTTTACAAAGTAAAAGAAGAGTCAATTAGTACATAATCACCAGGAAAAACAGATGAGTAAGAATTAGTTACTGCCACATAAAGTTTCCAAAACATAGGATGAATAGTTTATTATGGCAGGATGTATTTAAATGCACAATTTGTCTGGACCCTAAAGTACAGGTTATTCATTCAGGGCAGATCATTGCTTTTACTGAAAATTTGCATTGGCTAAGGGTATTTCCTCAGTACATCATTTGGACATATATTCTGCAGTTTATGAAGGTACTTGTATGTATACTATTTTTTCATTCTATTTTAAAAAATCTACATTGCCTTTTTACGACATTTGAAATATTAAATAAGTACCACTAAAGACACAGTATACAAATTGGTTGCCTAAATTTTTTTAACTTCCTTTCCCTTTTCCTTTGAGTACAGCCAGAAACAAATGCATAAGACAACCAAATTAGCTGAAGTAGTGTATCCATGCAAAAAAGAATTTATTTTTCTATCTTTTAGTACTGCTATGATGTTTTACCTTTCTTGAAGGTAAGCTTTGATTAGGCCATGCAATGAGCATTCCTGACATGTAATTAGTACGAGGTGACTGCTTTAGGGGGGTAGTAGTTAACCATTCTTCTCTAAGTGCAGTTTCCAGTATCACCATTCCTTCAGAGTGAAGCTGAAAGCCAATTAGGCATTTGACTGCCACTGAGAGTCACTTCTATTTGTGCTTTCCAGGATCTCATGAACACTTTGGGCAATCCTTATTCAATCACGTACCATTAAATGGTATAAAGAAGTAGTTATGGAGGGTCCACGCTCAGATGCCCTCACTCTGCCGGTGTAAGGAAAGGCTTTGCCTTGATGCAGCAGTGATCAGGTCTGGGCTGGTACAGCCGCATCTCCAGGTTCTTGTTTCCTAGCATGCATTTGCTTCTACTGCGAAGCAGTGTCTGGTATTTAAAGACCCTTAAAAAAACCCCAACCAAACAAGTGTAGGCAAGAAATCAAGAGCAGTGACTTAAGCTTCAGCCTGGAGTTTGTACAGTGATTCTCCTCCCCTTATTCATAATGGTTTAAGTATTTTGCAGATAGCCCCAATATAAACACGCTATAAGCATCTGGGAAACATCTTAGGCTCTTTTTAACTTATCAGGAGGGCAGCGTAGATCCCCACAGTTTCTTGAGTAGGAGCCAAGCCCCCAGAGTAAGAGTTAGACCAACATAAGTGCATGTCTGTGAGCAGGGAAGGGGCAAGGGGAAGAGCTTATCTTTGTGTGCTGATTTGACATGTATTTGACATGACATCCATGTTATATGTCTGTAATGTCTGTTTGGACCTGGTCAGTGCTTGTCCTAATAAAAGCACTTCAAAAAATATCAATGCACTCTCTTTGAAATCCGAGTTAACCTTTTTGGAGGTTTGTGAGGGTGAAGGAAAGCCAGTGTGGTTCCTCACCCCTCTGTCCTCCCCCAGTCTCAGCTCCAAGCTACACAGTGCTCAGCGAGGCTCTGCAGGGCTGGTGGGAGCAATGGGAAGGGTGTTGGAGCAAGTGCAAGTGCTGCAAAGGCACCACTAGTCTTTCTTTGTGCTGACAGGCAGGGTCATGGAGGACATGGTCTGCAGGTTGTAGTAATTTTGGAGCTGAAGTAATTTTAAAGCTGAAGACCCACATGCTCTGCTGTCTCAGAGCATTCTGGTTATTAACTGAATGCAAAACATCTTGCATGCAAAGCAGTGTTGAAGCACAGTTGAGGCAGCTCTGCAGAAATACAGCTGTTTTGTTTGCATGTGTTATTGCCTGAATAATTGTACTGAAAGTAGAGAAAGGTATCAGAAGCACAGCTCTTTTTATACATGGAGAGAAATATGCAGGAAAAGTTTGAAATTAGTGGTTTAAGGGGTGAAGGCTGTTACAACTCATTTCTTTGGTAAATTGTCTCCTACTTAATTTTAATGTCGACTCTGACGAGCTCGTGTCTCAGCAGAGCAAGAATCCTTGATATGGTTAATGGTTTAGTGAATAAGTCTTGGCAAAAGTCATTGCAAATATAAACCTCCCTTTTACTCTTATCCTTTACTCTTCCCTCCCCCCACTCATGACTTCCACGGAAATTGTTTTAGCATAATGGCGTCCTCCGGGAAAAGGTGTCAGAAGATAATGAGAATATTTGGCAAAGTTACAAACTAGGAGTTATACAGAAGGTCTCAAGGGGATTTAGTCTGCAGCACTGCCAGAGAGACAGTGCGATAAATGCTTCACTGATTACTGACTCACAGGAGCCTGTGGGGAATCAGACTTGTTTTTCCCACTTTACTCATTGTAAAATGAAGTCCTCAGCCAGGACCCTAGTTACAAGGGAGGAGGGATGACAGAACTATTGAGGACCTGGGGCACAGGCAACCTCCCAAAGGTAGGGAGGTCCCATTAAACCTTTGTGTGTGGCGTAAGTTAAACTGAGCACAAGTCAGAGATGAGCTCGGTGAGGACCTGAGAGCCTCGGCCACCTGCAGCACTGAGCTTGTGCTGGGCATTTGGGGAGAGTGTGTCATGCTGCACGCACAGCAGGTGTAGGGGTGGGACACGACACTATGGAGACACATCTACACTTGCATACATGTGTGTCAGCAGGGTGTCTAAGGCTCCCTCCCGGCCAGGGAAGTCACTGGCACCTAAGACATGATACTGTTCCCATGGGCTTCAGCTCAGTTGCCCAGGCATTAGGCATTGAAGATGCTCACACTTGAAAATCAGCCCAAGGTGGAAAGGATAGTACAGAAGAAGTAGTTGGGACATGGGTAGTGGGAGAAGTGCTAGAGCATTTGAACTAACACTAGATGCCTGTGTTATATCCAATTACTTCTCAGTCTCCTCCTAGCTGGTCTATATTAAACCCTCTCAGTTCCACAGAATACACTGGGGCTCCTTTGCCTGGCAGGGGAGGTTGGACACCCGGCACACATGTGGACATCTACATTTAGGACTCATCCCCAAAGTGAATAAACCTTCCTCCCACCTGCCCAGCTCTTCATTAGCAGTGCCCTAGTTCCTCCCGTGGGTCAAAAGAGAAGTGCCAAGGTCACCTGCCCTAGCAGCAAACTCCAGAAGGTGACAATTGGATGTTGAGAGTAAAAAGCTGGTTAGCAATCCTGGCAGTCGTGGGAACCCATGAGCCTGGAGCCCAGCACAGTGCACTGAAACTACAATGAAAGGCATGTTTATATGGACCAGACTGCTTCCTTCAAGGTTCTGCTTGTAAACGTAATAATGACGAGTCCTCAGTAGTTCAAGGGCACTCTAAGTGTACTAATTATCTCTGCCTTGCATGGTTTCCTTTTGTTTTAGTTGGAAGGCATATTTCAGTCTCATGCTATTGCTGATCTTTCACAGTTCAGTACAAGTACATAGAAAAAAATAATTAACTTCTTAACGTACAACAAGGAAAATAAAAAATTTATTAAGAACAGTATGAGATACAGACAGGATCTTTAATTAGGTGAACTGCAGGTGAGTAAATTTTCTTTTTAAAAGGAATTTCTGAATGCAAAAATTGCAAGAGGAAAATAATATATTGGGGTCTGACCGTTTTTAAAAAACTGGTTCTTTTAGATTAAATTAGAATTTCAGGCACATGGTGCAGCACTGGCATCAGAAGGGTGTGTTTGCTGATATTTAAGACACATAATTGCAGCTATTGGCTTTAACTCTCAGATTTTTCAAGACCATAGCTATGGAAATCAGTTTGGAAACGAAGCACAGAGACAAAGGCAAGATCCTGCTCGGAGTGAGCTGATTGTACATTTTAGCATTTCACGACTGATCAAAACAAGTTCACGAAGAATGATTTACAAAATCCTGATGCTATCAGATCCTCTGGTCAGACAGACAAGCTGCAAATAGAATTTTGCTTGGAAATTTTCCATATGAGTGGTTATTTTTAATGGGAAATTCAGCTTTTTGCAGAAAAAAAAATGACAGTCCCTCTCAGCAAAAAAAATCAAACCGTAATGACTATTTTCAGTTACATTTAACTAAATGGAGCTGATTTAAAGTGCTTCATTTCAGTTCTGCAGTAGATAACATCGGCTTCCCTGCAGTAAGCTCGTTGCTTAGTGGTAGATGTCGTTTGGAGGCCTAGTCCCTTCCAAAATGTGGGTTTCCCAGAGAACCACAAGAGTTTTAGTACTGCTCAAAAACCATCTAGAGAGGTTTTACCATGACATCGGATAGCTCTGAGAGTTCTCAGATGAATCCCTTCAGGCCCCATAGATTTGTAGGGATCCAGCTGAAGCAGCAGATCCCGCACACTTTCAGGGTCTACTGGGAGTCAAACATTCTCACAGCCATGGTCCTCCAGCTCAGGGCACTGAGACCCCCTTGGTCCATCATCTGTGTTGAAGACAGAGGCAAAGAATGCCTTAAACACCTCTGCCTTGTCCATGTCCCTTTTTGTGAGGTGCCCATCCTCATCCTGTAACAGGCTGATGTTACTTCTCTGCTGCCTTATGCCAATAATGTAAAGTACCTTTTTATTTTCCCACACATTTCTGGGCAGCTTCAACTCCAGCTAATCTTTGGCTGCATGAATCTTCTCCCTACACTGGCAAGCTGCATCTCTGTATTCTTCCCACGTCCTTTGACCTTGCTTACACTAGGCATACACCTTCCTTTTCCAAAAGAAGATGCCTGCTCATCAAAGCTGACCTTCTGCCTCCTTTGCTTGATTTCTGACATTTTGGAATTGCCTGCTTCTCTGCATTTCTAAGGAGTGTAAGAAACCAAAGTAAACATTTTATTTTGTCTAAGAATAAGTAATTTAATCTCCGGTTTAAAAAAAAAAATTGTGACAAAACCAGAAATTGAAACATTTATCATCTCCTGTGGGGTGAAAGCTCTGAAATTTGCTCTCTGTGGCAAAAGAGCCACCGTGATGCTGCATCTCATCTCCTCATTTGGGTTTGTGTCATTCAGACTCTGCGAAAAAATCATAGCTCTGCAGCCCTCGTACAGTGCTCCACAAATTTTAGCATACACAACAAGTTTTAATAGCATTATTAAGCCTCTTTTAGCAACACAAAGGCTGTTATAGCTGGGATGATTAAAGTGACTTGTCAGCTATGTAGTCATCGCATCTCTGTGAATCATTGCTGAATGCAAAGGACTAGAGGGTTGTTTTTTCAGATGAGTTCTTAGTCAGGAAAAAAACCCCTTTAGTCTCTCCTTCAGTCCTGCCACAGGCAGAGCAGTAAGTTACGATTCTGAAATTATCACTCAGCCTGGAACTAAGCAAACGAGGCAATTATTTAGTGAAGCAAAGTGTGGGATATTAAAAGAGCCGTGACCCCGCTGCCCAAGTCAGAGCCCAGAGAGCCAAGCTGGCTGCTGCCTTTGAGAGCCCAGAGGGTGCACAGTCCAGATGGATCTGGGACTGAAGAGCAGCAGTGTCCTTGGGGCAGCAGGAAGCTTGCCTCCCTAGGGACAGAAGCTTTGTCCCACTTCTGCCCCTTCTTTCTCCTCTTCCTTTTCTGTGACAAGAGGCCAATGCCTGGGCTCCTTGCAGCACTGCATCCTAGGGGAAGCAGTTTTGCCTCCACTGGTAAGAAACTTTCAACAAACCTAAACAAAAAGGTGTTGAGAGGCAGAAAGTCCTAAAAATGGAAGTGCACACATAGGACTCCTTTGCAAAACACCCTCTGTAGTGTTGGAGCACTTATCTCATTTCGGTGACTTACAGTGAGATGGTACACAGGCTTTCTTGTTGCAAAGAGCTTACAGCTTTTTGGCTGAGATTGTCCATGGATTCCTATTCAGTTACTCTTGCACAGTTTAAATAACACTTAATTCCTTTTACTCACAAATTATATGCTTCTGCTTAACAGTAGGCGATACTAGCTTCAAACTTTCATCCCTAAAACCAAATTTAGCAAAAAGACATGCAAATGGGACTGAAAAGACAGTTAGTTCAAGCTTCTGAAATAAATCCTTCTCATATCTGAGAATGAAGAGAGATCTGAAGAAGAAAGTGTTATCCTTGTCCAGCTGTAAGTCATGGCAATGATTTTCCTAAATTCAGTTAGTTCATAAAGTCTTTTGTGTAGTATTAGATTCATCAATAAAGTAACTGCTTTATATTCCAGATTCCATACTCTCTTTTTCCTCTTCTTGTGGTCCAGGGAAAATATGTAGATCATCTGCTGGTTTCTTTGCCTGGAGGTGCCTTTTGTACCATAGAACAGTGTGTATCAGGTCCGTGGATGGATCCATGGATCCACAGCAGTGGGTGAGTGGAATAGCTTTAACCTTCCCTCCTCCCTGGCTGCCCCCAGTCCATGGCTAACTGTAGTGGGCAGAACAAGACCACAGCTGCTTTGCAATTCTATGTTTTGGACCACTTCCAGAGGTACCACGAATAAGCACTTTTGCCACAGTTCATTCAAGTGAATTTGCTTATTTTTCTGTCACTGACCAGTAGATATGATCAGCTTTTCAGCGGTCAGGACTGCTTAGTGTAATAGTCCTTTAAAAATAGCTCATTTTTTTAGGTAGAGAACATTTTAGACATGGACAGGTAGAAGGACTGCATCTAGTAGTCAGAAAGCAAATTGAGAACTGTCGTGCTGACATGATGTGGACGCATTTGCCTCACCCTGTGCTTTGGTTGCTTATCGTGAGTGGAGGGCTGGTGCCTGGATGTGAGTCATCCAGCAAATATCGTTAATAACATG
This sequence comes from Mohoua ochrocephala, assembly GCA_013398855.1. Taxonomy (NCBI): domain Eukaryota; kingdom Metazoa; phylum Chordata; class Aves; order Passeriformes; family Acanthizidae; genus Mohoua; species Mohoua ochrocephala. The sequence goes on from VZTA01026748.1 coordinate 153,593, forward strand.
TTCAGCATTGCCAGATTATGGGCTTAAGCAGAAGCATCCTTGGCATATGTGCCCACTGAAATGATGAACAGGTGGCTGCTGTAAACCTGAGTACTGAGTTACGGAAACAGCCCTCTGGTGTGCGCCTCACTCCTGTATTATTAAATACTTGCCAAACTTCTTTAATTATTTCTGTAGCATCTTGCAGGGAGCTCAAAATTGTTTGTATGTAGCAAAAGAATTCCTAGGTTTATTCATGACTGTGTTTAAAGCGGCATGTCATTATTTCCAAGAGAATGAAATAATCACTGACACAAAATTATAGCTTCCCTGCCTAGAACATCATCCCCTTCAAACAGGATGCCAAGAACAATGAAGCCTCCAAGGGTATTTATAACAGAAGGAAATACTGAGTGTGCTAGACAGAAATCCGTGTTCTTTATGTCTTTTGTGTGGTTTTTCACAGGCTTGCTGCACAAAATGCTTTGGATAATATTTTCTGTTTATTCAGGTGTCCAATTCTAACTGAAAATGAATTCAGCACCTGAATACTTTTCCGTTTTCACTGGTAGTCCATTTGCAGCTGTGTCACTCCTGTCAACAGGACAAACAGCAAGCTGAAAACAGGGATGCTGAAAGCCTCCGAGCCACTCCCTATGTCACTAACACGGTGCTGTGGATGTTGCAAAAGAACAGGGACCAGAAGGGATTTAAATATAAAATTTGGAAAGAGAGCATGAATTTGACTGGTTAACAATGTGAAAGGCTGTTTTGAACACAGTTATCAAGCTGTGCATTAAGAAATGCAGAAATGTCTCTTACATCAAGTCATCAGGGCAGATGATGTGAAGGAGCAGAAAATGCAGGGACGATGAAAAAAGAGTGGGCATCATAACAGCAAACTCCTGTCATTTAACCTCACCATGTTCTGTCAAGGCTCCTTGACTCAGGCAATTTTCCAGCTTTCAGGGTTTCAGTTTGCATTTAAGAGATGATCATCTGGACTGTTGCAAAACTGACTGCTGAACTGCAGAAGTGTTGGTCAGACACATTTGACCATAGATGCCGTAGTGACCTGTGGTAAACAGCCTCAAGGAGTTGCAGACGCTTTTTCCCACCACACAGTTTGTTTACCTAAGAGTTAAGTTTCACAGCTTCAGCACCAGTTCTTACAGACTCTTGATTCCTTTATACCTGCCACCAAGGTCATTGGAAAAATCAGATGCAAGTCTCATTTGCAGCCATCTAACTTGGCCTGTTTGAATGCAGATAAGATCACCTTCAATTAATAAATGTTGTGTGAAAATCTCATTTACATTATCAATTAAAAGTGTTCAGAAGTTTTTATAGTCCTGAGTATGCAAGTTTGTGATAATCCAGGATCCTGCAATTTCTATCAGTTTCTCTTCCTTGTGAAATAAAAGCCAGATGTGTGGAAGTTAGCAGTGAAGAAAGTGATTTTAAGATAGTACTGTGTCATCATTTTATTAAAAGGTCAATTAAAAAATCCCATTAAAAAGATAAGTGAAAAAATACTAAGTGCAATCAGCCGTTCAACATTCACCCCTCAGCAAGATTCAAAGAGGACATTCATGCTTTTAGGTTTCTTTAATAATCTGTTTCTTTTCCTCCTTGGAAGAAAGGCAGTATGCTAACTTTCAGTAATGAGCTGTAGGTCGAATGTTTTTCTCTTTTAACTATTAAGGCCTTGCTTATGAGAGAAAATATCACTTCAAAGTTGATCAAGATGAAATCTGCTTCAAGTGAGCAGGTTTGAATTGAATAGAATACCTCCCTGCATTTATGTGTTTATATAATGTTGGCATGGGAACGTGGCAGTACATCTATACTTTGCTGAAGTTAGTAGTGGTGAAATGGTCTAGCATGGCCAGAAAGTCTTAGGAATTATGTGTGCTCATGGGCTGTGTCTGGTTCTATCCTCCTTCTGTACTGTCTCTCCCACAGAACACTACTGCGCAGCAAAGATTGCAAACAGGAGAAGTTACTGGGTTTTTTCTTCTTTAGCATGGAAGGCCAAGATCTCTGAGCCTTGCTGTCCAGCATGACAGCCACAGAAGGGGAGTACAGGCAGAAAGGTGGAGCAAAAAACCCGAAACCAAGCATTTCTGGTGTTTAGATGGATTCCTGCCAGAACTGGGGGCAAATGTGTAAGGCCTGAGGAGCGGTGACTGCATCATGATGCACAAAGGCTGAACTTCAAAGTGGGTTTGCAGTGAGCAGGAAGGTGCCAGTGGGAACGTGATCAGGAAGGGAGGCTGCACCTGCAGCCAGCTTTGGAAAGGCTGCAGCCTTCTGCCCTAAGGCAGCGTAGCAAGGCCAGCAAGAGCCAGGCACTTGCATCTCCTGCTGCAGCCCAGGCAGGGGGGCTTCATATCCCAGTCAGGCTGATATTTGAGTTGCGCTATTTACCAATACAACAAAAAAAAAACTTTACTAACCTCACTAACCTTCTATACTCTTATCTTTCCAGCAATCTTGACACAGAAGAGCTCTGTGGTAAGTTTTTTTTTTGGGGAAAGAACATAAGCTATGCCTGCTGCAGCCCTGTGCAAATGAACATGCCATGTGATTATTTTTTTCTGTTTAATCTTTGCAGCTCAAACGGAAAATGATTTCCACTCAGAGAACTCCTGGGAAAATGCAGATGGCTTATAATCTTTTCAGACTCTGTCATCCCCTATGTGCAGAATTTACTTCAAAAATATTTTTCCTAATCAGTATTTCACACTCTCTGAGATTCAAGATCTGTTCTGACATAAAGATAGATAGATAGATAGATAGATAGATAGATAGATAGATGACTTGTATTTTATTTCCCTTTTGTGTGAGATATTTTTTCTAGTTAGTTTCTCACTTTAACACTTGTCATATACCCCACTAAAAGAAAATTCATTACTTTCCTCCTACTTGAGCCAGGGAGAACAGCAAGTTTGACAAGTTCTATGATCCTTTGTCACAATAAAACTCCTGCAAGGCCTAGATTTTGGCCCAATTACCCATTTCTGTACCTCATTCTGTGCTGTGAGTCATTTCCCCAACACCCTGTTTGCTCTCCAGCTTATCTTACAGCACCTGATTTAGGAGTGCTTCTTGCAGCAGAAAACAATTTACGAAGAAAGGTTTTTGCAGGTTCTCACACAAAATGTCAGAAAAAAAAAATCATACTTGTCAACACCAGCCAGTTTCTGAGGGAAAGATGTTAGCCTGATAAGTTTTCCAGTGGTCAACAATGTTGAAGAACTTTAAAAGCTGAAAATACTGTCAAGTTGAATACCGGCTCATTTACTCGCCCACAGGGTGACATGGCCAAGAACCCACTAAAATACACCTCACCCTGTGGCTTATAAATATATGACAGGAGACTCATCTGAAGTGAACTGGGCTGTGACAACTTCTGCTAGTTGAGCATCTGGCCAAAATGGCTGAGGAAGAGAGGTGGTTTTGTTCCACAAGGGATTTACTGCCGTTGGTGTTGCACTGGAGGCGTACAGGCCTGCTGGGCTGAGGGGGGTGTCAGTCCAGCACTGACTCTGTTTACTGTCTGTTTTGATTAAATACAGGCTGCTTCAAATGCCTTTTAAATCTTTTAAATGTTGCCACTGGGGTGTTTCTCATCCGTGAATCTGGTACTGAGTCTACTCAACACATGTTTAAGCTTGTGATTATACAGCTCCTTCTGAGTTATATCAATTCACCTCAGAAATGAAGTTAAAAAACATCCAGGTTACCAATTCACAATATGTTTTCATTCTAAGTGATTTCATTCCTCCTCTCAGCAATACCAGGTCATGTTGCAGTGTTCCTGGTAACTCATGTTTTCATGATTCCCCTGAGAAGCTCATGCTGACCTTTTTAAAGCCCCAAAGTGTTGCTATTCATTACTTCAAAAAGCTCCTATGTAATCTTGTTCTTCCTGTCTGCCATTTAGATGTTGATTTTTGTGCTCTTCCAGGTGATCTGATGTCTAAATGCCTTGTCTAACACAGTCTCTAAGCTTTAACATAATTTTATTTATTTATTTTTCACACTTTTTCCTTCCTGTGCTTCCCTCTATTGTATTTCACCACATCAACCAAATGGGAACTCGGGTCGTGATTTCCCAGGTTTGCTTCCTCCTCTTGCTGTAATCCCTCAGAATTTACATCAGTTCTTTCTGTTAAAAAGTCCTCTGCTTTGAGAAGCTGCACAAGGACATCCTGCAATTTGGTATTTCCATGATTTTCATCAAAATGAATTTTGCATATATCATATTTGTTGAAAATATCACAGCACCTGGGACTAGAAGCTCATCTGGCCAACTCATGGTCTCTTCATTTCTCAGAGAAACAACTGGTCTCAACCAACCCCGCCTCACAGCAGCCCCTACCTGATGTTACCTCCTCTAAGGGCTTTACCAGAATTACTCATTTTCGTATCAATATAATCAAATTCACCACATACATATGAAAACTTCATTTCCTGCTAGTGATTGTAGACTATTAGACTGAAAATTTAGTTTACAAAGAAGATGGAGATATTTTGAAAATAGGTTTGCTTCAGCTGTCAAATTGATATTTTACATTTTTTGTGAATTTGGCAGCTCATTTATTGAAAGAAAATGTTTTCAAATACTGATTTTGGTATTTTAAGTATGCCAGGAATTATTTTGCAGAGAAAGAATGCAAAATTTAAAAAGAAAATGATCCTTCTCGTTGTAACTCCTTTTCATTTTGTATTTAGATATTTAATGATGCCGTACCTGAGTTCAGACTTGATAAAGCTGATATTTAATGAAATATTGATTTTCAGGTCATTTGTAGGTGATGTGGGGTTTTGTCTTCTTTTAGATTATTTTTCAAAGCACTTAGGAGAATATGAAAATGTTCTATCTGTCTTGGAAGACTTAAACATAACCATACTGAAGGCAATGGACAAAACAAAGAAAGTAAGTAAAAACTGTGAAATTTTCTTTATATTGTATATTTTGTTTGTTTAGAGTATTTCCAGTAGTTTTCTTATCTGAATTTACTAATTCATATTTAAGTTCTTCCAAATAGACACGTTTGTAGCGAAATCCAGTAAGAAAAGACTTGTCAAAATGATTGTATATGAAATCTTTAAAGACCTATCTGAAAACTATTACAGTTTGGATATAGCCAAATTTGTCTTTGTGAATGGTCTGAAGAATGTTCTTTGCATTGTTGTACGAAGAGGGTTCTATGTCCCCTGCGAAATGTGGGTGAGTATCAGCACCAACATTTGGAAATAGACCAAATTTGAAAAAATGACGTGGTGGGTTGAGTGAAACCTCCTGACCAAGAACAAGATTTCATCTCCCCCTGAGGCATTTTAAACAAAAGCAGTGGTCACAGAGCCTGCCAAGAGGAAGTGTTAGAGCTGTTTTCCACCAGCACAGCCAGGGGACCTTTACCTGGAGGGAGGAGATGTTTCTCGGGGAGGGAGGTCGGATTCTCCATCGCACATCTGACTGGGAATGTGGCCATGCTGCAGGAGAGGCCAGGCAGCCGACCCACCTGGCACTCGGTTCACTGTGGTCACAGCTGCCCCAGTGGTCAGACCACGCCCCGGCTGTCTGTCTGACCACACCCCAGCTGTCTGTCTGACCACACCCCAGCTGTCTGTCTGACCAAGAGTGCCTCGATACATTGGGTGATTCGCTCCTCTTCCCTGGCTGAACAGTTAAATGTTCCGGGCAAGGTGGAACAGCCTCAAAAGGTGAGGGAAAGCGCAAACCAGGGAAGTGAACCCAGATCCTCCAAACCCAGCCACAGATCCACACCAGGCTAGTCATCAAGAACAGAAATTTCAGCCAAAATTATTCTGTGAGATCCCATGGGGTCAAAAAACCCTGGGAGGTTTTTTCAGTCAACCAGTAGAGAGAGATCAATGGGGAGAAAGCTGTGCTTCTTTAGTGAAGCTGTTATCTTTGGTATTCGGGTATTTGCAGGAGTAAAGTACTCATACATTTTACATAAACTACCAAAATAGAAACCCAAAAGAGTAGCTTATTTGTTTAGAGCTTGAGCCAGGAAGCTGAATGTCTCTTCATTCATGCTGTGCATGTTCCACTCTTAATGAAGTGAATGGGCACCGACTCGCTGTTTTGTTGAGCTGGATATTAAAAAGCAAGGTTGGTTCATTTTAGCTATGCATAATTTAAAAAAAATAGCTATGTGTATAAAATACTGCTGCTAAAGGGCAGGACGTCATCTCAGAACAACTGGAAGCAAATAAAAGGCAGCATTTAAGAATTACTTCAGAAGTTAATTATAAGGAGGAGTCCCAGCAGACTAATGAGATTATAAAATGTATGTGCTGGCCTGACTAGAAATATGGATAAGAAAATCTGGAATATTAATGTGTTTCATTTGTCTGCTTGAAGAATCCATCTAAAAAATAATGAAACCACAATTTCTTTGAATTTTATTTTCTTAACTGAAGATTCAAGCCTAATGGGTTTTCTGTCCTTCAGGAATACTTCAACTGACTATTTGTTAGAGATGGCAGAAACAGAGTGAGGCTAACACTGGAAAAACACTTTTAATTCCACTTAGTAGAAACTGTGTGTGAACACAGTTAAACAAAAAATGTGTCATCAAATATTCTAAAATAGAGCTTTCTACCAAGGATATGCTCCGCCACTACATCTTTGTATGGAAATTAAATTTTCAATTCAAAATTTGGATTGCTTTCAACAGGAAAATAATAGATAGGAAATAGATAGGTTATGTGACCTCACTACCTGATAAATCATTGGCGTGCGAATCTTAAAATTTCTATGTTAAATAGTTCAAGTTTTACTGAAGTTCGTGTCTAAAATCTGGACTACAGCCATCTAAAACCAGAGCTGGAGACAGCATGGATAAATGATGTTCACCACCAGCGACACACAAGATGTGAGGCGGCTCCTAGCTAGAGTTGACTCCCTGCTGATGCAAACAGGTGCTCAGAAATGGTTGGTCTGGTTTTAAATGGCCATTGACATGCATCCCAGGCAAGACATGGGTTTCCTCTCCTAGTGCAGCATAAAACTTTGTCACCATTCTGCCGCTGCAGCCACTGAGTCCCTTGAACAGTCACTGAGTAGTAGCAGCATTTATTACTGTCTTCGAGGTGATGACCCAGTTGGAAAATTCATATATAGAAAAAATAGTCTGGAATTGAAAACCTCCACTGTGAGACCTACCAGGATGCGGTGTATCTGCAGTGGCTGAGTCAGCTTCCAATGACCTGGACCAAATTTCCAAGGACTAAATTGTCCTATTAAAAGCCAAGAGTAGAGACTGCCGAGATTGAATCTGAACTCCACCCTGCAAAGTATGGGACTGATTACAGTCCCAGTCCTCAGAGTTGCCATGGGCTTTCCATCCCCTCTGACTTTATGGATTGAAGAAAAGTCAGCACCTCTATCAGTCTCTGCTAAACCTTTCCAGAGTGTGTGCCACTTCAGGTGGAGAGCTCGTTCACTCTTAAATATTTAGTGGGGAAAGGAGCAACTTGGTACTTTATTGATTTATTGACTTTAGAATCAGACAAAACAACACCCCTCAGTCCTTCCTTTAGAAAATCCCTATCAGTTAAAGTTGCCCATACTCAATAAGTACTTTGCACACGAGGCAGCTGCAGAACTGGAGCCCTAGAAAAATTCTGCAGCTCCAGTTTCCAAGGAAACCCTTGAGGAGGAAGATTAGTCAGTCTTCACTGAAAAGCATGGATTGGCATGTCTGAAAAATATAAATCCCTAATGTAATCACAGGTGCAATCCTTCAGGAACAGGCTACTTCAGCATGGGTCCACTGCAGGGTCATAAGTCCTGCTAGCAAACCTGCTCCAGCATGGGCTGCTCTCTCCAGGGGGCCACAGGTCCCACCTGTGCAGGCTTCCCACAGGATCACAGCATCCTTTGGGCATCCACCTGCTCTGGTGTGGGTCTCCTCTAGGGGCTGCAGGTGAATCTCTGCTCCATTGTGGATCTCCATGGGCTGCAGGGGCACAGCTGCCTCATCATGGGCTGCACCAGGGGCTGCAGGGGAATTCAGCTCCAATGCCTGGAGCACCCTTGCCCCTCCTTCTGCACTGACCCTGATGTCTGCATAGTTCTTTCTCTCACATATTCCCACTCCTCTCTTCTCTGGCTGCAATTCACTTCTCCACAGTAACTTTTTCCCTCTTCTTATATCTGTTGTCCCAGAGGCAATACCAGCAGCCCTGATGGGCTCAGCCTTGGCCAGTGGCAGGTCCGACTGGCATTGGCTCTGTTGATCATGGGGGAAGCTTCTGGCAGCTCCTCACAGAAAACATCTCTGTAGTCACTCCCTTCCCCCCTCCCCAAACCTTGCCAAACAAACCAAATACACTATCCCACCAAGAGGAAATGGAACTTGGCTTGGTTATGGACTCCTGGATTTAAATCAAGATTAACCCCATTGCTCTGAATGATTTCCATATGTAGATATTTTTCCCCAACAGATTAGCAGGAGCCTTGCTCCTGCAAGGCAATTTCAGCATGGTTTCTGTGTACTTTATTGCCCTCTGTAGTTTGAAAGAGCTGTCAGCGCAGCTTTCTTGAAATGAGCTTTTCTCCAGTCTTCCAGCCCTCTGCTATCTGAAAGTGAAACCATCATCACCTGTGGCAGAACACGTTCCAGTGTGTTTGCAGGCTCGAGAAGCTTTGACTTCCTTTCACTGTTCTGGGGCCTGATCCCTCCCCCCAAACCAAACTAAACAGCACCTGGGAAGACAGGAAGCCCTCGGGAGTGTAGGAACTGTTCGTGCTCCATTGCTTGAAGGGAGGGTGCTAAGCTAAAAATGCAGAGAAATGGATTTCTCCAGGAACATCTTTCAGCAGGGAAAAGACTGAGTTGCATTTGCAAGCAATACACTTCAATACAAACCCTGTCTAACCAGAAGATGCTAGGGGAGCTACAGTCTTTCTGTTTTGGTACTGCTCCCTGTGTTTTGTCCTTACAGCAGGAAGGGAAAACATCTGAGGAGTTTTAGAGGGGTTTGTGGCATTTGATATTTGATCATTTCTCTCCTTAGGATGGAGAGTCTGCCTGAGTTGCTTATACTGGAGTGGTGAGGACAGATTGATCTTTGGTGTCCCTTGGTTTTCTTGCACCTGCCAAGTTGATATTTTCCAGATCAAAGTACTGTCTGGAAAGTTCTGTTTATTTAATTTCATCTTCATCTTATATACAGGAAGCATTAAAAATTAAACACTCAGCAAAACTTTACAAATGCATTCTTTAGGCCTTTTTTTCTGGCATCTTTTATAAAGCATATTTAGTTAAAATACTTAATCTTTTTTATTACCCACATGAACATAACATGTTCAGCAAGCTGCATTTTTATTACATTCTCTAGCTTGCAGTCACATATAAATATAATTAAGAAATATTTTGCAACCCACAGCTCTGAAAATAAAATCTGTCACTGAGTAATGATGTAGATCGGCAAACATAGACCATTTGTTTAAGGTGCTTGACATCTCAGTTCTGTTGACTTGTGAATATTGAAAATCAGAAATTTGGAGATTAAAGAAGATGTCTTCCCTAAGTTACCAAGCTGTAAGATTGTTGCTGTTTGTCAGCTATTTGGTAAGAACAAGTTTTGCTCTGTCATTTTGATTTCTGGTATTGCTACAGTTTATTGCAAACACAACCTTCTGCTGGTGGTGAGCTATTCTGGACTCAATAACCGAGCAAAAGCTCATTTAATCACCAAAAATCTCATTTCTATATGAAATTAAATTGACAGTATAAAAGTGTTCAGGGGTTTAAACAGTTATCTAAAGATACTTTAGAAAATCTGGGATAGTCAAGGATGTCCAAGATGTCTCCAGAAGCCTGACAATTAGCACACAGGACCTCTAGGAGACCCAGGGGCAGGATGAGACCTCTTTCTGGGGCAGCAGCTGGAAGCCAGGTGGGTCTTTGTAGGGCATCAACTCCAGTTTAGATACCTGAATAGCTCTGATGTCTCGGAAGGGTTTTTTTCCCCAGAGGAACTGTCTCTCTGAGGAAGAGCTAGCTGGTGATGCTTACCCTGATCCGACAGTATCTTTTATCAGTCATTACACCCATTTGAAGTTCACTTTTTCATTGGCTGAAGAGCACCCCCCTCTCTTCCTGACTCCTGCCTTCTATTTCAGTGTTGATAAAAGTCTAGCCACAGCAGGCTGGTGGCCAAGTGACTGTGCCAGGGGGATTTCAGGATGGGACATGCTTCCTGCTCCATGATTTCAGTGCCTGTTGGCTTGAGCCTCACCTACTGGTCTGTTTTGGAACCGACAACGGTCTTGACATAGAGAGTATCAGCTCTTAACTTACTGGAGCAACAACTGGGATTGAGACTGTTTGCGCTGGCACAGTGGCAAAGTGGTGGGAACTGGGAATCACTGAGAGTAACTGAATGTGGCAGAGCTGCTTCCTCAGGAGAGCAGCCCTAAGTGCCCTTGCAGTTGTATCTTTTCCTTGCAAGTGCAGGCTCTGTTTAGCACTCACTCAACCAGCCTGTGAGCTGTCTCAAAAGTGACTTAAGACCACCACAGCTGTTGTAAATGTGATCCAGTCTCCGGCAACAAAAAGCTTGATACCTGAGCTGCTACTTAGATTATATTGGTTATATTTATTAGATAGTGTATTTTCATTTCAAAAGGAAATAGTGCTATAGATTCTAAGAAAAAGAAAAAAAACCACCTGAAACTGTTTTTTACACTTAACAGTGCTAATAAAGGTGAAACTTTGACCCAGTAAGAGTGTAGCTTGACCTGATATAACTTCATATCTGAAGTGCAAATCCATTGACTACAGTGCAACAGCAATCTCCTGGACAGACTTGGGCAGGACTTTTGAACAGCCAATGGAAAACATTTCTTTCTTCCACAGATGAAAGCCAGAAGGTGTTTTGGCTACAGCAGTTAATGCACACTTTTTCAAAGTGATGACCTCTGAGTGCACACTACTCCTGTAAATACTGAGGTACAGTTCTTCTTTTGGAGACAAAAGCACTGCGGGCTTCCATGGAAAGGAATGGCAGACAGCACAGGAAAAGAGGGATGGGACACTGCAAATTTTCTCCTTTTCAGACTCTGTAAAATTCTTTGATTCTTTGCTTCGAAGGGCCTTTCTTCCCTCCTTTGCAGCTCTTTTATGAAACACTCCTAATGATCTGTCTGTAATAGCAGGGGACCAGACTCAGTGAACTAGCAAAAAGCATTTGAGCAGTAGTTAGCAACACTGGTTTATATAAGACTGGTTTTCACCCAGCATTTGCATACGCAAAACAAAAACATTAACTTTAGGATGAAAACAAGATAATTCTTCAGTGGAGCTACTAAGTTCTTGAATAGCCTCCAAGTCTTTTTGGGGGAAAAAAGCCCTAACTGCTTTTTACATGTTGCTTACAAAAACATAGAAAGGGGGGTGTGTGGAGTGCCACAGCAAGATGCTGGATTCAATGACCAGCAGTATGTCTAATTATCTGCTTCTATGAAATCATTAATTTTTCTGCTTTGCTCAAAAACCCCAAAGCTAAGCAAAGTCAGTGCAGCCTTATTATTACTTGAAAATTCCTTGAATAGTCTAAAAATAGGAGCCAGTAAAATAAAAGAGAAGATTATAGGAGCTGAGAGAGTAACACAGGGCTTGAAATTTAGTTACTGATGGTGCATTTATGGTAATTATGTAAATCACTGCACTCTTGAGGGTTGATACCCATTATAAACCAGAATACCTAGATTTTTTTTAATTGCGTATTTGAGTAACAGTAACAGTAGCATTTATGTAAATTATAGCTCAAAACAAATTAACTGGGAAGAAAGTTAGATAAGCAGATGTTGACAATAGTGTTCCACAACTAACATTCTGTTTGAGCAAAAATGAAGTTTCAAATTGCTTTTTTGTTTTCGCAAAAAATGTGTTAAATTGGCTGGCACCCATTTTTACATGCGGTTAGAATTTATTAACATTTTTCACAGAACCTAGTCTTGTTCTCTATGAAATTGCACTTTTTGCAAGTGCACCTTTCACAGAATTAATGCAATGAATAGCTGATGCACAAGAATAACAGGTATTGCTCAGTTTATCCTGAATATTAATTTTCATGCACTGGCTTTGAAAACAGTTCATTTGTTCCTTTAGATTTATTGCTAATTTTTTTTTTTTCATGTCAATCAAAAATCATAGAATCGTTAAGGTTTAGAATCATTCAAGTTGGAAAAAATCCTTGAATGCGTCAAGTCCATCTGTTAACCTCCTGACACTGCCAAATCCACCACTAAACCATGTCCCCAAGTGCCACATCTACACATCTTTTAAATACCTCCAAGGATGATGACTCCACCACTTCCTTGAAAAGCCTGTTCCAGTCAGTGACTGAATTGACTGTCTCTCAGCTGAAGAGAGGAATGCTGGTGATAATGCTAAATATATCACCAGTTCCACCCTGCTACAAGGCAGAGAGGACCCTAAGAATAAACGCTATTTTTATCTGGGGACATTCTTAAATTATGTTTCGGAATTTTTACATTTACTTAGTTTTAAGATTGTGACTATTAGTGCAACTCAAAACAAACTAAGATAAAATCAAAAAGCTGCAAGCAATTAATTCTGAGCAGTCATACAAGGATATTCCAGAGATTCATGCCTTTCCTCTTCTAGCTCCTTATCAGAGTAATGAAAACTCCTGGGAACTTCTTTGATCTTTTTTTGTAGAAGTTTTATACCTATTGGGTCAGGAAGAGACAATGCTTTAATTTTTGCCAGTAGCAGAGAAGATGTGTTTAGTCAGAAATAAAGATAAAACAAAATGAAAATCCCCTTAATTTAATATTCATACCTCTAAATAGAAATTGCTTCACATCAGAAAAATAAACATTTAACTAGCCATTCTCCTCTTGATACCTATCAGAACCACCAGCAGCTTTGATGTTTTCTATGTATCGTTGCAACCTTCTCCCTGGGGCAATGGCATTATACATTTCCCTGCTACCTGCTAATATCAAACACATCCAAAACAGTTTCATGTCTCCAAGCTATGTGATGCACCTAATAGCAGTTAAATAGGAGTTACTTTTTATCCCTGCATGAATTCTGTACATACTGTTATTGCAACAACAGTGTATTACTCCTTCAGTGATCCCAGCACGGGAGAGTGATAGACTGTTCTGATAGGTGCTATTACAAATGTGTGATGATATTCTTTCTAATCAGCCATGGCTGACTATTTTGTTTCATTGCTGTTACGTCAGCACTGCAGATGGTTACTGGAAATTGTCACTGTTCCAATTCTCTAGGTAGAATTTAAACACATAAATATAATACTTGGATAAACTTGTAAAACTTGTGCCATATTGGAAGTTGAATCTAATAATTGGGCACATCCTGCCTTTGATCACTTTTACAGTGAGGGTGCTGTAAAGGTTACATTTGTGTGAAGTCAGTACACTGAGCATCTCTCAGTATGGCTTCTGGTGAAATTATGATTTTATTCTGATGCTGTTTTGATTTCTTCCTACAGTCTGAAGAATTGGATCTTAGGGATTTCATTTTAGTGAAGTTATTCTGACTAATTTTATATCCTCAGTTTGAAGTTGTAACCCAGGGCATTGTCCCACTAATTTGGGATCTAAACATACAGGGCAGGAGACTTTCCATGACAAAGGGAAATTAAAATAGATTATTCCTTACTGAGTCCTACTCAGTGATAACTGTTTTCCAGTTGACTTGAGGGTATTTTCTGTAAAAATAAGTATAAATATTTTTTATGAAATTATGTTCAATATGACATATAAGTAGGAAACAGAAAATTGCTAAGTAATATATCAGTAAGAAGTGTCCCACTCCTTCTCTATGTCAAGGGGCTGCTCTTCTGATAAATGGAGTAGCATGGTCAAGTCACCCAGGGAAGAGGGCTGAGGGTGGCACCAGAGACTGCGAGGACCAAGAGTTGCTGAACCTGTGACAACCCTGAGATGGAGACTTCACTAGGAGATTCCTAAACCCTGCCCGCTCTGCCTTTATAAAAGGAGAACCTCTTCTGCACTTTTTAAGATAGCCTTTGGACACTTTTAAAGACCACAGTGACCTTTTCCACGGCGAAATCACTAATTATGTGTATTTTCGGTTGCATTAAAGGAAATGCAAATCTTTGCTGCTCACAAAGGTCACAGCTGCCTCTTGATGAGGAAGATGTGGAAAATTACCCTCATTCATTCACAATCAGTAAAACTAACAAGCAGAACAATGTGTTAACACAGACTTATTTCATCTGGACTGCCCAAGCTGTGGTGCAGTGTAATGTGTGCGCTAATGAACAGTAACTTACAGCTAATGAAATTCAAGAAGTGGGCCATTTTTCTAGTTTATGTACAGACACCATCCATGGGTCCCATTACTGATTGGTGGCATGATACACTGACAATACAAATGCTGGGCATGCCAGTTCCGCTGATTCTACCATAATATAAACTTAACAAATTGATACAGAAATGTTTTATCAGTGTGCCTTTAGCAAAATACAAAATAAGGTACTTTTTGAAGGAAATACAGCGATGAAACAACACCAAAGCATGGCTACTAATTCCTCAGTGCTGAGAGCTGGGCTTGAGGTTTAAATTGAATTTGAATGGACAATTTTTTTCCCACCATGACTTAAATTATAATTATTCAGATCATTTATATATGCTGAATACATTCTTCCATGATCTTTGAAGAACTTTAGAAGGACAGGTGGGAGTAGTTATCTTTCACTGGGCAGGAGTTGAAGCTGCTCAACATTGCTGTGAGCTCAGAATTGCTGGACTCAGCAATTCTTTAAAGGAAACAGTAAATAATTTGTAATAATTTGCTCAACTACCTGCATTAAGAGAGTTGAGTAATTCCAGATAGAATAGTTGTAAGCACTAATATTTGGGTAAAATATACATAAGGAAAGAGTCTTTGATAACGCTAGACTCCCATAAATGATGCTAGCATCCTGCCTACCTTTCTCATCTTTACAAAAGTAGCTCTGTATATCTGATAAGGTAACTCTAAGACATATCTAAAGATCACAAGGACCTTTTCCATAGGGAAGCCTTCAAATATATAAGTTATGGGACAGAAATATAAGGAAAAAAAGGACTAAAACCCAGTGCAATGCACAAACTTGGAGTAGTTCTAATGAAAAAAATCTTAGTAAGTTTCAGATGCAGGAAAGCTTTTCCAGGTAATTTTTTTTCTGAAGGAGTTGGAAAGCAGCAGGCTCAGACAGCAGCAAGTATTACACAGCTAATGTTTATATGATCCCCCTCTCTGTGAGAGCCCACCTGAACAGTTTGCAGAATGAAACAATATTGATGTACGTTTCAGTTGTAATTCAGCATGCCTGTATCAGATTTACCATGAGTATCAGCAGGAAGCAATATGGAGATATCTGCATCATTTTCTTTCTGGATGCCCAGAATTTTTAAACACAGTTCAAAAGCTTACAAGAAATGGGCAGTTCTGAAATGATTTGTTTGATTATTTCCAAGAGCAACGGCAAAAGCTGAAAAAAAATGAAAACATACCCTGAATTTCTACTGAGGGGTTTCATTTACCTGTCCATGCTGCACAGATTCACACATGTTGTTCTAACATGCCAGAGAATCAAAATTTTTGGAAGTGAAATGATCTGTCAGGTTCACTGAAGTTTTAAGTCAATTACAATGGAGACAGTTTGGAAGAAGAACAAAAAAATCAGCTTTCCTATTGTACAAAAAGATTAAGTAATCATAAAAAGGTTGCCATAAACATTATTTATAGACTGGTGTGAGTCCCTCGGGTAGACAGACAATCTCTCATGAGCATCTGTTTTAAAATTGTATCAATGAAAAATTATTTGTTGGAAAGTGTCTCACAGCTGATTAATCTGAAGACAGAAGAAGTAAACGTAGAAGAGCACGAAGCTTCTGGCTACATAAGTAACTTCTGATGATTGATGGGTGTTTTAACACCTGAGATATCTATAGCAGAAGTCTTCCAACAAGAACTAACTCAATAACATATATTGTGAAAAGATTGCACTCATTTGAGAGCAAAATGCTTTTAAAGCTATTGTCTGACTATCTTTCATTTTGCATTCAAATTTCAAAACATCTTGTATTTGTGTTCTGCTTGCAAACACATACATGGAAAAATTCTAAGAGAAGTCTAAAAATCAGAAGGGCATTTCAGCTGTAATTCACATTGGAAAGAACATGGAAGAGCTTAAAAATACCCATATGCATTGCCAAAAATACTCAAATGGGTTCTCAGATAGTGTAGGAGGCAACACCATTGAAGTGACAGGTCTTCTTTAAAGCTTGGAGGTAGGGAACCATCATCTCTCTTCAGATGTGGTGATTAAAGAAATCCATCGTTGAAGGCATCTTATACTTTATGAAACTATTTTAGATGGAATTGTACCCAAAGGGTTTCAAGATCAGCTGAGTGAGGAGCCAACAAATTCATTCAGAGCTTAAGAGATGTAAATCTGTTTTCTTTCTCTGTTCCTGATGTGACCTCAACACAGTAAGCAGAGGCTCTAGGGGGCTCCTCTATCCTGTCTATTACATTTATTAATGAGAAAACAAGAAAGAGGGTGTTTATATTATTGTAAAGGTCGCCCCCTCACAAAGCATTACCAACATGTTACTGCAGAGCTGCCGAATCACAGAATCCGTAATGGGCGTGGAAGAGACCACGGTGGGTTTTTGCAGATCTGGGCTTGCCAGAAAAATCAAATTTGACCCCAGCCATGGAAATACGATTTATTGGGCCAGGGAGACAACAGGCATAAAAACTGATTTCTGAAATTATCTACACAAAAAAAGCATAAATATTTTTTGATACATACAACACATTGGAAATGTCATTATTCAAAGAACCACTACAGATTGCTAAGTATAGGTGCAAACTTTTATAATAACCAAATTCTAGCTCAAATGACATTTAGATGCATTTCATGAAATTGTGAAATAGATAAATGGTTTCAAAAATAATTAAACAAATTAAAAGAACAAAAATCAGTCAAAGACTGTTAAATTCAGAAGGTAGCCTCTCTTGCACAAACAGTCCTTCAGCCAACTGCTAGTGGGGTTTTTCAGGGGAGCATCCTAAGCGTGTGCCCTGCTCAAAGACTATTCCCATAATCACTGTCTGAGACAGGCCAGTGGGCTCGATAAACATCTTTTCACTAGAGTGGATCTGAATTAAAACTTTAAATTCAGTTCTGCAGCTGTCAATCTTATTCTGGCTTTTCCACACTTCAGAAGTAATGTGGTGCTGCCATCAACTGGAGTTAAGGACGTAAAGAAAAGGGTCTTTTTGAGTAGAAACTGTGTTGTGTCAGTGTGTACTTGGGCCTCTCAGTTTGAGTGGGAGTTGTGTCTACACCTGGAAATTCAGAGGTGTTTTTGTCCATAAGCAAAGGTTGCTTATGTGGTTTACATGTACAAACATGGAGACATCCAACCTGCTTCCTTTCCGAATGAAGTCTGAACCTTCCCTCGTGTATTTCCAACCTAGTAAGCAAAGCCTGACCTTTTGGGGTTTTTTCATGTAATTCGTAGGACTATCAGGAAGCTTCCAGTTTGGAGCAGTTTGTGACTCGCTTTCTTTTGAAGGAGACACTGAACCAGCTGCTATCCCTCCAGAGCTCCCTGGAGTGTGCCATGGAAACCACAGAGGAGCAGACCCGGCAGGAGAGGTGAGCAAACCCCTCTTCAGCTGCAGGGAAGGGGGTGAGGAGTGAGGTCACTGGGAACCTCCAAGACCGCTTTACATTTCACCCAGAAATCGGATATAGGGAATAACAGGAAAAATAAGGTTACACTTTTTATTCCATATAAGAACCCACTTATAGGAGCTTTCCTGAAATTTAATGCATATGATCTTGTGGTGGGCTGCATGTAGGACAATCATTTTGGTACATGCTAGGCTCTGCTGACTTCTTTTTAAATCCCTGGACAGTTTAATATCAAATGTAGAAACCAGACCACTGCAATATAAAGAGCTCTGAAATTACTAAGATGACTGCCTGTTTTGTTGCTTTTTCCAGCTTTGTGATTTGTTTTCATTCCTGGCTGCACAATGATCTCCACGTGAAAAGAAGAAATAGCCAGGCTTTTGTCTGACACAGCTTCTTCCTAGAATATTGGGCCATAGTCTTGGCTGACAGCTAGCTCTATAAACTCTCAATCACCTGGGTAGCCTTTATCCATCCAAGGGGTTTGGCTGAATTTAGTACAACGATCTCAGTGATGAGTGTTTGTAGAATCAAGGATCAAAATATTTTTGAGAAGTTACTTGGCTATATGGATTATTTTTCTTCAGTATGCTATTGTTAAAGATGACAGGGAAAGCAAAATACAAACTGTCATGTTTCACGGACAAAGAAGATCTTAAGGCCTTTCTGTTGGAAATATCATTTTCTTGTTTTTCTGTTGGAAATGCCATTTCCTTGTTTGTTTTGCTGTTGGATTTGAGATCTCTGAAGCACAGGAGTAATACCCTGTGGTTTCGTGCCAGCATCTTGACTGTAGGAATCAAGCAGGTTTTGAAAGTCTAAGGGTGCACTGACCACGCACAGTATCTTTGTACCTCTATTCATGCCAGTTCCTTTGCAGTGATGCTACGAAACTCCTGTGAATGAAGAATGATTACTTAGGTCAGGTCAGAACCATATCGTGGACAGACACTGATCTTGAGATTTGTCTCCCTAAAAGATTTAGGTTTATGCCAGCTTAACCCTCTTCTTTTTTTTTTTTTTTTTTAAATAACTTCTTTAATGACCTAACCAAATAATAGCGAAAATCCGGAAAATAATTCAGTGAGCTGGAAAGGTTTTTCTTTTTTATTTAATTCAAAAGGGAACATAGACGCACATTTTTTGAGAACAGAGAGAGAAGAGCTCTCGCACATATATTTCCTTAAGAAGTCTCCTGTGTTTCTGTGCAGAAAAGATCCAACAAAACCAGAAGTGCTCTCAGTTCAGTGGCCAGGAAAACGCTTAGCTCGAAGGCTTCAGAGGAACAACAGCCTGTCATCAAATAATCCTCATTCGAGCACGGGTATGGTATCTCACATTCTAAAGATATTTAAAACGCTCATACACACATATACAGAAAAATATACACGTATCTTCCTCTCAAAAATTTAATTTCGACATGTAGCTGACTCAGATACTTTACTGACAGAAGACAATTCGAATTTAATATAGAAGGTATTAACTCAAAACTGAGGAAACTGAGGAAGATCTGAAATTATAAAAGATAAAAATGTAATTGTGGGCCAAAGTGTGTGTTTTGGATTGATTCCACGCTTTTTAGGCAATCTTTATTGCCTGCAGATATGAATGAAAAGGTGAAGGCTATAACTTATATACAACCAAGTTCTGTGCCATGACTCACATCCCAGCTGAGGGGAATAAATAAGAAACAGAAAGAGAAAATACAAAACCTGAAAGAAAATAATATTTCATTTAAGATAATACAAAAAAAGTCTGAAGCAGAATTTCTGCTTTGGAAAATGATAGAGTACTTTGGTGAATGGGATTCTTTGGAAGCAGTGACATTAAGCATGAGGCTGCAGTGAAGACATCTCCCTGCTTAGTGGTGTGTCCCAGAATCAAGGCATGAAGACGACTGAAATAACAAAACATGTGATGGGTCTAGCTTACTTCTTGACCAGTCACTGCTTGCAGCCACGTGCTGACCTCTGCTTCTTAAACCCTCTCCTGAGGACCTTTCTGTCACTCACATTCATGACTCGCTTCCTTTCACTCACCAAATGATGCTGTCCATTGAGAGCAGTGGTGCAGGATGATGTTCAGTCTCTTGTGAGCTGATGTTGCTCCTAACAAGGAAGTTCACAGAGCCTTGTAGCTGCACTCCTAATTCAGAAGGAACCCAAGCAAGTGCAAGCTCTACCAGATCCACTTACTGCATTGGTGTGATCTTAAAGAGCTAACACTTACCTCCACAGCTCTGCTAATACCTGACAGCTGTCCACTTTCCTGCATAAGATTTGTGTTTGTCTTGGCACTTGGTCTTCCTGCCTACTGCCTGCTGCCCACGTGCACAGTGACACTGTGGTGTGTATATGCACTCAAGCCTCAGGCCAGCATTTCTTCAGCCTGTGAACTTGTTCAGGTATAACCACACCCTGCCTCTTCTAGACATCACAGCTGCGGTATGCTCTCAGCATTAGGATTTCTTTGTTCAGTCAAAACCTATTGCAAGTGCCACAAGAACTCTCAGCTGGAAAATGAGCAGGTTAATGAAAGTGCATAACAAGAGCATTTATTGAAAAATCTCCAGTTTTGGATAAATAACCTTCTTCTCTCCTTAGAGCCATCACTTATGTATACATTTACACAGTGAGTGATGTCAGGAACTGCTTTAATAATGTACATTTTTTTTTTCCTTGAGTATTGTCCTTTTCAATTGGCAGACAATTTTCATGAGACTTCAGCAAAGCAAAACTTTCCAGAGACTTTAGAGGGACTCACAGAATCATAGAACATCCCGAGCTGGAAGGGACTCATAAGGATCATCAAAGTCCAGCTCCTGGCCCTGTACAGTGCCATTCCCAAGAGTCACACCATGTGCCTGAGAGCATTGTCCAAATTCTTCTTGAACTCCAGGTGCTGTGATCACTTCTCTAGGGAGCCTGTTCCAG
>VZTA01026750.1:130-14269 GCA_013398855.1 Mohoua ochrocephala
GTGTCCCGCTGCCCCGTGTCCCGCTGCCCGGTGTCCTGCTGCCCGGTGTCCCACTGCCCAATATCCCGCTGCCCGGTGTCCTGCTGCCCGGTGTCCTGCTGCCCGGTGTCCCGCTGCCCGGTGTCCTGCTGCCCGGTGTCCCGCTGCCCGGTGCCCCACTGCCCAGTATCTCTCTGCCCAATATCCCGCTGCCCGGTGTCCCGCTACCCATTGTCCTGCTGCCCAGTGTGCCACTGCCCGGTGCAGCCGTGGTGCTCACTCCGTGGGCCCTGGGCAGCAGCCCTGGCTGCCACTCTCACTGCCTCGGCCACAAACAGGAAAAGCCTTGCACACAGAACTGATCTAGAAAAGCTGTTTCAGTGAGTGGGCATAAAGTGCCCGGGGTCTCACAGACAGTCTGGGCTGTGAGGAAGATGGAAAAACAAGGCTTCCACTGTGCCTTCTCTCTTTTGCCTCAGTCCAGCCCTTTGCTTTCATATGCAAAATATCCACTCATTAAATCCTAATTAAAATTAAGCTCTTTAACTCCATCATCACTATCCTGACTCCCCATCTACCCAGGTTCTCATGTTGCTTTCAACCCTTCTGGATTCCACTCTCATCTCCATTTTCTCCCCAACAAGGTGAGAGACCCCAAAGGCTTTGTTGCCTCTCTTAAGAGAGCCCCTTCTCTCTTAGAACACTTCTAACAATTTTCTCACGTTCTGGTATTTTTAGATGGCAAGCCAGAAGTTTCACCGCACAAGAAAAGAAAGCAATTTACAGCTTCATGTAGAAACACAGCCACTTCTAGTTCATTTGTTTTTCATCTTGATTATCAACACGTTTGTCATCTCTCTGTAATTTATTCATTATCTTTAGATGAGGGATGTGAAAGGGAGGGGTGGCAGTGAAGAAGGAGATAAGTGTACTTGTCAAAATGGGAAACAGATGCTCTAACAATGACTGGAGACAATTAATGTTCTCAGTAGGTATCAACAGGCAACGTCCATGGATTGCTTCAAATTTTTGCAGCGAACGGTCCTCTGGAAAATGCAAATACAGAGGCTTTATTTTCCAGGCACATGTCTTGTTTGTAACGAGCTGTCACAAGGAACTTCACGTTGCTCCTTGGAAGGGTGGCTATTGTGATCACCGCTGGCCTCGATGATGCCAGAGCCATGAAGGGGGAGCTGGGCACCTGGTAGCTGAGCTAACGAACCTGTCACTGCCGCCTGCCTCTGCTTCAGACACAGCATGCAAAGCAAAGCATCCAGCACGTTTAACCTTGAGCTGCTCAAAGGCAACAGCACATAAATATGCACCTGAAGCAAGCACACACTTTACCAGGGCAGGCATGCATCTAGCAAAGGTCTTTGCTGCACTGGGGTCTTCCATTTCTCGCTGAGCAATGATCCCACTGCTACAGCCCTTAAGAGAAGGCACCTCATCTCCTCACCTAGTCTCCCATCCAGCACCAAGAAAAAAACATGTTAGCCCAGCCAAGGCCTTAGGATCAGGCTTTAATCTGTATCACTCTGGGAAATACTGCTGCAAAAGCCAATTATAATAAAAGAATATTATAAGACAGAAAGAAAAAATCGATAATGAAGAGATGTGATCTGATTACTAACATTTGTAATAATAGTTTATTGTTCCATGCCACGTGTAGATTTCATCTCTCTCTGCGCTCTGTCAATTTAATTTTCCCTTCTGCTGTTCTGTTATCTAAAATGATCAAACACCTACTATGCCCTGGAAAGTACACCAATTAAGAGCTACATTTAAATCTGCATGAATGGGCCTGTCACAAAGTTAATTGGAATAAACACATATTTGATATGATATTGTTTGAATTCTGCTCCAAGCCTAACTATTGTCCATTACAAGCTCCCCTTTTAATCATTTATATTCTTCTTTCTCTCACTTTTCCTGTATTTTTTTCATGACTGATTAAGTAGTGATAGCAAACACCAACCTTAGAGGTTCTTCCTCTTCTTCCACCCCTTTCTTCCCAGCAGCCTCTCTCCCCAGCTGGGCAGAAAGGACAAGGCTGCACTCAGGGCAGCTGCTGACTCAGACATGCACCTGAGCACCCCCTCAGCTGTGGAAAAGGATTCCTTCACCAGGGGCCACAGTGGGCTTTCAGATTTAGAAAACAACAATGAGCCTATGCAAAGGCCTGTTATACAGAATATATGGCAATGAGTTCTACATTAGATATAAAATAGTACATTCTTACATGTTATGAAAAATAGAAATTTTTTTCTGTTTACCTTATTCCTGCTGCCATGTCTATCATAAAAAAGAGAAAATACACATCAGCCAGATCAGACCATGACCAGTGTTTGCTTAGTGACAGCCAGCAAATGCTCCAATTTTCTTTCCAGTGCAATGACTTGAGCTAGGCATCAGCACTACAGAAATTAAAGACAGTGAATATGGTAGTCTGGGGTGACTATTTCATAAAATCTGGAGAGATTTACAGCCAATTGGTGAGATAAACTGATGTGTGTAGCGACAGGAGCACTAAAGTTTGATCAGCATATAAATCAAACACTGTTTGAGGAAAGCATGGCAAAACAGAAATCCTTGTCATTCTGCTGTCACTGGGTTCTGGGTCTTGGGGTTTTCTAAGGTGACAAGATTTAACTAATCTAAACGGAGCTAGATTGCTAATTTCCCTCTCTAGCTTCTTATCTTCTGGAATGAATCAGCTACCCAAATGCGTGGCTGATTAAACTGCACTGCTATCACCAGACCTCTATCAGGAGCAAATTTCATTCA
Source organism: Mohoua ochrocephala (assembly GCA_013398855.1). NCBI lineage: Eukaryota > Metazoa > Chordata > Aves > Passeriformes > Acanthizidae > Mohoua > Mohoua ochrocephala. The sequence goes on from VZTA01026750.1 coordinate 2,897, forward strand.
AGGGATGTATTATTCATTTAAATGCTGCACTATGACATTTTTAAACATGCAAATGTGACTGGAAAATTCTTACGGGGAAAACATCTGAGAAAGGAAAGAGTTTAGTTTTTGCCAGTCATTACAATCATGCGGCATCCATGCATGGTACACAACATGAAATCAGAGTGTAAAAATCCACCTCACTGTTCATAAAGGACGTGGCGGCTCCTTTTCATGCGTGCAACGTGTATTCCTTCTCCAACAGCAGTTCAAGTATCGAGGTAATCTATTTTTCATTTCCAGCACAGACACATTTATTAGCAGAGTTAATAAGACAGTCTTTCTTAGAACAGATTGTCTGTTGTCAAGATCTAAGGATTAACATTGCATTGCATGTCTGAATAGAATTACTTTCCCATAAGATTTGCTATACCAAGTTAGTTACATGGTCCAGTGGGTCTGGTACCCTGCCAGATGGCAATAAATAAATGACAAATAAATAAAATTTCAGAGAAAAGTTTAATTCTCATACACCAACTCGCTCCAACATCCGTTATGTACCTTGATAATTGTTGCAGTACAGCACATGGGAGGAAACATTTCCTTCCAACCTCTGAGGACAATTAGTTAATGCCCTAAACCCTGGCATTTGATTAGGGTTATCTGCCAGGCATAGCCACAAGCACCATTATCAGAGATTCTTTCAGGATTACAACAGCCTTAACATGTCTCTGATTATGATAAGGAACAGTAAAGCATTCAGAAACCTCTGTGGTAATCCAGATGAATTAGATTTCAGTAATAAGAGCTTGATAAAGGAACATGTTCTCCTGGCCCAAATCACTCATAAATATGTAGACTCTAATAACTAATTATCTTAGATTTTCAGGAGATTATTTTTCTGGGAATCTGTCAACAGCAATTTTCTTTTAGATGTGGTCCTAACTCCTCAGGCACGGTTAGTTCACAGTTTCCAGACGTTTGGTGAATGCCCGGAGGAAGGTCTTTTTTGTGTGATGTCTCTCTCACTCTGAACTAATTAATTGTTACAAACATGGAAAATATCTACTTTGCTGTGGTGTTGAACTTTTCAGATCTTTTCATTTGAGAGATCAGAAACAATCCAATCAAACTTCTTACCACCCGGCTCCTTCACAACAGTTTTTGCAGTGGAATTATACAAAATTACAATTTCCAATTTGAAAATTAAAGTGGAAAATAATTACTCAACAGTGACCGGGATGGACCCTTAATTAGTGATCTGTGCTTGCCTAAAACACAACTGATTTGATTTTTGCTGGATTTCTGCTCCTAAAATTGGCGGGTGCTGCGGGCTCTCCTGGAAAGGCCTTAGGAGAGGGGGAAGCAAGGAGGATTGGGTTTTTTACCCGGCAGCATCCCCTACTGTTGCTTTCAAAAATGGTAATAATTCACTTCCAAGGCACCTCCCGGCGGTCCCCAGACAGGAGGGCAGGGCAGCTCCCAGGGCTCCACAGCAGACCTGGAGGGCACGAGGGAGGAAATGGAAAGACTTAGTGTCCCCGCGGGACTCACAGGTGACTCTTTAAGGGAAAGCTATTGCCCCAGTAATTCAAACTAGTGTATATTTCAGTGCCATAAAAATACCAGTGACTGGCGTAGCAATTTTCTGAGGAGCCTTGACCACAAGAGACACTTGCTGATTTAAAACAGACCCTCTCGAGCTGTCGTGGTTTCTCCCAGCGAGCCCTATTCTCTCACAGGACACATGCCCACGTTTCTCTCAGTTATCTGACAGCTGTCAGCCCCAAATTGGCTTCCAGGTGTTCGTAGACAAAAATGAGTCTTTGAGTGCACTTGGAATTTTTTGTTTCATTTTGTTTTGCCTTTCAAACACCTCTATGCCTACTCATGGCTTTGGGACATTTCTAGATGCCGTAATACTGAAACGTGCACTCAGGAAATCCCTTTCTCCCAAAGGGAACCTGTAAGCACTGCTTTCAGTTTGCCTTTCCAGGGGCATTGAACTTTTTCTTTATGCATGAACAAAAGTTTGCAAAAGATATACGCAGGTAGAGGCAGGAGTCTGAATATGCATCTACTGATTTCTCTGCGTCTTGGTTTCTTTATCTATTAAATTGGGTTAAAAGTACTTCTGCACTTCCCAGGAGTGTTGTGAAAGCTTACTCATTAAAGTCTGTACAGTATTTTGAGATCCTTGGTGGTGGATGCTGCACAAGTGCAGAAACACATCACTTGGTAGATACGAATGGCAATTTACTCACAGCCTCAGCAGTGTTCAGTAGGGGAGTAACTGAAGAATATCAAATGCTGCAGGCTCAAATGAAAACGAGCTCATCAAAATAAACGATTTACCAGAGGCTTCCAAGCACCCTGCTTCCTACAGATGAGATGAAGAGTTCATCCCCTTCTCTGCTTGACAACAGAGAATAAACCATAGCACTGCACATCACTAACAGAGGTTGTAGCATTATTCTCTGTTGGAGAATTTCACTTTATTGTCAAGCCCCATTAACTGATGAATTGAGGTCAGAATGGTTCATGTTATCACTGCGAGTACAGAAAAAACTTGGCCCAAACATGGAAACCCAACTGACTTTCATCATGAAAAAATGCTCAGGGATAGAGGGGCAGTGATACCTGTGAGCATTGACTTACAAGAGTGCCTTTTTTTCACCCTTTCAGGTAGTCTAATCAAAGAAAAAGCTTGTGGAGAGAAAAAGAAATAAAACAACATCCCTCCCACCCCCACCCCACTTCTGAATACGGGGAAAGGATCCACTTGTATTTCTGTGTGATCTACAGAAGGAAAGATTTCTGCATGTTCAGAACTGTGAAGAGCAACCAGTCCAAACTCTTCTTTAATTTTGAGGGTTTATGCTGACATAGCTAAGTGAGCCCCTTCTGCAGACAGCCTAACTCCTCAGAGCAGCAAAGTCTCTAGCAGATTCATGGGTCCTCAGTGCTCCTCAATTTCTGAAATCAAAACCTTTTTATGAGATAAGACTTCCTGATTCCATCAAATCTCTTCAGAATTTCTGTACTTAAAAACTCGACACCTAGTCTGCACAAATTGACCCAATTTGCCTTTTGAACAAAGTCTGATAATGAAATTTCTAACACTCACTTGAGCTAGGCTAGAGCTAATTCAACCACATCTGACCTTGTGGCAGACCAGGTGTCTTATGTCTCAACCCAAGGAGTAGCTTTATCTATGGAACTAGAAAGAAGAGGGGAAAGAATTTTAAACCGGAACAGAACATAGAAATTTCAGAGTCAGTTTTTCTTTTCCTCAGAACCAACTTGTCCAACTCCAGCACAGCTTTGTAACCCCAGCCGTGTTCTGCAGTTTGAATCTCTCTTAATCCTGAGCACCACTGCAGCTACCCAAGAGGGAAACACCACTGTACAGCTAAAACAAGGGTGCTGCTCTCAAAGCCCAACCCAAAATCCTTTCGAATCTGTGGCAATTTTTTAAATTGCTTTGAATCAGAACTTTAGCTTTTAACCAATTTGCTACACTGGTGGAGTTTCAGATGCCAAGCTGGCAGATAAGAGGTGCAGCTTATTTCCTAAGCACTTTCTACTCTTACTGATTTCTCGGATCAGGCTGAATGAATGCTTTTAGTATGTTTCTTACCCAAAATGCAAGCTGTCTTATTGATGTAATTCCCAGAAAATTGGCATAAATTATTTGTAGGCAAAAGAAAGTAATCTTGAAAACTGAGGAGGAAGTTTCACTTTAGAGCCTGTTGCTAATTTTTTTAACTTTTCACAATTCATGATCAAGCAACTTACTCCTTTCTAGTCCTTTCTTTAAAGGAGATTAATTATTTTCACTATTAACTGAAAGGTTTTCTTCTAATTAAAAAGAAATAACAGGGCATTCATGAGTGGCATTATTCTAGTCAATAAACTAATTATGGTTGTGACAAATGAAGGAAAAGTCATTTAACTGATCTTAGGACTGTGATTTTAAAAATTTTATGTATGCGATTTTCACATTTCTTGACAAAGCAAAGTAGATCTTACACACACTTTTAGCTAATGTTTAGATTGTACATTAAAAAAATATTGAAATGAGCATATTGCCTCTGGAAATCTCTAGCTGCACTACCTACAGTCACTTGGTGTGTCCTTGTGATGTCATTTCAGTTGGAGCAGGAGGAGCATCGAACCTCCCTTTCTTATTTCTCTGCTGAAATTTCATGCCAGTTGAAATGAAGTCATTCCAAATAATGAAAGTGGCATCTTTTTGCCTCCAAAATAACATCAAAAAATAGATTTCAAATGCTACAAAGACTTTACTGATTTCTCCCTTAAAAATACTACCATCATCATCATCATTACAACAACGCAAAATGTTTTTCACAACTTGGCAATGGGCTAAGAATGTTACAGTAACTCTACATTACAAACAAAAATTTGAGAACTAGCACAGTGTGGTGTTTTTCTGAAAACTAGATGTAAAGTCACTAGCCAAGCCAGACTTCAGCTCAAAGGCAGGGACTTTACCCGCAGCTTATTAGCTCTCTTGCTTTCTGTGCACTTTCAAGACACCTTTCTGACACAAGCTGAATATCTGAGCACAGCTAAACATGGCAGAAAACCTTGTGATCTTCCTCAGCAGAGATGCCCCGGCTGCCTTGGCACAGACTTGTAGTCTACTGCAATGGAGAGCAGAACTGGCTCATGGATGGCTCATCGAATCACAGACTCAAAGAATGGCTTGGGTTAGAAAGAACTTTAAAGATCATCTGGCTCCAATTCCTCTGCCAAAGGGAGGGACACCTTTCACTAGCCCAAATTGCTCAGAGCTGCATTTAACCTGGCCTGGAAATGCAAACTGCAGAGGGGGGTGGCGGTGGGGCTGAGGGGGGGAAATGTTTTTCTTCGGTTGATTTTGGTTTTAGTATTGCAGTGCAAATGTTGGCACAGTCCGTAACTTCTCTCAGGCGTGGTGGCTCCTCTTGTTTGAAGCCGCTGTGGCAGGGTTACAAGTGTAAACATAATCACATCCCCTCACTTGGGGACGTCAGAAATATTTTGAAAAGGGATGTGATGAAACGAGAGAAGGAAAAATATTTAGTCTAGGTTTTGAAGACCAATAACAAAAAACTTCATCATCATAATCCAAAGTATTCCAGCCATGCCACTAATACTTCTGCCTTTCTTTTTGATAGCTTGCCTCCCTCATGTTCACATGGAAATCTTCCAAAATCAAGCTGCGTTGGAAGGTATTTTGAGGCCATTTAGTCAATCAAACTGTGTTAGATAACAGTAATAATATATTAAATCATTGTTAACACTCAATATCTATTTGATAATTTTTGCATCAAAGCATAAATTTTGCATTTACTGTTGGGGTTTTCTGCGAAAGTTTTAACGTTCTGTTTTGAATCAACCAGCCAGCAAAGGGGACTAGGTGCTAAGGTTGCTAAAAGGTCAGGAAATTTGCTAGGTAACAAGCATTTCTGAAAATCTTTTGGGGTTTGTAGCACACTCTTTGACCTACTTACTGAGTCTTCACAGCTACATAAAGTCTTGGATCGGAGAGGAAATTAGAACAATTGATAGCTGAAGAAGAAGACGCTGCCATTGCTCTACTAAAAATGCAAAACAAAAGCCAAGTTTCTACTGTGCCAGGCATCTCCTCCATTTTCTGGGTTACATATGGGACTAGTTTGGATGACAAGCTGGAGAAACATAGACTGAGATCTAATTTACTTTCACCATTATGAGTAAAATGGCAGTGAGGATCAGACTCCATGGTTTTCACACAAGAAGAGAACAAACTAAGGACAAAATTTTGGGCATCATTGGGCCTTGTTCACAGCCACAGAAGCATGTCATCAGCAGCTGCCATGGAGCTGGCCCTGAGCTCTGAGGGAAGACATGGACAGCAACACTCATATTTACCTGGATGCTCCAGAAAAAAGGGAGGAAAATACTTGTTCCTTTTCTCAGTCCACTTTCCTCCATCCTTCCCACTTTCCCATTGCATTAGACTTTCCTGCTCTGTGGATTAATCCTTTCAAACATTTCTCCTATGCCCATTGAACTTTCAGCAGTGACCACAGTGACTTTTCTGAAGCTGTTCTCCGTTGCTCGCAATTTTCCCTTGCATGGACCACTGTCTGCAGTCTCAGGATGGACTGCTGGCCTTATTTATGAGGTAATGGCATACAACACGGCCTTTGATATTAAACAATTCCCTTGGAATGCTGTCAGTGAATGTCTTTCTCCATTACCTATCAAGTTTCTTCTTTTCCTGCTCCCTTCAAGTCACAGCTCAATTCTGACCCTTTCTGTACCTCATACCTCATGTGACTGTTTTTCTGCTCCTTACCACTGTCTGCTCCACCTGTTAATCCTCAGTCTCTTCTTGCTTACAATCCTTCACATCTCGCTTTTCATACAGTCTCCCAGACTTTTGACAAAAACCTGTCCTCTCTGTCCTCAGCAGCTACAACTTTAAATCCTGTCTAATCTAGTTCCCACTGACACAGCAGATCTCAGCTTTGTCCTGTTGCAGTTGCCAGTCCTCTCCCTGCTGTGTCTCAATTTTCTCTCTCTTGACTTCAGGGGGGAAGTGCAGGGACCTCACATGCAGAGAAAGAAGATTAACTGGGATTTACATGTCTAAGTTCAGACATGCTTGTCAAAATACCCAGCCAGTTGAGACTTAACTTCGAAAGAAAACAAATTCCTTGAGTGCCTCTGAATTAAACTGTGGGGTTTCCCAAGAGTTACAAACTTTATGCCACTCAGATGAGTGGGTTTGCCACTAACTACAGGAAGATTCACGTAGGGGATATTTCTTTTGCTTTTCCTGCTCGAGCAACCTTGATTTAGCTGACTTTCTGAGAAGTAGCTGACCAGATCACAAATTCCAGGTTGTAAGGGTTCATTTAAAATAAAGAAATACTAGTTTCTCATTTTTATGTTTCTTTTGGGGAGGGCCGTTTGTTTGTTTTTAATAATACCAGCAGGTGGAATAAATAGATTAAATTTTGTCTGCTGTCTCAAAGAATACAAAGCTACCTCTCCCAGCCCTCAAAGGCTGCTCTAACAGCATTTGTTTTTCATGAGGACATTAATTCTTGCCATCAGCAGTCAGTCTGCTGTATAATTTAGGAAAGGATGGAAACCTTGTCTGAACAAAGAGTAAGGAAGCAAAGGTAGAGGTTGTTGTGAATAATGGTCCTTTTTGCAGTGCAGTCCCGCACTGCAGAGCAAAGCAGCCCCTTCTGCTACAGAGATGAAATGAAAATGTTGGAGGAAAAGTCAGAAATACCCCATAGCTGTGGCTCTAGCTAGACAATGCCAGTCTGTCTTTAAGCTGTTTTATGTGTACATTGCCCAGTTCTCTAACTGTCTTTGTGAATGGGAATTCCTACAGGCAACAGAGTGAACATGGAACAGAGCAGGCTGTAATGGCAAAGTTTCTGCTGATGGTTTGAACTCCTCTCTGAAAGTGTAGATGGGTAAATGAATGCACAGAGAGTATTTGTGACCAAAAAAACCCCATATAGTTAAGCCAGCTTTATGGAGCAATGCAAACTAGTAAGAGCAAGGACTGGGGTGAAAGGGCAGAAGCAAATTAGAGTGCAAAGGTTAAGAAAAGAAGCTGAAGCTCACACTTGAGTGTGGCCAGATGGGTGTGAAGAAATGACACAATCTGAAAGACAGCACAGTGAAAATGTCCTGGCTGCTCAGGAGCATCATTATTTGTATCACACTCCCACCCAGAGGCTTCACACGAATATCAGGGTCCCATTGTGCCACATATTGCACAAACACGGCAAAAGTCCAAAGTCATAATCACAGGAATAAGCAGAGAAAAAGCATCAGCACTGCAACATGTGGGAGTCAGAGCTTGGATGAGCAGGGAGCAAAGTGAAAAGGTTTCATACCAGAATGACTCTGGATTTGCTACAAAGGATCATGAACCCCTCAATGAACTTGCAGCCCAGCGAGTTCCATGCAGTTCCAGGTGCTGTAATGAATGTTTCACAGAGAGATAATTAACCCTCCTCACCCGAAAGCTCTGCAGTGCTAATGCTTTTCAGCACAATCTGTCCATGACACCACGGTAGAGTGCAGAGCCAGCTTTATTATTTCAGTTTGTTCTGCTCCTTTTTGCTGCTGCTGCTCTCTGAGGTTAATTGTACTCCCTGTGCTGATGCACAGTAGTATCTATACATAGACCTCACTGTATGGATTCTTTCTTTCCTTTTTTCTTTTTTTCCCCCTTTTTAATCAATAAGATGTTAAAACACCATGCAGCTTTCTCAATAAAATGCCAGGAGTCATCCAGTGAAGTGGGAAAGGGCAAGAGTAAAGGAGCAAACCCTTGACCCTCTCTGGCTCAGGCCACTCTACTCTTGGGCTAGAAGAGGATTCAAAGTAGATGAAAGAAAAGACACAGGATCATCCAAATGCAAGCCTTTTCCTTGTGAAAGGTGTATAGTAAATGACAGCAAATACCATGGCCCCGGCTTCTGTATCTCAGTCTGCTTCCAGACTGAAGTCCAAGATCCAGCTAAATGCCTAGGCCATTCTTTCTCCAGACTGCTACATTCATGTTCGCTTCAGAGCTATTTGGGAGACCGCATCAGTGGGAGCCTCATCAGGGATTTGGAGATATATCCTTTTTGGGATGGATTTCAACCAATGTGACTCCATCCACACCAGCAGGAGCACGCAGATCTGATCTTTCTCTGTCCCAGCCAATCTCGCAACCAGGAGTATATAGAGAAGCAGAAAGAACAAGACAAGTCCCTGGTAAATGTCTTCCTGTCTCAATAGGTAAGTGAAACCCCAGGTTTAGATTTGAAGTGGAGGCTCAGATTCACCGCAGGCTAATGTGAGTGTTTGCTGGTTCAGCTATCTTCTCACACTGAACTCATGATCACAGTGTGAGATAAAGAGAACCAATGACACCTCTCAAGACTAAGGACCATCAGAGGAACTGAATCCTGAAGTCACCATGCCCACAGCACCCCACAACCAATCGAGGGGTGGACAAATGTATGTCTTTTATCATCTTTTTAAACGAAACAAGCTCCGTCTTGAACAGCAGCCTGTCCACATGGCTGCTCACAGCACTTGTTTTGCATGGGGTCACCATGCCTCAGACATGACATCCTCCAAACCTGCAGCTCCAGCAGGTGTTTTACAGTCAGTCTCCAGTTTTCTGCAGATCAGTTTCTCAGGGGTCCACGAACAAGCACAAAGAAAACCAAGCTCATGTGCCAGAGTGCAATGCGATTAGCGAGTTCAAAAATGTAAAGATTATGACAGATGCACTTCAGCGCTGTGACCACTTAGCCAATTAGGTCAGGAAAAATGATCTTTCTCTTATTAGGTGCACGGCAAGAAATGTGTCCCAGTCTCTAATAAAACTGTCATTAGAATCTGATGAAAGCCAAGTGTACTGTCAGATCACTCCACGCTGACGTCTGCTCCAGTCTGTTTCCGAGATAACCATTTACCACTGCTCACTCTTAGCAAGTGTCTTTGAGTTGTATTTTGATTTCATTTTGTGAGTGAAAAGATTATTGCCATTTAACAGGGATCTGTAACATATTCATGGCAGTAAGCAGAGAAGAGTTAAATCACATTATTAATTTCATGCTGAAACCAACCTATGCTGAGAGTAAACAAGCACCTTTGCTCTCTTTTGGATGATCTTGTTTCTTCCCTTGCTTTGGAACAGTTAATATTTAACTTGAACAAATCTCTCCTTGTTTGGAAGTTTAGATTTGAGGAACAGACCAAGACAGATGGTTTCTTTCTCTGTAAGCTATTGATTAATGGATTGTACTAAATGGTGTGACATGCCCTTTAAATGGAATTTACAAGTAATATATTGTACGGCAACTGCATTATTAATGATTTTGATTCCTGGTATTTGTGTCTTCCTACTCTGAATTCTTCTTATTTATCCTGGTAGAGGTAGAGGGCAAAAGCCGGTTTCCTCCTGCTTGCTGGCCTTTGTTCTCACAATCATATATATTCCTAGGTTTAGTCTCATTATTCACATTACATCTAGCCTGACAATTTTCCTAACTGTATGCAAGCACAAGAAGGAAATAAAAAATCTTCTCTTGCAAGAAAGTTGTCAAAGCCTCTAGATAAAAATATCTGTGTAAGAACTGAAGATGACTGGAGAGTTCACTCGTCATTATTAAAAGATGTTTACAATCCTACATAAAAAACAGAGAGAATCAATCTTGATTTTTGTTTAGGTTTTTCCATTCGTTAAAACTTTCTCCACTTATTTCTCCTGCACTTTGAGAGGGAGCCTGCAGTGCAGATGTACTATTGTGTTCATCATTATGTATGGAAGACTGAAATAAAAGGCAAAGAGAAATTAAAAAGCATTTAAACAAGAAGGAAAACTCAAACAACAGTATTGTTCAGTTCTTATTATTTGTCTTTTTAGAAGGAGAAAATGTTGAATTCACCGAAACAGAGGGGTAATTCACAGAAAATAAAGACATTGCAGAAAAAATGCATTCAGTCTTCACAGGCAAAGGCATCAGGGAGATGTTTATTTCAGACCCTTTCCTGAGTTGCTGGAACAGAAAATATGCTATCAACCTGATGAGTTAAGCAACAGTGAATCATAAGAATCTGGTTGACCTGCTGAGGAAACTTCTTAGTAAAGTAACTGGCAAAAGCAGGAGTGGCACAACCTACTCATTAAGGTATTTTGCTGTCACCATCAAAACCAAGGGCCTGGCTCACAACAGGTGAGCATGCCTAGCAGATTTACTGAATACTGAATACCAGATCTTGAAATCAGGCTTTGCTTAAACAGCTAGCAATGATCCAAGGAATGACAGATTACAGCTATCACCTGGCATATGTACATAAATAAACATGGTATGACAAGGACTGGAGGTAATTGAAAGTCAGAAGTGCCACTCGGGAAGACTTGAACTTGTAAAAATAGTTTACCCATTTCAGAATGAATGTTCCAGCTTCCAAAATGAGAAAATGGGGAGTAAAACCATAAGGGATTGACTGAAAAAATCAAAACATTCAGTGCTGCAATTTTCCAGGAAGTCCCAGACTCTCACTGGGGCACAGTCTAAGTTCACCTCCATTTCCAACCCTGCTGCACCTAGGGAACAGACTGGGAACCATGTGAGCACAAACTCTGGGAGGAGCATCCAGAGACAGACACCAGAGCTGGGAAGTCAGGGATCTTTCATGTTCACCCCTGCAGCAGGAAGCTGGCAAGCCTGATGCCTTGAGCCAGTCTGAAGGGATAATTTTGTCTCAGAATGGAAGATGCTTGAAGCTCAGGCTCTGGATGAGAAAGCCAGACAAGTTAAACTTTTTTATTGAAAATAAATTTCCCTTCCTACCATGCAAAAAAAA
>VZTA01026750.1:14348-59991 GCA_013398855.1 Mohoua ochrocephala
AAAAAAAAAAAAATATTTTTTTTTTTTGATGGAAAGAGCCAGTGTTATTGAACAGATTGGTCCAATAGAGAAAGGAGGAGTAATTACCATTGGTGACAGGCAGGTGTGAAAGCGTGGGTGTGCTCTCTGCTGAGCGTGTCAGGATACAAACTTAAACCCTGTGTAATAATTACATTGTTCTACCCGGTGCCGTGGTATGACACACAAAATCTCTGTGTGTCAAAAGACCACTGTAAGAAGAACAAATATTGAACAGGGTTGTAAAAGCTTTGAACAATGCAGTAAAAATAGATACAATTCAATATTCATCAAAGTAATTTCAGGGACAATTGCTGCATTCCAAGAACGAATATTACTTACAAGCATTTAATTCATCTAGGGAGAATATTTTAAACCTTTCATGTCTCAGAAAAACTCATCTGAACTGCATCTTTTAAAAACTACACCAGAGAAGGGAGCTTTTTCTCCCCCAGTTCTTTAGTCCCCAGGCAGTGTTTGAACAGTCCACTGAAGACACTGGAAATATTTTCCTGAGGTGTGCAACTCTTGTGCAGCACTGAGAGCAAACAGGGCTTGATAGAGAAGATGGGTTTTTAAGCCTAGTCATCTTCTCAGGTGTTTTCATGCAGAAGTTGAATTTTCTTGAATCTGTTTATCGAGTGGAATGTATTGAATTTCCTTAAACTAGAGATTATTTTGGCCTTTGTTTTTGCATCGTTAAGCAAGTTTGTTTTTGTGTTTGACATGGGGTTTTACACCACTTTCAACATCATGGTCAATGTCCTCCGTGTCCCAGGTCAATGCCAAACCTCCTGAGATGCCAGCTGTGCTTAGGTGCACAGAACTCCATCTCTCAGACACACATACAGCCTCACAGTCAAAATGAAGTGTTACTCACAAAGCAACAATGTACACCAGAGATTTGGTAAATGACTCCCATTATGAAAGAAAATGACTGTTTTTGTAGACTCCATGAGAAGAACTGGATAAAATAAGAAATCACCTGATATGTAAGGCGAGTCTATACAGAAACTGCCCCAAACTCCACTTCAAGTTTAAAAAATTGGATAGAATCTGTTTTCCAAGTTATATTAATTGATCCTTTTTAAAAATCTGTTTATTTAGACCCCAATAAAAAAGAAATTCTTAGGAGTCTTTCAGTCCATTTGAAGGCAGTATCAGAAGTTTCTTAAAAAAAATAAACATGGTGTCATGGAATTTCCACATCATTAATGAAAATGCAACACAAATCACAGTTTCTAATCTAAGAATGAAAAGAAATGAAAAAAAAAAAACAAAAAAACCTTGCAAAAATCATCTAAATATCTGAACAAATTGCTAAGCAGGAATTCTGTAACATTTTATCTACTTATCTGCAGGTTTTTTACAGTAAGCCATTATTTCGAATGGATTTCATCGATTTTTGAGTTAAAGATAAGTGGTCAAGGTAAAAACCCTTTTTTCCTTTTTTAACTGAAGCAATGATTCCAATTGAGGAACATGATAATTTTTTCCAAAAGTGTGCTATTTCCTTATAACACAAGATTATTATAACAGAAATGAAACTGGCAAAGAAAAACATTGCAAAGAAATAAAGTAAATTTACTGATGGAATCACTTTCAGAAAAAGTGTAAACAATCAGGTACATTGAATGACTTTTTCAAAGATAACAGAATGAATAAATGAATTTCTTTCATTAACCCATCCAGTCCTCTGTTTCAGCTTAAGAGAGGCTAACATATTTGTGTGTGGAGTCCAGAGCTAGCCAACGCCCAGGAAGAAAAAAGAAAGTCTCCTCTACCCAAAGTTTTCTCATTTGCTTATTAAAACAAAGTGAAAAGTCAAATTATTGTCTGCAAGAAGTTAACTGCAATTATTTTTAATTGTTCTGATTTAGCAGCACTGCAAGATGAACATATGTGCAAATAAACCAAAATTAACTAAAGGTTTTCCTGTAATAACTTGTTTCCATTCACCTATAAGTCACCTCTTTGACCCAAAGTATTTCTTTCTGAGCTGATTTTTTACACACTCCCTAAAGATTTCTTTTCCAAGGGACAGTACTCGTAAAGGAGTGCAGATTTGCTGATGCTCAGCTTACGCAGAAGACACGAATATAAATCCTACAAAAATATATACACAAACTCACATATATGCAGTCAAAATACAAAAATCAGAAGTTTGTGGATGCTTCACTGAAAAAATAATGATGTCTAAAATTCAAACTCCTATCTTTGGACCTTCTGTGGGCAAATTCAATGTCTGCAAAAGCAGAAAGTCCACCACCACCACATCAGTGATGAATGTGGCACACGGTAATCACAGCTCTCACTGCCATATAATTTGCTGGTGAAACACTTACAGCACGTCAGACATTCCCAGCACCATTCCCACTAAACAGGTAACTACAGATCACGGTGAGGCATGGCCACAGTCAGCATCCCAGGGACGAGTTCTCCTACTCTCTGAAGTGGCCATGGCAACTGAACTGCCTTTCCTATTCTTCCTTCCCACCTTGTCAAAAAGCATTAGCAGAAGAAGTTTTTCTGTTGTACTTTTTCCTTGATAACAACGTTGGTTTTAAAAGGATTTAATTTTGAAGAGAAAGAAGTCAGCACCTTATATCACGAGAATGCCCCATTTCTTTCAGTGTCTCTAGAGAGAAAAGTTACCTCTTCAGAATTAATATATTTTTGTGTACATTTGGGAAAAAAAATCGAACAAAACACACCAATCAAAGTGAGACAGATGAGACAGAGACAGTAATTTTTCTCTTTCATGGGACATGTCAAAAAATGCATAAATATATATGTCAAAATAATAAAAACAATATAAATTTCATCCTTTTTGGAAATGGGAGAAAACTATGAGCAATGATCAGTGCAGAGCTACCCAGGATATTGCAGGAATGAGACAACAGGCAAAAAGGTGAGAATTTAGAAAAACACAAACCTGATAAGCCCAAACACACTGTCAGTGCACTGTACCAAGTTCTGTGTTTAAGAAATGCCTGAGTGCATTTAAAACTCAGGCTGAGTCCCATCTACTTCAAGACCTGAGGCAGAAGTTTGGCCTTTCCTCCACTCCACCAGAATGAACCCTTCCACATGCTGACCACCCCGCCTGTGGCTTGTGTTGAAAGAGAGCCAGCAATTACTGCAGCATCATCACAGCTGACACCACACCAGCAGTGATGTGTCTGCAATGCCAATTTACTGCAGGAGTTGTGCTCTGCCCAACCAGCCCAGAGCATTGTCCAGCCTGGTCAGAATAACTAAATTGACAACGAATGTTGTATGTGCTGGAATAATGTCCCTTCCCCATACCTCCCACACTCTAAATGATGCCCTGAAACAGAAGCAGGGTCATTCTGGGCATGTGTGCTGCCTGTAGCAGGCAGGACCACTGGCAAGTGTTATACAGGATGCCCAGACAGAATCTCCCAGAGTGGAGGCTGCCCAGGACACCTGGGCTGGTAGGAAATCTCTGCTAGAATCAACACTGAAATATAGAACCAAGAAACTTTGAAAGATTTTTAGAAGAGATTAAAAAAACCAAATCAACAATAGTACAGATGTACTATTCCCAGGGGCACGCGAGACATTTCGGTGGGGTGAAAATGGCCCCAAAGTCCTTACAAGGACACGCTGTCCCCCTCCTTTGACTTTGACAAGAAGGAGTGCTCTCCCTTTCCTCCGGAAGGCGAAGGTCGGGAAATATCTGCATTTAAATGGAAATAGTGCTAACACCAGGAGCAGCTCATAATTAGGGATTATTATCCCAGCAATACGGAGTGATTGATACAGAGTCGAAGCTAATGACTTTAGAGATGATTAGGTCATTTTGTCACCAGTTGTTTACTCTGTCTATAGACACAAAAATGTGTTTACCTTAACCACTGCAGAGCTCTGCATGATGCCTGATGGGTAGGACAGAGAGCATGAGCTGTGACACTGAAATGCACTGTGATACAAGCTGAGCACATGGGAGATAAATGTTGAAACCAAAGGGAGAACTTGGCATTTGTTTAGGTAAGCAAGCTGCAGCACAACTGAGGATGGGTTTGACTGTCTTGCAGGAGTTTCTGCATCAGACTTGAGTGCTACATCTGAAACCTGTGAAGTTTGAACTGAATTTACTGTTTTCAATAGTTAAAAGAACTCTTTTTTCCGTTCCATTTTTTTCGTTTGAAGAAAAGTTCAGAGAATGTTTGGAGATAAAAATGTGCAAGCAAAACCACAAAAAAACCTTTCTAGGTGAAAATGTCTGATTATGCCTAAATGAGGTGGTACAAGACTATCACACCTGTAAAAAATCCAGTCTTTTCACCTGATTCAATACAGAACAAGAGCATCTACTTGTGCTTTTAAAGGCAACAAGCTTTAATCACCTACTTAAGCTAAGCATGTTCTCACATGGAGGGGGGAAAAAATCCTACCTCTCTGAGTGCATTGCTGAATCAAATATTCAGTAATGACCTCTGAGTGGTTGCAAATGAGTCCTGAGTGAATGCTGAGTCAGCAGAACTGCTGGGACTCCTGGGCCTGCTTCTTCACAGTCAAGGCAAAACCAAGCAAAAAGGAGCTCTTCTCCCTATGCCCTGAGGGGTGGGAGGTGTCTCACCAGTCTCACCTGTGAACTCTTCGTTGCTTAAGGTGTGCAACACACCCCAGGTGCTTCATATCCTGAGCTCAGGAAGATACGTGAGCGGGACACCTTCATCACTCCAGTAATGGGGAAATAATCAGGGGAGATGGGGCATGAGAGGGCAGCCCCTCGAGGGAGAAGGGAAGAGGCAGGGAGGGATCAGAGGCCGTGCCTGATGCCATCTGTCATTACTGCAGCTGCCTCGTGAAAGACAGCCCTGTAACAGAACCCTCCTAATTTCTTTGTAAAGTATCTCATTAGTCCCTCCCTTCCTGGACTGCCTCTCTATTAAAAAGTGGTAAATTAATTCTGCCATTCCCAGTTCCAGCCTGTCCCCTTACTGAAATGAAGACGAGTCACGCTGGCCAGGGCTCAAGATAGAGATAATTATACAGGGACCAGGGAAAGTATTTCATCTGCTGACTGCTGAGCTGCCCTATCAGCAGTGGAGATGAGATCTCCCATCCCTCCCTTTGCTCTGGGAAACTCTGAACAGAGAATGAGAGGGTATGGAAAATGAGTATTCCCTGGTGAAAATATTTTATACAAAATATTTAATACAAAATATTTTTATATAAAAAAATATATTCTGTACATATATTTTTACATGGTATTGTAACATACATGTGACTGACCAGGAGCAGTGAACATGAGGGGTCTGGGTGCAGGACCGTGTCTGTGAGTGCTACCCAAAGACCTGCACACTGGTGTGAGTGCTCTCTTTGCCTGCTCCTGGGGGTGCCTGCTGTGCCAGCTGTGCAGAAAGGACACGCTGGAGGGCTGCAGCCAAGGCTCTGACCTTCCCCTCTGCAGCCAGTGGCTGCTTCTGAGAGGAGAATGTACCCCTCTGTGCGTGCAGCATTTCTGACTCCCACCCCACACCCACTCACACACGAGCTCACCCTGCTGACTTCCAGCGGGCATTTAATTTCTGGCAAGCAGTTTATGGGTCACAATGAATCTGAGAATTTGACTGATTTTTCTTTTTTAGCACTTTGCCCTCCTAAACACTGACAGGATCTCAGAGCCCCTGCTACTTTTCACAGCCAGCTAAGTGATGCACTGATGTCTCGCCAGCTACATTTGAATTCCGTTTTGCACAAGACAGAAGCATCTTCTAGATGTGCTGGGTTTTAATTGGGTAAGGAAAGAAAAGCAAAAAGTTATGAGTAATCTGAGGGAAAAAAACCTCTTCTTTTATCCACCCTAACTTTCATTAGTTAGCAAAAATAAAACAACCTTCTTCACCACCACAATCACTGTCCTCCCTCCTTTTTTTTTTCAGAACAAGGAATAACTGAGTTTAGAGCTAAAAGAGACGTGATTTCCTTTTTATTGTTTAAATTTATACGTTATGTTTCATTTACATCAGAACAACAGCCACCCCAGGAAGGTCCTCATATTTCCCACTGCTCTGCTGTGTAATAGTTGAGAGAAAATTAAATTAACAACAAATGTTGTATATGCTTGAATAATGTCCCTTCCCCATACCTCCTACACTCTAAATGTTGCCCTGAAACAGAAGCAGGGTCATTCTGGGCATGTGTGCTGCCTGTAGCAGGCAGGACCACTGGCAAGTGTTATACAGGATACCCCAGAGTGGAGGCTGCCCAGGACACCTGGGCTGGTAGGAAATCTCTGCCAGAATCAACATCGAAATATAGAACCAAGAAACTTTGAAAAATTTTTAGAAAAGATTAAAAAAACCAAACCAACAATAGTACAGATGTACCCCCTCTTTTCTTATGTGCCCTAAAGTGTCTTTTTTCCCCTTTTTTTCCCTTTTCCCTCCTTTTTTCCCTTTTTTTCCCTTTTTTCCCCTTTTTCCCCTTTTTTTTTCTTTTCCCTTTTTTCCTTTTTTTCCCTTTTTTTCCTTTTTTTCCCTTTTTTTCCCCTCTTTTCTTTTTTTATATATCCTTTCATATACAAAGTGTTTTCAGGCTAATGCAGTCGATGCATTAAACATGAGGATCAGCATGGATCAGCACAGAGCAGAGGCAATGTCTGTGAGAGAGAATGGTCCAGGTGGGTGATTCACCATGGAACAGAAAGAAACAGGAAGCAGAACTTGTGAAGGCAGATATCCCTGACCCTCTCAAAGATGTCTCTCCTCCTCTCCGTCCATCTTAATCACTGCATTTACCATCCAGACAACTGCTTTGGTGAGCAAGGAGTAATTCTGCAGCCTACAGAGAATAACTGTCCAGCTTGCCCAAGAATCTGTAGAGGTCAAGCTCTTCCAAACACCAGTGACAGCTTTCCCACATCCCACCCAAACTGGCTGTTTGCTGGGTGCCTGAACCAGGGTCACAGCACAGTGACCTCATTGTTGCCATCTCTAGAAGCAAAGACATGGCTAGTGAATCCTGGGAAATGCAAGACTGAATCAATGTCCTCTCATCTGAGCAGATATGAAATACCCAGTTGTGTAAATGATATGCAAAACAGAACAGAAAGGACACCACCCACTCAGAGAATGAAGGGGAAAGAGGTATCACATGGGAGGAGACTGCAACCACTAAGGCAATTCATCTGATTTAGAGCCTTGAAGTTTGCCCTTAAAATGAGCACAGTAGAGACAAATTGTTCCACGGCTTACAAATTATTGACCTCTGGTATTCAGATTCAAAGTAGAAGCCACAGCTGGCAATGGTCTGCTGGTTTCAAGTAAAGATTTGAACACAGTTTCTACACTCTTCCAAGATAATATCCTAATCACTGGCCTCTAGGAGAGCTTTACCTCTACCTCCAAACCTGTTCTAGGTGGTGTGAAATAGCCACTGGGGTGTAGAAGTGAAATCTCATTGTTTCAGTGTGCTAATTCCCCAGCTGCTGAGCTATCCATCTTTCTTCCTGGGTTTCCTTCCATATTGACTTCATAGAATATTATACAATGAGGCTTGTCTATGAATACCTGAAGAATTCATTAATCTTTTTGTGTATTTGCATGCTCTACACTGAGTGCCATGTGCTCACATTTACCAGTGGAGAGTGAGGAAAGTGGGAGGTGATTCATTATTGCAAGGTATTCTCTAATTTGCACATCTGTTGAATTTTGAAAGGGGCTGTGGACAGAGGTGTTAAAGGGGTGCTGGCTTCTAAGAGCGTTTGGGAAGTTTGCAACAAAGACTTGCTTTTTGATCTCTTCTTGAAATCTCTTTTCCTTCTTTCATAAAAGCAAAACCACGCTATGAATACAGGTAGATGCTTTGTGAATTTTCAGTACACTGCTGCCTCTGTAAAACCTCTACAGATTAAACTTCCAGACCTGTAATTTTAGATTGTTTCCACATATTAACATTCCCAGGTACGTGGCGTGCCCCACTACTCATGTATTCGCTTAACAATTTCACTCAATACCCTTATTAAAATGATTTGCCTAAAAGACATATATACGTAGCAAACTACAGACAGATTCGTTTGTCTGTCTCAGGAGGGTGAAGAGCCAAGAAAATTATGACAGAATATAACTCAGTCCATCCAGAGTGGCTGAGTATTTTGAATTGGATCGCTGACAGACAGGTGCCAACCTTAATTTGGAAGAGAACCTCTGCATTATATTTGGGCTGTACATTTTGCTTTTAGCATCAGCTGCACAGAAAATATAATTAAAGAGATATGAAACGAAATATTTTTGAATTAAGCTTTTATAAGAAATTGGAGCTAAGAATTTGAGCACTGCTTGCTCCAGATACCACGTGGTCAAGAATGTGCGTGCCCTGCATCTCTTCAGCTCTCCCTCTGATTCCCCACCCTGTGCAAGAGAGCTGTGATGCTGAGGTAGCATAAAGGGGCTCTATGAAACATCCATGAGCAGAAAATTCTCCAGGTCATAGGAAACGCCCTCTCAGTCCCAGCAATCACAACTTGATTCTTGCCCTGTGCCTCTTTCCTGGCCTGGGAAAGGTGATGCCTCAGGGCCAGAGGCTGTGACAGAGAGGAGTTATGATGCACATTTCTGGTGGCACAGAGGCTATTAAAGGATGTCAGCCAAGCAGGGGAATTAGAGTAGCCCAGGTGAGCAACATCTGAATTTGGGCTGGCCCTTCTCACAAGGGAAACGTAAATGGGTTTATCAAAATTGCATTAAGATTACAGAGGATGGGTGATGTCAGCATTTCTTGATGTGTTAAAGGAAATCTTTCTCTTTCCATTTTTCACCCACAACTTGCATCAGTATTTATGAGCTATTCCATTTTTCTTCTAAAATATCGTGACCGATATGATTACATCACTTCTGCTCTCCCTCCATCCCTCTCTACATGGATTAAGCTACCCCCAAGTGGGGATGAGAACAGAGAATAGGCAGTGAATAAAAGCACAGTTTAATTTAAAAAATAAGATCATTGTTTTCTGCTATGTTTCATTCTGTAAATGTACGTATAGTCCAGAATGACTAGAAATGAAGCATAGATCCTCTGTGGGAAAAAACCTCTTACTTATGAATATGGTGGTATGTTTATATGTGTATATATATGTGTGTGTGTGTGTGTCCATTTATACTGTAAACAAACAACTACAGCTTGCAGCAGCCACAGACATTTCAGGTCGAGCTCCAACCTGTGGCCAGCCCCACGCCAGGACAGGCTGCAGATATTGCCACCTTGAGAAATCACCACTGCCACAACCAGTAACATATTTTTCCAATTAGTTTCAGGGAGGAAATGAGACATTTTTCTTGTTAATGCCTCTCTCTCCTCCTCTGCTTGCCCATCCATTTTATGCTTCCTGATGGTGCTCAGGAGGCTGTCAGGTTCCCTCCAGCACACTTCCTGCTTCCACCCAGCAGGAATAAACTGTTAGTGCTTTGTTTGAAATGATTCCTGAGAAGTCTGATTCCTCTCACCAAAATGTGAATAATTGTAGCATTTGACTCTTGGCTTCCTCCTCAGGGATCCTTCTGAGTTAAACAGTTATTGAATTTATCCTAACAGAGATTGCCAAAGAAAACTTTATTTGAAGGACAGAGGGGGGAACAAACTGTTTGCTGAACTGAAAGAAGTTTGAAATACTATAAAGGGAGAGAAAAAGTCCCATAATGGAAGGTGGAAATCTAGGACAGACAAATCAGGCCATAAAATGTAAGATCAACACAGCAGTGGGAAGCAGGAAAGCATATCCTGGGCCAAACATATCAACGGAGACTATTACACACACTGACCTCAGATGTCATACACAACATGCATCTGCAAACCACCTCATGCTTCAAAGCCCCACATTACACCAAGCTCAACGAGTCCGTGCTGGAAATGAAGAGGCCTGTGTCAACAACAGTTAAGTGCTCAGCATATGAATCTAAGATAAAGACATCCTCAAACCCATGCATCCAGTCTTTCATTTCTAAACTAAGGCCTTTCTTATTTTAAACACCAGGAATGTGGCTCTAAGCGAGGAAAACGTGGTCACCCTCCTCAACACATCTGCTTAGAGCATGCCTTTGAATTGCACAGCATCCAGTCCAGTGAAGAGGCAGAAAAGCAGGGCAGAAACAGCACAGCTCTAAAAAAGGGAGCTTAACTCTGGACCCACGCACCATGAAGTGCTAACGAGGCTCCTCGAACAACAGCAATGTGAAAGTGCCAGTGAGCTCCATCCAAGACAGGTGACTTCAAACTCCCAGTCACTTACAAGTGCAAAGCTCAGGTGTGATTTTCAGCCCTTCTGGTCTCCACCTGAAAAAAGACGAGCATAAGTACTTGAAAGAAAGTTGCTCTCCAGATGTTCTAGAAACAGTTGTCTGTAAAAGGTGTCAGAGATTTTACAACAAATCCTGCTTTCTGTTCGGTTTTTAGCTCAGCTGTGAAATTGGTAGGTGGTCCCTTACATGGAGCAGTAGCATCACGCTTTGGCTTGCCCATAAACTGTGTCACCCGCCAGTAGTAATGACACGGTAGCAAAAGCCTAGCAGAGGATCCCTTACAACTGAAATATCTTGTTCTGCAGGACATTATAAGCAACAGAGTTCACAGCTCTGTTTGTGGCATATTTTGTCATTTTTTAAAGGTTTACACTGCGATCTCAAGGGGTCTCTACAACGAGTTCTATTTGTGCATGGGAAACCCTTGTGACAGTGATCAGAAAACTAAGATCTTACTAAGGGAAGGAAGGGAGGTAGGGAAATGCTAGACCAGATTTTTATGGATTACAACCTCAAGATCAGGATCCTACATGCTTTCAGAATGATTTCATTCTATACAAAGGTTATACTCCACTGATAACCAGGTGCTTTCCACAAAATACTCTCCCACATTATCCCTTACAATTTAGATTTTCCCTCCCATGTTCATCTGGGAGAATGAATGAGAGTGACAAGGTATGCAGAGGAAAGGAGATGGGTCCAGTCTGTGTTCATGGTGAGTTTAGAGAAATCACACGTTAAGGATCACCCTTGAAACTCCCAAATATCCATGAACATGGAGAAGGAATATGAGGAAACCTGAAATGGTGACCTCCTGAGCAATGGAGTGAAAACAGAGGGAGAGACAGGCCGTAACTGCTGTCCCCCTAAACCACAGCATTCTCATGTTGATCGATAACAAACAAGGAGTGCTTTTTCAGCAATGGAAATTCAAAACCAGTCCCTATTCTATCCCAGAGCAATCATAACTGTACACAAATTTATAAGAGCAGTCATGCTACATCAGATGAAAGGTCACTCTCTGCTAGTACCCAGGGAGGAGTATAAGAATGCAGCAAATGTGATTTCCTCAGTGCCTCTTGCAAGCTTTCTGTAATGTGAGACCCAGAGACCTCTGAAGCCAAACAGTGTCTCTGTGAATACGATGATTCTCAATGGACTCCTCTTGCAAGAACTTATCCCATCTTATCTCAAACATATACAAACTTGCAGCCTGTGGCAAGGAGCTTTGTTGTCCAAGGATTTAAGACCCAATTCTGATCTGACACAGTTACATCATCTTGGCATGGAGCTCTCAGGAAATCACCTCTGGAAAACAGCTGCGAGAAAGTCTTCAGAACAGAAACCTTAGAGATAAGAAAGGGAAAATTACAAAGTTAGCATAGTTGGGCCAGGGACTGTGGGTAGCTCAGAGATTCAAGAGAAAAACCACCAAAGTGGAGAGGTATAGAATCCTAGGGGAAAATCCAGGGAAATGGCACCTCATCATCAGAGAGGATTGGCTTGAGGGAGCAGCAGAAATCAAGCCTTCCCCCTCAGCCCATGCCTGCTTTGTCAGGAAAGACTCTTGGGGTACTTTGTCAGGTGATGAGCCTGCCACCATTTTGCCTTGTAGTTCTCTCAATCCTCTCTCTCTCAGGTGTGTTATCTAATAAATATTTACTTTATGCTTTTAAGTCTGCTTGCAGGGTCTTTTTGCAGACAGCTAAGGTGACAAAATGAAGTATCTCAGTGAGGGAGGTTTGCACCGTTCAAAGCAGAAGTGAGGCACTCGGAGACACGTGCAGCACATCAGCAGATGAATGCACATGAGCCAGGCTTTAGCACTTGAGACTCCTAAGTGAATAAGGGCAGTGTGCCTTCCTAGCCCAGGATTGTTACCCAGTATTTCTTTATTGCTTGTTTTTACAGTTACTGTGCAGAAATAAGACCCACAGTCTTGTGCCACTACCAAGCCTGACAAGAGAGATGCCCAATACATACGGATTTTCAGGTCAAACTCTGTTTGCAGGGAACCAGTACCATCATGGAAGCAAGTACAGTACTCTGAGAATGAACACTACTTTCCCAAGGAAATAAAATAGATGTAAGACCCAGGGAAACTGTCACTCTAACGTACTCACATCATCAGACGGAAATATCTCAGTCATGTGGGATAGCACAGCGCTGTCAGAGGATCCTGCTCTGACAATCGATGCTTTGCCTTTTATACAGCAGCAGGAAATTATCATCTGTCTTGAATACATGAATGCCTTAGTCCATTCTCATTATCCCTTGGCTCACAAAAACATTAGAGTTTGCTTCATGGTGAAAGTCCTAGTTAAGGGTCTGTGGGAGACAGATACATACGGGGCATGGTGGCAGAGAGAGGGGAAGGCACTGCTTCATAGGCCAGCAGGGGTATTATTTAGTCATGTACGCCTCACGAATGTGGGAAATGCTGCCATAAAGGCTCTTCCAGTTAACAATTAATTTTCTAAACACAAACATGTTCTCGTCTCACAAGAGAAAATACAGTGCTCACTGAAGAGCTCATGCTTACTCAAAGGTTTCCCCTTCGTCCCTCTTGCACACCATGTCTACCCAAATTCTTTTGTAGCAGCAAACTTTAAACAAATGTGCATGTGCTGCAGATGTCCCCATGTTCAGGAAGGATCTCAACCAGCTGTTAGCTATGGAGGGCATGTGCCATGTAGGACAGGCATAAAAACACCTGCCAATTCATTGTCACGTCTGCCAGCTTGCTTTCATGTAATTGTCCAAAAATGACTCTTGAAGACACCCCTGGATAATCACTGTGTATACTCAAGAGAGAAAACCCACAGAAACATTGAATGCTAGCCTCTCCACAAGCTTGAAAATGTTGTTACTGTCAGTGAGAGTTATTAGTAATTCCAGCAATAAAAGAAAGAAAATCAGCATTGTATTTAACGAGCTTCTGCCTTGTACAAAAGCACAGCACTGCAGACACTGGGCATGGAGACGTATGTGAGACAGGGCACCTGCCCGCAAGCTCATGGCATCCCACCTGGGGTTTCTGCTTTTGATGGAAAGTAATGAGAGTTTGGCAGCTTTGGCCAAGTATTTAAGTGCTCTTGTAATTGCCTCACAACCCTCCAGTCAATCTGCTACAAATGTCTGTCTAGAATAGCAGAGTCCCAGAGCTAAAGCAGCAGGGTTGATGTTAAGTCAAAATTGGCTTTCACAGCTTCTGGCTATAGTGACCCTCATTCTTGCAGCCAAGACTCAATACCCTACCAATAAAAACTAATAAAATTTATCTTCAAACTGCTAATACAAACTGAGGAGAAAATGCCAACACAATAAACCCTAGGATCATTAAAGCACAGAAGAACTTCCTTGACACGCTCCATGTACTTCAGCTAGTGATCTCGTGGTTGTTTAAAACCAGCTGGGAAGTAAACCCCAGGTAAGACACTCCCTTCCCCTCCGCCCCTCTCTGGTGAGAGGGACAGAGGCAGATTGAGACAAAAATTTACTGAAAGCAGTGGAGAATAAGGAACGCACAGCAACAGCAACAATATTAGTAACAAAAGCACACAAAAGAAAAGGTGCTTTACACACAAAAGGTGTTCTCCACCTCAACTTAGCTCTGCCTGGCCACTGAGACAAAAACAAGATGGCAACGCTCCTGCAGCTGGGCAGGGACATGCAGTTACTCCCGAGACAAAGGCAAGGCAGCAGGTGCTCTGCATAGCTAGTGTCGCATGGTCTCCTGAGACGAGGATGGTGGGCACTCTCCACAGCTGGTATTCCCCATCCCCAGGCCTAAGACAATGAAAAACAATGATGGAAAAACCCCCCAAAAGCCAGATCATCCATGTTGCATCTCCCACCTTCCAGACCGCTGGGCTTGGCTGTGGTCAGCAGCACTCGGCTTGGCTTGGCTTGGCTCCTCTCTGCTGGGCTTGGGCTGTGCTGGCAACCCAATACCAGTCACCATCTTAGGGGCAGTCTTTCTTCAGACATCCAGTTGCCTGAACATCCTTAAATGGCGTGAAGCAGTGTGAGTGAGCTAGCTCACCATCATGAATTTGTGACCCTGCTTGGACTGGGGCTGCATTTAGCAGGCTCTCTATCTCAGTGTTTTCTAATACACTCACCACTGTGACACAGAGCACATATATTTGGCTTCCTCCATTGTTGTGCAGGGAGTACATTCCCTGGATGAAAGCCCTGCTGACATTGATGGTTTTGCAGAGAGTGGAATAAGCAGGCACATTATTAGACACATCCCATTCAGGATGTACGAAGAGAGGAAATCTAACTGTCTCCTCCAACAGCATTCAGCTTTCTGGGGATTCTTTTCTTTCTTCCAAACCTAAGCTGAAGCACGAGCAGCTACTTGAGGTCTGTAATACAAATGGTTTGCACATAATGACCCAGTCTCTTCCTTTTCAATTTTTGGACCAAGTGCAGGTGCCAGTGAATGTTGTTTCCCACCTCTTTTGGCATAGCATGGCATCACAAATCATAACTTTCCCAATCCCAGTCTAAACAGTCTTGCAGGCTGTTGGCAACAGAAATAAGAATCCTAGGGCTCTTTATATCATTTCTCACAATGTCAAAGGAACATTAAGAGACTGAAATAGTATTGGACTATTCTTTTCCAGCTGTGCTGGAAGCCTATATATTCTCTTGATGCATTAACAATGGAACGTGAGGATACTGAAGAAATCCATGAATTACAATTGTCAAAATGAAGCTGCTTTTAGGAAATGAAATGGAAGATCACAAAAATGGCCAGACTAGTTAGGACAAAAGAAAATTTCCTAAAAAGTTTTTCCCAAGCTGACAGCACTACAAAAAGGGCTTTAGCAGGTTAGCAGGCACAAGGAACAGGGAGGGGGCATCAGGGCTGCAGCAGGATTGCTCTCCACACAAGACTCCCGAGCACACCTGAAAAGCCTGTTCTAAATGTGGCAGGCAATGGGTCTGCTGCAGCAGCTTCCTTTGGGGAAATTCTTTCACAGTCCCAGTAAATCTCGCCATTAAAGACTGCTTTCTGACCAGCACAGTGACTTTTCACTGGCCTTGATCTTCACACACACGAGCGAGTTCACTTAGCACTTTTTCATTCTTCTCTTATAGAACTCACCGCAAAAACAAGCAGAGGTTGTAAAATTCTTGTAGTCAGGGGTTTGGAGTTGGCCTTTTTGGTATCTCTAATTCCACAAAACCTGAGAAATTGTGTCTTTTTGACCAGTCTCACTCCAAAATCTTTACCTTGAAAGTCCATCAAAGCTGTCCTATTTTATTCTCATTTTCTGAGCGATGTCACTGTCATCAGCCTTTCCCTTCTTTATCCCATTATTACTTACACAGCTTGGCTTTAGGTTTTTTTTTTTTACATTTCAAATTCTCTGGCCCTTTGAATGGCATAATTCTTTTTCTTATAGACTTATTTCCTTGTAAGATCATAAACCTTAATCTCCCTCAGTGTATGGCATGTACACAATCCAATATGACACACATAGACAGACAGCATCCCAAGTTAAGACCTCCCCAGTGACCCTCCATGCAGTTTTCCTCTTTGAATGGATTGATTTTAAATATACTCCTTGGGTACAGCCTCTCATTATTTGCTCCTTCCTGGGGGTGAACTTTTTTTTTAACTAAACAATAACTACCATTATTAGTGCAGACAACAAAGTCAGACTTTTAAAGAAAATTAATGTAACCAAATTGTTGTGGCTGCAATTTGTAACTGTCTGGATGTCACATGCCTGTCTCATTCCTTCTTTATTCCAGGAGGGCAAGAGTAAACAGCAGCAAGAAAACCAGATGCTGTAGTTGTGTCCGGTAGTAAAGCCTTTGCATTTCATGATCCACACCTTTCTTTTCTTGGCTTATTAAAAATATAGAAGGCAACGTCATTTTTCTTGGTGAATATTGAACTGGTGTCACCCAAAATAATCTGATCTTCTATTTGTTCAATTACTTCCTATCTTTTGGTCTTCCTCTGCACCCAAGGAATGTGTTTTGTTGACTCTAGTCAAGTAAGACCCAGAGTGTCAGCTGAAGAGAGGGAATAGGAATGACCACCATCTACTTGGAAAGGCATATCTGAGCTTTAATTTAAAGTTGTCAACAAAAATAACAGCTTTTCCATAATTTTGCAGCTTTTCCTCTTGTAAATTTCTCAGTTATTCTGTTCTGATCTTTTTTATGTACTCCTTTCAGTGAAATTGGCAATGGCTTAAAAAAAAGTCTATTTGATGTTTTGTGCTGTTGAAACAGAAGAACAGATGGTAGCAGAAACCAACAGGAGACCTCTGCAGACAGTTCTGAAAAAAAAGAAAAAGGGCAAAACATGTTGTTTAAACCACCAGTATTAACAGAAAAAGAAGGAAAGGAAGAAAAAAGTTACTATAATCTGCCTCTAAAATAAGCTCTTCATAGAAGCATATGTTTGTATTGTATTACCAGTCATTTCACGGTGGGAAAAGCTAAATTATCTCAGATCTGCCACAGGCTAAAAGCAAGATTTACCATGGCTCAGCTGTCTTTTAGGAGCTTGTTCAGCTGCACTAAATCATATATTTAAGATCCAACACAGATTAGTTAATCCAACAAAATGTTTCGGTGCACTGAACTCTGCTGGACTGTAGCAGGACAGAAGGGAAGGAGCCGTCTTGACCTCCTCGACTGACTATGCACTAATGTCTTTAAAACTTGCTGCCTAATTTCTTGCCCTGTGGAATGCAGCTCAGAAATCTTTGACTCCAAGACAGATTCCTATTACTTAAGTCCAGCAGGAAAACATTATTAATAGATGAAAAAAAATACCTGCTGTCTACAAGAAATACTAAAACAATTACATTTGCACTGCATGTAAGATGATCATTGTTCCCGTGAACCCAGACTGCCAGATTATTCTAAAGTTGCTTCTTCTTACCTTTATCACTGGTTACAAATATCATTGCGGACCTGAAAAACTTCTCATGAAAATTTTCACCGAATCAGATCACTTCTTATAGGAATGTTTATTTCAAAGACTAAGCATTTTTTGACCAACAGAAGAGTTTTATTGGATTATCTGTGTGTCAGAGTCGTAGTTTTCCAGCCACAAATTGTGATGAGGCAACAAATCTGACCTTACCTTGAGGAAAAACATGAGGTTGCTGTGCATAAGAGAAAGAGTAGAAAAGAAAGTTCAAAAGCTGACAGCCTAGGAGTAACTCACTCTCTGTCTGTTATGAGGCCGTGAATTGCATGAAGTATCATGGCACACAGACCTTTTCTCTCCATTTTTTGAGTGAACTACAAGAAAAAAACCTCAAACTTAGTTCAGTTCTATTGCTATTTCTTTAATTTCCACAGGAGAGGTTGTTTTGCAGAATAAATTTAACCACACACAATGACCCAGGCTTCTCTATTCACTTTCATTCCCTGTCAACTTCTAATCTGCGTTCCTCTTACCAATAAATACAACTAATTGCACCTGGCCAGAAGCAAAGAATTCTTTCTCAGCTTCTCAGATCACTTCCTTTGAACTTTACCAGGAGAAACCCAGGGAAATGAACACACAACAGATAACCTCCAAATTCCAAGGGAGGACTCATGAGCATGTAACCTCCAGGCATCTAATGATTTCCAGGTGCACATCACCAAGTGTCTCATCCTTAATTAATTAGCCAGCTGGCCTGGTTTGTCGGGAGCACTAGAACAGCACGGCACATCCTGAAGGTGCGTTGAGTGGTTGAACTTCCAGTTCTATCTGAGATCAGAGAAAACGGGCAAAGTGCTGCTACAGAAAGAGTGTTTTATACAAGTAGAGGCAAGCTGAAAATCCAGTTACAAACCCCCAGTGTTTTCCATGAAAAGCACAGCAATAGACTTGTTCAAAGTCAAATGCATGAGTTTTGTCTTCTTATCTTAGAAATCGGACCAAGGAACACATAAATTGCAATAGGAATAGCTGAATATTCCTCAGGGTAAAAGACCACATCCCCTGGTAGACAATTCACTTTTCTTTAGAACCTGATAAATGAGAACATTTTAGAGTATCTTCCTTATTCAGTTTGTTTGTTTTCTTTAGCTTTAAAAGTACACATCTCTGTTTTTTTCTTCATGAAAGCTGAAGCTAGAAGGAAATTACTACCACTTGTTAGAGATGTTAAATATTAGAGATGAACCACTGAAAAAAAAGGAAAGTATTGGAAATCTCTCAAGAAAATGGCTTGATGATCCACTGGAGCATGAGAATCTGAAGTATAGAGAATGGGAAGTGCAATGAAAGTTTTTGGAGCAACCAGATCTCTGTTCATTACTCAACAGAGGGCATGTTGTTAAGAATTACCATGCACTGGGTACCAGTGATTTACCCCCACCACAAGACAGAAACAATGCTGGACCAATCATTCAAATGAATTTGCTTAACTGTAGTGGATGCAGCTGGGTAGAATTTGAAATCAACACATTCAAACCAGTGGTGTTTCATCATGTTTGGTACAACCAGAAAGCTTTGAATATTGGAACTGGAAACATCTTTAGGTTATTTAACCCTTTAGGGATTTATTCTTTTTTGTTACTAGTTAAGAAAAAAAACCCATGGATTTTGAGATCAAACATGTGACAACTGTTTTGTGTTTTTACCAGAACAGAACCTTTGACCGAGGCCTGGTTGTTCTGGTGTTCCTAAGGTGTTTATTTTCCAGTTAAGCAAATACACCTTGTTTCTTCTGGTTTTATACTGAGCTGGGATGGAGTGAATCCCAACTATCTTTAACTAAATCACATTTTGCTAAAGAATCATCCAGGAAGGAATATAGTCTTGCTTTCGAGGCATCAAAGAACAGAGAATCTACCACTGTTCTTGGTTAAGTTTTCTTGCTGTTCAGATCTTTTGTTTACGTGTTATTTGATTGGATTTTTTTTTTTTCTCCCAGCTTTAGTTTATACTTTCTGACTCATTATGTTTTCCTCCACTAGATTAAAGAACCGTTTACTACCAGGCATTTTCTTCTCAGGAAGGCACTTACATGCTGCAATCAAGTCACTCCTTTAGGAGGCTCACGGTATAACATTCTTCTCTAGCACTTCAATTATGTTTTCAATGCTCTCCTTAAAATGTAGACACTTTGGCTAGACTCGATATTCCAGTATTGGCTCTCACTACACTGTGTACAGAGTAAATTCCTCTTTAATCCTGCTTGTTATTCCTTCTTAAATTTCCAGGGATGGAGCGTTTTTGCTGTTTGGTTTTATTTTCCCCATAGGAGTGTTCTGGTAGTCTCATGTCACGTTGCTTTTCAGGTCTAAAACCATGTCTTTTCCTGTGTCACTGCTTTCCTGGGAACAGAGCCTGATTCTGTAACTGCTGCAGGCATTCAGTTTTCTAGACAGAAGCCTCTGATTTAGCTTATTTGAACTTTTATCCCTTAAATCTTTAAATTTGAAATTGTCGAGCATTTCGTATTTACTGCTAAAAGATTGCAAAGAAATGCAAGTGGCTTGCATCTAGTGCTGATCCTCACACATCCCCAGAGGAGATCATCTGTAGATGTAGGCTACAGACGAGATAGTGAAAAATAGTGTCCCTTTAATCTTGGAGTGAAGACAAGGCAGAAGCAGAATTTACTTTAATCCATAGGAATTGACTCCTAACTGTCAACTGACTTCACAGCCTAAGTAATCAAAACCAAAGAAGCAGGGAAAACAGGGAACCGTGTTTCTTCTTGTGTCTCTCATTACCTCAAAAACATCTTCTCATGAAGATTCTTCTCCATCTCAATGCTTCTGAACTAGTGGAGGGTTCAAACATTTATTTCAGCATCTTGCACTTTGCACATTTTCCTCAAAAGCTGAATCTGTATCCCCTTTGCCCTCCTTTTGAGGGCCCAGAACTCTGAATCTACATTTTGCATCCAGTAGCAAGGAAAGGCTGGCTGTGACAGAATAAAGTGAGATGTGTATCAGACAGATAATAATTGAAGGACATAAATTTACCTTCAGCTCTTTAGAATGAGAAAGTGTTTATATTCCATCAGCCATGAGACTCTGCAACTCAAAGGTGATTCTCAATGGAACTGGCTTGATCTTGAGATAATTTTGTATGAAAATTGTAATGTTTTTGAAAAAAGGTCTCAGTTCACAGTAGAGATTTTGTAACTCCTTCTACTGTAATAATTGTAAAAAAAAAATCATGTAGAAACAAAAAATACTGTTTTGGTTTGCCAGCTGCTTTTCAAGGAGGAATTTTCAATATGATTTTGCTTCCAAAAGAGAAAAAATAAAACCGGCTCTTGCCTGGTAACTCCACTGCATAAAATGTGGTGTCCTGGTCTTAAGCTTCATCGTTCATCTTCAAGTCTTAATGGTTAAGTCAGAAAGGGAGAGCTGAGACCCCTTCGGTTTGGCATCCTACACGCAACTCTTGAAATTGGTGCTGGTACACTCTCCCAAGAGTCAGCTCTTGTTCTTTCCTAAATAGTATCTTCCACAGTGAACTCATCTGTTCTTATTCTAAATTATCTACCATTATGGAATAACAGAACAGGAGATATTTTCATTGGCTTTGTGAAGAAGATTAAAACCTCTTATTTCAATGCAGACCTGTCACATATGTTGGTATTTTGGCAGCTTAATGTACAACTATTGAAAAACTGAATTTGGAAAATATGGATGCAAGATTCAATTTCCTAGAGTGTCTTGGAGGGGTTTTCTGGTTTGAAGTGTAAATGAGATACTTCAAGAAAGTCACAAGGGATGGAAATCCAGGAGATCTTAATCTGGTTTACTGTGGAATTGCTTGTTACTGTTCAAACAATTATCTTTAGTATTGCTAGAAAAAAAGAGCTCTGCCACTAAGTAAAAGAGATTTTTTTCAGTGATTTTGATCACTCTGTCTTGGCATCTCACTTTAAAATAAAAGCTTGTGGGCTTGGTTTGCACAGGTCAATTCCAGTTTCAGATGCAACCAATTTCAGCTGATAAAATGGCCACTGCATTTCTGGAGAGAATATCTTTAACTTCTACTGTAGTGGCCATGATCAATAGTCCTGAAAATCTGGCACAGAATTCTGGGAAGATTAGCACCCAGAACCGAACCATAACATTTTAGTGTCCTTATTTGAAACTCTTGGCTGAAGTTTACCTGTGTCTTTCATTCTCCAACTGCAAAACAACGTGCTCAGACTGTCCATGGCCTACCTTACACTCAGCTCCCCCAGCCTGGCTAACTTATTAATGGGAATAAGTTATTTCAGTCTGAGATCCCAGAGAAATGTACTGATACCAACACATTATCAGCTTGCCTCCTGGGGCAAATAGATGGTCATTTTCCTTTGAAGGTATAAATATTGTTTGCTACATGTAATGGCACAGCAATTCAATGCATGCTCTACCAAAGCTGGCAAATAACTGG
Organism: Mohoua ochrocephala; assembly: GCA_013398855.1. NCBI lineage: Eukaryota > Metazoa > Chordata > Aves > Passeriformes > Acanthizidae > Mohoua > Mohoua ochrocephala. Next base: position 36,024 of record VZTA01026750.1, read on the forward strand.
AGGAGAATCAAATTTCTGGACATCCTTCAGGCTGAACTTCATGACATTACAGGTAAATACCACAATGGAAAGGAACTTTTTGCCCATCTAACCATCACATTTATTTTCAGTGCTTGAGTTAATTAGTGCCTTTTCCAGTTTCTAGTCCACATCAGCTCCACATAATCCAATCTTGGGCTTTCTGCCTTCTTCAGCAGGTGCACTGTGCTCTAAGAACTATATAGAAAGCTAAAGCTCCTAATTTAAGCTTGCAAGATCCATCACAGAACCACAGAATGGGTAAGGTTGGAAGGGACCACAGTGGGTCATCTGGTCCAACCTCCCTGCTCAAGCAGCGTTATCCTAGAGCACACTGCACAGGATTGTATCCAGTGGGTTCTTGAATATCTCCAGTGAGGGAGACTCCACAGCAAATCTGTTCCAGTGCTCAGACAGCCACACAATAGGCCACAAGGAAGAGCACACTGCTGGCTCATGGACAGCTTGTTGTCCACCAGAATCCCCAGGCCCTTCTCCCCAGAGCTGCTTCCCAGCTGCTCCCAGCCTGTGCTGGTGCCCCAGGGTCATTCTTCCCCAGAAGACCCTGCATTTGCCTTTCTTGAGTTTCTCCCAGTTCTCTGCTCATTGCTTCAACTTGTTGAGGTCCTTCTGAAGGGCTGCCCAGCACTCTGGGGTATCACCACTCCTCCCAGCTTTGTGCTGTCAGCAAACTTGCTTGCCTCATTCAAGTCATTAATGACCAAGTTAAACAGTACAGGGCCCAGTCTTGAACACTGGGGGACACCACTAGTGACAGGTCACCAACTACCCTGTGCCACTGATTCAGACCCTCAAATGAGTAAATTAATCAGAGCAATTCTCAATCTCTCCTCCATGCCCTGATCACCCAAATTTTTTGACAGTCCTCAGATCCTGCAGTGGGATTTTAAGCTGTTTTTTTCAGGTTTGGGACTCAGCCTGCAGTCAATCTGTAATAATTTTTCACGTCTTTTTCCAATATGCCTTTTTGTCATTAGAGCCTGGCAAGTCCTGAAGAGACAGATCTCTGACTTAGCCAGTAAGAGAAATCTACCTCATGATACCTTCACAGTAAAATCTGAAGACTTTTACTGATTTGGATAAAGCTATTTTCAATCCTGCCATCAAGGGACACTGCAAAACAGAAAGAATTTCTCTAAAAACACTTTGTGGGAATATGTGAACACGTGCCCACTTGTAAAGCTCTCTCAGCCCTGGGGAGGGGGAAGCAAACAGGAACTATGCATTGATATCAGACAGCATAAAAAATTTATGCCAGATTTCAGGCAGATTGTATTTTCCTGTCTTGTTAAATCTCTGTTGGGGGAGAGAATGGAGATTTGAAAAATGAATTGTTTGCTTTCCTCCTTGTCATTACCCATATAACAGTTTAAACTCTTCCCTTCCTAATCTGAGGTGACTTACAGAGGTTCCCTATCAAACACAGACACTACACGACACTATATTAGATTATACACTTTGTCAGAAAATTGGCACTTTATACACTAAATGATAGCCTGTGCTCTGCAACCATGCTATCATTCTTGCTCTAAGATCTTGTCAGAGCCTATAAATTAAGTGGGATTTGACCCTGGAGTTATATGAAAGAGGATGCTGCCTCAACTCACAGGACTTATTCAAGGAAAAATTGTCTATCATCTCACCACAGGCTGTCTATTTCAACCTATACATTACAGAATTAGCATTAGGATAATCATGCTATTCCCTGCTGACTGTACCTTGGGTGTCTCCATCCACAGGAACTGCATCTCCTATTGTGATGCTATGCTGTCCAAGCTCAAAGAGATGCTGTCCAGGTATGCACCAGCTCTGAAACGACAGCCTTGACACCAGTTCATCTCCACGAGGCACTGGGTCACAGCTTTGAGAAGCTGAGACAGCATTACTCAGAAATAGCACCCAAGTTACTGCAGAAAAAGGAGGATTCAGTGAGCCAGATCACCCCTCTATCACTTTCCCATGTACATTTTTACCCCAAGGAGGAGAACTGAGGAATCCTTGCACTGAAGCCCCTTGCTAGCCTCTCCTGAGGAGATGGAGGAAGCCCTTTGACACTGTCTGTAACTACAAGACTCGGTCAGGAAACGGACAAAAGAATGATGCTCTGATGCAAGGTTCTTGGGACCTCTAACTACTTTCATTTAGCAGTGCATATCCCACAGCAATTGGGATAACTCTAAGCATGACTATAATTTGGTCTGGCAGCCTCCCCAGAAGGAGAACTAAATGCTGTCTTCACACCTGCAGGTATGTTTACTTCAGAGGCAGGTAGCTGTACCATCTACAGAGTTCTTTGCTATTCTTAAAGAAGGACACATCCAATTTCAAAGTAATTATTAGGCTTGCATGGTGCATTGGTTTCTGGCAGATAAGGTGCGTGCAAACCACATGAATGATCACCGAAATCTCCGGCAGAGCTGTGCTCCTGAGTTGTTCAAGGACTCGAAGCACCACTAGCTTTGCTGCAGAGTGCAAGTGGGGCTGTATTTGTGTGCAAAATAAAGGCACAAGAAACACGAGGAAGTTTGTAGGAAAGCACAAGTCCTTCTTCAGGTGTGAAACAGAAGCAATAAGATTTTGAGTTAATGACAAATAAGGAGCATTTTTTTCAAGTGTAAATGAAGTTGGTTTGAGTGAAAAACACCTTGTAGAGAAGAGGGAGCAGGGTGTCAGAACTCCCAGGTTTGGGGCCGTACACGCTGGGTTCAAGCTGTGCCAGCAGCCAGCTGCCCTTTGCCAAGGCAGAGCTGCTTCTCTCCTGAGAGCCCCTGGCAGCGTGGATTCACAGGACAGAACAGAGGTAAAGACATCACAGAGTTTTCCTGCTCAGGGTCTCCTTTAAGAGCCTTCTGCCGCTGCCAGCCCGAAGGGAAAGCTGGTGCCAGCAGCAGCAGCGGCACCTGCCCTGCAAAAGTACAGTGACAGTGCTCTCTGGTGGCAGCTGGAACCCTCACCCAGCACAAAGAGAGGATGTGCTGCATTCCCAGCCAATCTTCTCTGTGTCAGCGCGAGGTGATGAAGTCTAGGAACACAAGAAAGTATACAGACAAGCACAGACATGCATTTTAAAACCCATGGAAGACTTGGGCAGATAAAACTCCAAATAAAACTCTCAGTGCAGTAAAAGTGCTTATTTTCAAAAGCTTTTCTGATCTATTACAACGGGCACTTTGTTTTGTTTGTTTGTTTGTTTTACGTGGACATGGATGCCACAAGCCAAAAAGAAGTACTTTCCTGGCTCTAACGCCCACATACCAGTCTCACCAGCATGAAAACTCTTGGTCCAGCATAATACAGAACAGTGACTCCCATAATGCCTGTAATCTGCAGATCTCCAGACACTTTACACAGCCCTTTGACGAGGTTTAGAGTATCATAGTAAAGGAAATATTCATACAGCTGGGATAGCTGTAGAGAGGCTAAGAGGTTTGCAAGTTGAAATATAGCAAGGAATATTGAGTTTTGCCTCTTCCTCCTACAGAAATGACAGGCTTGCAAATACCACGAGCCCCATGCCAGGCTCAGATTTTCTTCTAACTGCCATCAACTACAGGTCACAAAGGGTTTATCAACACAGGATCATGGAATGATGATGCTGTGTTGGAAGGGAAAGGATCTCTGGAGCTCATCTGGTTCAATCCCACTGCTGCTCAAGCAGAGCCACTGGCTGTCCAGGACTGGGCATTCTCTGTTAATGTCTCATCACCTTACTGCAAAAAAGTATTTCCTGATGTTCAGATGGACCCTCCTGTGTTTCAGTTGGTGCCCGTTGCTTATTGTCCTGTCAGGCATGTCCTTCCATGCTGTAATGTACACCAACATTCCATATTTCACAGCACACGATCCTTTTCTGCATCAAAACCCACCTGTACTGGCCATTTGGATGCTTTAAAGGAGCTCCTATTGCTGTGTGCAGAAACACCTGACCAACAGCCTGTTAGAGGGAGCACCTATCCTTCACCAGGAGGTTTGTAGGTTTTATTTTGTTTCTATGAGAGTCAGACAAACAAGAAGACTTTTCAGCAACCTAGTGAAAGCTTTCTTTGCCAGTGGGATGGTTTCTAATAAATTAATAATCACAGCGATGTGTTTTCAGTTCTCAGCGTTTGCTCTGGCACCTCTGGCAGGGCTTTGCTGGCAGAGCTGAGCTTGCCCTGACTGTGCACGGAACCAAGCAAAGGCAGGCTGGGCCAGAAGCACAGGCTGCACATACATGCTCAGCAAACAGAACGCTGCCAGGGGAATGTGATGACATGATACTGCTGGTTTGGAGGGCAGGCAGGCAGCACCTGTCACAAGACTTCAGTCTATACAGAATACAGAATTAGACGTTTCAAAAGTAAAAAAAAATTCTGCTAGAACACAACCAACTAACAATTCTTGAATTCAGTCATGTGTTACACCAGAGAAACTCAGCTGAAGCCACAAGACAAGCAATAGACATCATCTGAATTCACAAGCCTGTAACTCAATGCAGACCTTACTCTCACCTGTGAGGGTGAGACTGAAACAAGGTGGTTGAAGAGCTAAAATAATAAGAATAATAATCGAAATATACAGAGTCAGTTCAGACTTAAGCTACCACATGGCACCTGAGTCCCACTGGCTGTTCAGGCACAGGTTCACAGCTCAAAGCAAATGAGGAGACCTCAACTTCCCTCATAGTCAAAAAGACTGAAGTTATAGCAAAACTTTTTGTGCTTCTTGCAGGCTAAGAGAGTACCTAACCCTAACCTTAGCATCCATGTGATTTTTTTTTCTCACCAGGTCAGTAACATTCCTGCTGAACTCCCTGAAGTGGATCTAATTAAGCCAGGCAAGCTGTTTTGTATTAGCTGGATGTCCTTTTTCACTCTCCACAAAATACACACACTTCTTCAAGCATTTGTGTGGTTTGCTTTGAATACTCAACATTAAAAATTAAACATTTCACACTGATTTCTTTTAAATATGTCATTAAAAAAAAAAATCCGCAGCCAGTGCATGAACAATCAGAGAAAAGGAGAACAGAAGAAAATTGTGTTAAGAGATATCTGTCAGAAATTGTTCACTTGTTTTTACATTGATCTCTTCAGTATCAGCCTGGTAGAGCTGGGACAGGGACCTTGATCCCCAAAAGCAGATATCAGCAACATTTCATGCTGTAAGACTCACAGCAGGTTTTGCTGTTGCTATGGTTATTCAAACCTTCTTTTCAACAGCAGAGAAATAAATTCTCCAGGTCTCTGCAACACATATTAACACAGCCATCTCACTGTTAGGCTCTCCACATGGGGGTGGACTTCAACAACATCACCCTAAATATAAACACTGAATATCAAATGGAGGCTATTTAAATATTTAAGAGAAATGAAAAACAACAGTTACTTTATGTAGAAGATACAGATGGTGTGAGAAGAAAAAGAAGGAAGGAAGGAAGGAAGGAAGGAAGGAAGGAAGGAAGGAAGGAAGGAAGGAAGGAAGGAAGGAAGGAAGGAAGGCAGACATAGAATCATGGAATTGTTTGTGTTGGATATCTAGCTCGAACCACCCTGCCATGGGCAGAGACACCTCCCACTACACCAGTTTGCTCAGAGCCCCATCCAACCTGGCCTTGAACACTTCCATGGATGAGGCATCCACAGCTGCTCTGGGAAACCTGTTCTAGGGCCTCACCATACTCACAGTAAGGAATTCCTTGCTTATATCTAATCTAACACTGCCCTCTTTCCATTTTAAGCGATTACCCCTTGTGCTATTACTACACACCCTTGTAACAATGCTGGACAGTTCTGCTCATTATTCCCCAGCTGAGACTGACACTCCAGCACAAAAACATGGATCAACTTGGTTATTACATCGTGTCATGAAGTTGTGTCAGAGGAAGTTTAGGTTGGATATCAGGAAAAGGTTCTTCACCCAGAGGGTGGTTGGGCAGTGGAACAGGCTCCCCAGGGAAGTGGTCACAGCACTAAGCCTGACAGAGTTCAAGAAGCATTTGGACATTGTTCTTGGGCACATAGTGTGACTCTTGGGATGTCCTGTACAGGGCCAGGTGTTAGACTTGATGGTCCTGATGGGTTCCTTGCAACTCAGCTTATTTCGTGCATCTGTCATTCTGTATCAAGGAAGGCTTCAAATCAAACTGCTCTCTGGTGACAGAGAAGTGTCTTCACTTCAGCATGCCATGTTCAGAGGGCTGTGTTGTGCAGTGTTTTCATCCCCACAATTTAGGCTCAACTCCCAAATCAGGGATGCATTTAATGGTTTCATCCAGACTCCATAATACCCCATCACTGTGTAGGGTCATACTCTCTGCTTTCCTGTTCCTATTCAGCAATTTTCTGCTTATTCATCTGAGATCACATTAGTTTTCAGCAACAGCATCACACTGAGAGCTCTTGTTCAGTCAATTATCCACCCTGACTTCTAACTCCTTTCAGGGTCACTGTTTCCCTGGAAGCAAGCTCTGCATGTGTAGCCTATTGTCCTTGTTCCCAAACACACGACCTTGCATTTCACTACATTAACATTTGTGCTGGTTAAACAAGACCCACTTTCCAAATTACCGAGACTGATCTGTCAGACTGATCCGTCAGACTGATCCAACTTCACCACTGTTTACTCCTACTAATGCTCCGTCCTCTGCCAATTTTACAGGCACCAATTTCCTCACTTCTAAACCATTAATAAAACCTCTGAATTGTATTAGACTGAAAAAGATTCCCGTGGAACCCTGCTGGAAATACCCTGTGTGGATGATGAGTCCTCATTTACAATTCCTTTTTTTGAAACCCATCAGACAATTATAATCTATTTATTATGTGCTACATTAATTTTGCATACTTCTAATTTTTTAATTGGAACGTCATGTGGTATGAAGTCAAACGCTTTTGAGAAGTGCAGGTAGATGTCAACACAGCTCCTCTTATCAGCCTGTCTTGTCAAGAAACAAAGCTGTGTTTGCTTAAGCAGATCTGTTCTCCATAAAGTGAGATGTGCAACAGTTGCTGCATAAGACTGGGGACTGAAACAATTCTGGATTCTTAATGAGCAACGAGGAACTGCAGAAGCACAATTTTAAATGGGAAACAGATCAGTTGCATTTTCTTACTGTCAGGCCCAAAGGTTTTCAAATCACAGGTCACGGCATTTTTCTGTAATGCCTACCATGTTAAAATTCAAAGGGTATGTGGAGAAAGGACTCATTTGGGATCTCTGAGCACTTCAAGCCACAAACACTTGCCTACTCTGCAGTATACGGAGATGAGATGGACTGAGCAGCACATTTTCTAACTCCCTCCTCATTCTGTTTAACTAGTTCCTGTCTGTCATCTCTAACGAGACCTCGTGGAAGAGTCTATCTCAGCTGTTATCTTTGTGTAGAGAGCATGTCCTATGAGGCAATGGAAAATGTCTTGATGATATTTGACAAGAAATCTAGAAGACAGTTTCAGCTTAAAGATGTAACTGAATTACCATGTGAGAAACACAGAGGTGGGACATTTGCTGATAAGTTGGCCTCTGAAGCTCTCAAGGCCTGTCTCATCTATTTCTGCATCACTTTCCAGAAGAAATGCAGATTATACAATAGCTACTGTGCAGTCTGAACCTCTCACACCAGCCCTATCAACTCAAACAATATTTTCTTGAGAAGGGGTGGCAGGAAGTCTAAGATAAAAGGGGGGGATCCTTCTCTTCCTCCTCATCCCACTCCATCCACACATACTTGAGAGCAGTTGGACTCACAAGATGATTCAGTTTTCATGGCTGTGACACTTGTAAAACCACCACAGATCAGGTAAGACAAAGGCAGTACTATTGCCCAAGTGCTATTTCAGACCCAGGGGGAGGCAAACAAAGCTGGGAGAAAAGAATGTATTACTGACAATAAAGAATGCAGGATTTGTGGGCCACAAGGAAAGTAACTGTGCTGAATCAGCTTGGGCTGGGTAAAAGGTAATTCCATCGGGGTGGATTGCGACCACTGGCTCACAACCCACCGACTCAAGGAACCCACCGACTAAAAAGAGAGAAAGATTGAGCATGGGACTAATTAGCTTTAGAGGCAAGGAAATCACTTAACCAATAGCATAAGAAAACTGTGTAGCCAACAAGCACTTTGTTTGCTAAAATGTATAAATAATTTAAAGTTTTGAAGAACCCCCACTACCAAGAAGCCCAGGGTGAAAATGCACCAACAGGACATCACTGTATCCATGTAATCTGTCTCTCACTCTCACACTTCCTCTCTCTCTCTCCCCCCTCTATCTTCTATTCTTTTCTATCCCTCTACCTCACATTTTGTTGTTGAGTAAAATCCGTACTATTGACTTTGGCATATGGTCTCATTTGCACCTTAATTTGGGCAGAGGTATCTCTCAATAATGGATCTTAACAGAGAACAACTTCATGGTAACTTAATTCTTAATGAGTTTGAAAGACCAGTTCCAAAGTCAGCGTCCTCTAACAAGAACTCCAGAATGTGATGAGCACTCAGTGGCTGACACACCTCATCCTGCTTGAGGCAAAAAACTGTTCTGGGACACAGACATCCTAGTCTGGCTGTAAGAATGTGAGTTAAAGTAATCTACAGTTTCTGAAAATAAGTATCAACTTCCCCTTCCACAACATTTTGTGGCAGTTATTTCTGGCAAATGCAGATAAACTGCTTCTAGTACCAGCTAGGCCAATGTTTCAGATATCTCTTCAGGACACTTCATTGTACTATACAGATATGTCCTCGAGGCCCTCAGCTCCTGATGATTTAAAAGGGAAATGATGGAAGTTAGCATTTAAGGAACACAGAGAAGTCTTAGCACTATTCAGGTTGGTCTTTGTAGTGGATTGATCCTGGTTGGATGCCAGGCATCCTCCAAAGCTGCTCTCTCACTCCCCTTGTCGGCGGGACAGGGGAGAGAAAATACAATGTAGGGTTTCTGGGTTGAGATAAGGGCAGGGAGAGATCACTCACCAAATATTGACATGGGCAAATTAGGCTAGAATTGAGGATAGTGATTGAATTTATTACTAACAAAATCAGAGCAGGATAATGAGAAGTAAAATAGGACCTTAAAAACACCTTCTCCCCAGCACTCCCTCCTTCCCATCTCTACCTACTCTCCCAGCAGGGAATTGGGGTTATGGTCGTTCATCACCTGTTGTTTCTGCTGCTGCTCAAGGAGAGGAGTCCTTCCCCTGCTCCACCGTGGGGTCCCTCCCAAAGGACACAGTTCTCCATGAACTTCTCCAACCTGTTGCCTGCCTCCATCTCACAGGCAGCAGTTCTCCATGAACTGCCGCAACGTGGGTCACTCTTCCATGTGGTGCAGTCCTTCAAGGACAGGCTGCTCCACCACGGGTCCCCACAGGGTCACAAGTCCTACCAGGAAACCTTCTCCAGTGTAGGCTCCTTTCTCTATGGGTCCGAAGGTCCCTGCCAGGAGCTTGATCCAGCACAGGCCTCCAACAGGGTCACAGCCTCCTCTCAGGCATCCACCTCTTCTGGCATCGGTCTCCACCAGGGGCTGTGGGTGAATCTCTGCATCTCCACGTTCCTCCATGGGCTCCAGGGGCACAGCTGCCTCACCATGGTCCTCACCACGGCCTGCAGGAGAATCCCAGCTCCCGTGCCTGGCTCCTTCTGCACTGCCCTTGGTGTCTGCAGAGCTGTTCCTCTCACGTGTTCGCACTCTGTTCTTCTCTGGACACAATTACAACCATGCGATCACTTTTTTTTCTTTTCTTGTTCTTAAATATGTCAACACAGAGATGTTACCACCATTTCCAACTGGCCCAACCTTGGCCAGTGGCACATCTGTCTCAGAATCAGCTGGCATTGGCTGTGCTGGACATGAAGGAAGCTTCAGCAGCTTCTCACAGAAGCCACCCCTGTAGCCCCCCGCTACCAAAATCTGGCCACACAAATCCAACACAGTCTTGGACATCCTAAATTTGGTGTTGGCTTCTTATAGAGAAGAGTAAAACACAGCTAAGTAGAAATGGGGAAGAAAACAGATGTATAAGCAAATCTGAGACCATCCCCCCAGCTAATCCTTCAGTACCTGACAATGGTTTCAGATGTCCTGAAGCTCTTTAGATAATCATGTTCTTCTATTATAGAGAAGAAGACATTTGGCAATTATCACTATAGCTGCTTGTTTAAAAAAACCCCAAAACAATTGAAGTAGATAAATAAGGCCTAGGATAACAAAATATATCATCCACCCATTATCCCTTCAATGTATGCATCCTGCTGGCACGGTTCAGAGTTCATTTACATGATAGATGCTTCTACTGCAGCCTAAAGCAAGCCTGGTCTTCATGTCATTTCCTGTCAGGAGTTGCTGAACCTCAATTATTTATTTGAGATAAATGATGCAATAAAAACACACTTTACAGTCCAAAAACCACCTTCATCAACCGTAGAATGCCTGGCTTTCTATCTGATTCCCACTCCCGCCCCCCCCACAAGACACTTGCCGCAGTAAAATAAATTATTCTGGTACCTAAGCAACACAACATCCACTCATTTTGCTCCTCTTAAACAGCCTAGCTGCCTCAGCCATCACAGCTGCTTTCTTGTTCCCTCCCCACCATCCTAACAAAAGGTAACATGAGAAAGAAGAGGAGGATAACTCGTAAAGCCTGTGGCCAATGCACCAGCTGAAGGAGCTCAAACTGGTCAGGCCTCATATGAACCGGCCCATGTCACACCCATTTCTCTGCTATGCTGTCTGGGGAACAGTCTAAGGAGGAGAGAGGAAAGGGGCTAGAAAAATTTCATGACAGTGACAACTTCTTTACCTTCTTTCTTTATCCAGCCTGCTGATGAAGTAACCAAGGGCTCACAGGGCTGGCTAAATCCAGCAAGAAATTAAAATCACAAGAAATCAGTTACTTCTGTCACAGAGCAGTACTCAGTGAGATCAAAAGCTGTATAACAACAAATTAAATTCGAGTCTATCTCCTCTGTGTGCAGCTTCTCAGTTTATGTGTATAGGAAATGCAAAGGAAAATACCCCATGGGGTGTGGCAAGATTAATCTATTAATGTGTTGCATTTGAAAACCTAAAGTGCTATTAAGTGTTAGACTGTTTATTTCAGTCAACACTGTTTTCACATCTTCTGCAACTCTGTGGCTACAAATGTAACTGTGAAATTGTATCCCAGGTACAGAGAATCTCTCTCCACCCCTCAGTTCGTACTTCATCATTAGCACAGCATCCTAACGCTTAAGATGAATCCAGATCCAGCTGCAGGATGAAACATGAAAGAAACGCAGTGCTACCAAATTTCTTCTTCTGAAGGGCCCAGACAGGCATTGTCAGATAGTCAGCTGAACATGAGACAGTTTTGATGTACATAGTCTTGATATTTTTGTGTAGGAGCCACAAGGAGGGGGGTGATAAATGCAGGCTTTTTAATTTTCATTTTCCTCAGAGACACAGTAACTGTTGTAAAGCAAGAAATAAAGCAAAGTTTAGACAGAAGGCTTTCAGCTCTGAAACAATGGAAAGTCACACACTTCATATTTTCTATCTACAGGTTAACACTTTAAAAATAAAGAGGACAAAATGTTTTCTTAATTACACACACTACATTTGTATTTATTTGTAACCTTAAGAGAAAAGCAGGCAATAGATAAATCGAAAGAGAGAGGGTTTAGCAAGAAATCTGAGAGTGCTTGCTAGAGAAACAGCACTGAAGTGCTAAGGAATTGCATCCTGAGTTTTGTCTGATGCTGCTCTGCACTGATAAACAGCTCTGGATCATGCACCAGTATGTTACAGCTGTGGTAAAGATTAGGCCTTAACCTTGGCACTAGAGGGTTATGCTCTTCTTTGTAAAGCAGTCTACTGATGAAAAGCCAACACCTCCTACCCCCTTTTTTCCTTTTTTTTTGTTTTTTTGGTTACTTAATGCTGTGAAATCCAACATCGACTTCATCCCTGACTCAGCTGCTTGTGACCAAAATCACATCTGCCATGGACAGAATGGCACCTGCACCAACTCTTCATACAGCCCAGCCTGCAATGCCAGCAGAGCTACAGGGGAGAGGACGAACTAACAAAGAACCAAACGGTTATGAAACCTGCAGCTACAGCGAAAGCAAAGCTCTGACAGGCAAACAAAAACCACAGCTACCCCACGGCAGCGTGGGCAGATAAGGGGAACCAGGGTGCCAAAGAGAGGTAAGTTTTTTCCCCTTTCCTTTCCTTCCCCTCCCTTTCCTTCCACTCCCTTCTTCTCTCTTTTCTTCTGCAGTAAAATGTGTTCAAAGTTCCTAGAGTTTGGGTCCTTTTTCTCCATGGACAAATACATCAAAAAGGCTGGAGATTTCTAGTCAAAAATGCAAAAAGGTTAATTTGTTCCTGAATTTACATCTGCAATCTTCACAGGAAGCAATCTGTGTAACCTCCATGAATTAAACATACTACAGTCCAAAGCCTTTGGCACCATTTGGGGATTAATGACCAACTGGAAAGATGATGGCTTGAAGAAAGGTGAGCCATCATTAAGCCCATGTTCTAATGCCAGGGTTAGTGCCATTATAAGCCTTCCTAAAAGCACAGAAGAAAATAAATATTACAGAGCAAGTAGTTTCTTGTATTGAGCCAATACACCTCCTAAGGGTTTCTGCAGTTTTGAGGAGCGATGCTTTTACTCCTGACACATTTTTCCAAAGGTCTTTAGGAACCAGTGCCTAGATTGGATACTTGGCATCTCTTCCACAAATGCTGGAGGAAGGACCCTAGAAATGAGCCAGCACTTGTTTTGGTTGAGATGGACCACTGTAGGTTATTGCCAATAGGTAATGGTTGGGAAAGCACCGCCTCTAAAGCCACTTTCTCATATCCAAATGCACTATCACAGCCTAGAGAGTCTGTTTCTTGTTTGGAATGATTTCTGGGAGCACCTGTGGGTCTGTGGGTAGAAAATTTAATGACGTTATAAATGCCGAAAGGCCAAGCTTTTGTGAATGGCCCCATCTTGGCTATACGGACAAGGGCTGGATGGAAAACGCTTAATGATGTTAAATTGCAAAAGATTTGATCAAAATGCCACATCATCTTTCTGTTGGCATGAACAGAAGATAATTATTGCTTTTTTAGACCAACACAAATGAGAAAAAAACGAAATTCACATATATTCAGGCTATTAATTTGTAACTCTTTATGGGACCACTTTTATCTGTCACCATTTGATACTCTTGCAGTAAGCGATAGGGAACAACAAAAAGTGCAAGTGCAGAGTCTGGGGAGGCACAGTGGAAGCCGGTGACACACAACCAGAACTCCTGCTATGAAGGGTTCTCTCAGTGAAACAACACTTTGGCTTTAAAATGATGCAATCCACTCTTACTAAACAAGTACCTCACTGTGCTGTGCTCCCTGTTGCTCACTCTTGAACGAATTATTACAGTCTCTGGCTTTGCTGCTCCATTGTAACCTTTCTGAACCCATACCTGAACAAAACCATGATTACACGAGAGGATCCCAATGGTGCTTGCATGGCATTGAATCCCTGTCAAAAAATTTGGGCTCATATGCCATAAAACAAGCAAGGCAATTATCTAGATTTAAAATGATAATTTAAAGAAACAGGTAGTGATAAAAAACAGTATCTGTACACCAGAAAAAAAGGTTGAGCCTTCCTACTTGCAGCCTTTTCCCCAAACTCCCTATTGCCCTTTTTCTTATGTTACATATAGTCTCCCAAACTGAGACAAAGTCAGAAGAAAATGTGCCTCGTTCATGGGTGATATGGCAAGACCCACAACAAAGCAAGAATTAATATACGCTTCTCTCTTCTGAACAGTTAAAGCCATATCAGTATGAGACTGCTTTATCTCGAGACAGCCTTGTTATCCATGGTTAAATCAACCTAATCAAATAATTGAAGAAGATTACTTAGGTCTTTGATGTGGGAGAGGAAAGATTTGACATGCAGCCACATCTGCTTTTGGGTCTTCTGGCAGTCACAGTTATTTGAAGCATCTCAGCTGTTGGCTGCTACAGAGTTCCACAGCACCACTCACATAAGGAATAAAAACCTTGGTTTAATTCAGAATTGAGCCAATTCTAAAGCTTCCACTGGCATTTTCCCACCACTTCCTTACCTATGTATAGTCCCACTCCTTTTATCAGCTACTGGAGGCCAGACAAGGGTGGAAAAAGAAATTATTCTAGAGAGCTTTTGAGCTTTTCATGTTTTTTTGGTTTTTTTGGGTTTTTTTTTATAATATTTTAAGACTTGAAATGGGTAGGGAGAGGGGATGAATCAGCTGGGACTTATTCTGTCTGGAATATGAGCAGAAGAGTTTCTACAGGAATCAAAGTAAAAGATTCATCTGACAGACGGTGAATTCAAGCTAAAGCACAATTTGGGTTTCTAGAGGAAATGTACAAGTTTGCAATATTTCACTTTTTTTTTACAGGCCCTTCATTGGACATGTTAGCTGGCATATTCTTCTATATTATTAATCTGCTTCAGTCCTCTTCACTTTGCTGTACAGATATGAAGAAAAATGGGAACCTCATTAATCAGCTTCAGTCCAGTAACCAGTAAGGCAGAAATTTCCCTGACTAGATTGTAATGTGCTGGCTGGGGAAAAAAGCAGCCCTAAAAATAAGCAAAACTGAAAGTCATCTGATAGATAACTCCTCCCAATACAGGCAACTGAGTAGTCTTAATCATTACTAATTACTATAAACATTTCAGCCTTGGTCTTTTTCTACACAAGAAGTCCTGTAAAACTTCTATCTTTTGAAAACAAGAGGGATTTCACATTCAGCCAAGGTGTGTTTACATTAAAGTGATAGGCAGAAATTCTGTACCAGTGACAGAAAATAAAGGGAAGGAAAAATCGAGGTTTGGGAAGTTCTAGCTGGCAGTGGAACCTCAAAGGGCTGCACCAGCAAAGTGACAGGTTTAGCCCATTCCTACCTGTTTATCTTGTTTAAATCAGCTGCTAAAGGAAATCACTGCAGATGCCTGTGGGCAAATAAAAAATGTTCATAACAGCTAATTTCTGAAAAACAGTCACAGCAATCACAACAGTGACAGAAATCATTAGAAATACATTTTTCTCAAAAATTCACTTTCTAGATATTTGTTTCTTTATCTTGGATTAGGCATAATGGAAGCTTGTTGTCTTCCATGTGTTGTCATGACATGGAAGCTTAAAATATCTGCTGCTGGACTTGGCAAGTTACTGAAAATGAAACATTTAAATAAACAGCTTTTACAAATGTAAACCATTGCAGCAAGATCATTCAATGCAGCTGGAATCTGGTGGACTTGCCTAGATTCTTCAAAGGCACCAGGAAGATAACGCTGTTGTAGAAATGATGCAATTACATTTTCCCGGCAGGACTCCAAAGATCAAATTTATCTATTTCCAGATCAATAGTGGCATCAGCTGGAGAAGACAATTATCCTTGATGATATATTGCACTCGCTTGTATCTCTCTGACAGGAAACAAACAGCATTCACTGCAACCCTGGGAAGTGGTTAAGCACCATCCACCCCAACTTCTAGAGAGGAAAAATAAGGCACAGAGTTGGGATAGTGAGAGAAACAGGTATAAAAGTCAGTCGCTAAACTGGGAGGAGAACCAAGCACTTTCCTCTCCTAATTTGGCCTCTGTCACCAAATGAAATATGAAAATACTACTGGTAAGAGACAAGTGAAACAACAGAGGTACCAAATAAACACGACATAGTTACTTCACAGTCTACGTCTCCAAGTTCCATTCTCTAAAACCCCTGCTCTCATCTCCCCCGTGCCTTTCCCTCTGCACTCAGAATCTGACTAAAGATCTAAGAAATCTATTTAGCATTCTTCCCATTTCTAGTCTTCTACTGGAAAGATTAACAAGTTGACATTAGTGCATTAGTTTTTCAATGCAAACTTCTGTTAGAATAATAAAATCATTACATGATAGGAAAAAAAAAAATCACTGACAAACCAGGAGCCTTTCCATTTTTCTATGTCCCTTATTTTCACTTTCCCATTTTCTGTCTTTTTTCTTTTCCTGTTGCATGTCTTCAAAGAATCTCATCTATTTCTATTTGTAACATATTGCTGATTCTAGTCCAGTCACCTCCCTTCTCAACCTTTTCTCATGTGTTTATTATTCTTTTACATGAAATCACATTCTCTGAAATTCTGTTCCCAAGTTGCACATTTTCAGGTGATTTTTATCCTGCTTCCTGCCAGTAACAGAAAATTGTCTTCCTTATATTATGTACTGGAGTAGGTACTTCATAATTTAAGGTAGTTCAAGCAGGGGTCACCCCAAAATTCCCATTGTTTCAATTGGAAGAGAGTCTAGAGCTGATCACACCTCCTCCATATTACTCATGTCTTTGTGATTTGCTGTCATTCTCAAATCCTCCTATTTTACATTCCCTGCTGGAGCAATTTCTTCCTGCTGGAGCTGCACAATCTTATGCCATCCTGCACTAAGTAACATTGATAACACTGTTCACCTGGGGAAAAATTTGAGATTTTCTGTCTGGAGGAAAAGCTCTCTCAGAAACACAGACAAATTCGCTTGACTGCAAAGAACTCATATAAAGTCATCTAAAACATACATCAGAGAAACAAAAGAAAGCAGAGTCGAGTTCTTCTTTACTATGTCAAGGGTCAGACTGAACAGTTATCTTGGTTTTTTGTAGTCCTTGAGAAATATAAAGTGAATACAAGATGTTGAAGGAAAAAAAAAACGAAGCAGAAGATGTGTGGGATAACTATAGGATCATTCTGTTCAGGCATGAAAATGTTTCTATTTCACTTTTTCTTTTGGTTCAATAATTCTGAAAGTCTCTTCCACTTGAAGACCCTTTGGAGACCTCCATGAAGAGAATTCCTGATGAACACATGTTACAGTGAGCATTAGTGGAGGTGAGAACATGAGCAAACCCAAAAGATATGAAAGCATCCATATGAAAGTGTCAATTGATCTGGGACTTTAAACTTCAAAACGTACAAACCATCTTTGTACTCTGGTCAACAGAAACCTTCCCTTTTACATCTCCTCCTTCTTGAAGGAGCCCAGCTGTAGGGCAGCAAGGCAGGTTATCAGTGCAGCACTCCCCTGAAGAGTAAAGGCAAATGTTAACGACATTCTCAGAGCCTACAGCATCCCAAACCTCATTACAGGAGACCTAGCAAAAGTGGCTCAGCTGCTCTAGTCTGTGTCTTACTGCCAAGTTTGGATGCTTCTGCAAATACAATAAAAACTGGTCTTATTGACCATCTGGAACTAATGGAGAAGTATTGAGGAAATTCTGCAGAGCAATAAAAGATGATTCAGCTTTAGAAGAATCGTGTCCAACAGCATAAGCATTTCTCAGTAATCACTCAGATTCAAATATAAGGCATAGATGTATATGTAAGAGACCAAATCAAGCAGAGTATAGTCCAGAGCTGGGCCAGAGGGCAAAGGCAAGTTGAAATGCATTCCTTTAGGGAGGGAATGAAGCCAGAGCATTCAACATATTCAAGCAATAGTACCCTTTTGCTTAGTTTATAGAGACTTGTCATTCACCTACACACGGCAGAGCTGCCAAGGCAGCACTATTGTTTATACCAAGTTGAAATCCATGTCCCTCACATTTTAATGCAAAATGGAAATCACAGAATCATAGAATCAAAGAATCACAGAATAGTTTGGGTTGGAAGGAACCTTAAAGATCAATTCATTTCAACTCCCCTGCCATGGGCAGGGACACCTTCCATTGGAGCAGGTTGCTTAAAGTCCCATCCAACTTGGCCTTGAACACTTCCAGGGATGAGACATCCACAACTCTCATGGCAACCTGTGCCAGTGTCTTACCACCCCCACAGTAAAGAATGTCTTCCTAATATCTAATCTAAACCTACCCTCCTTCAGCTTAAAGCCCTTCCCCTCGTCCCGTCACTTCATGCCCTCGTAAAAGGTTTCTCTCCTTCTTTCTTGTAGGCTCCCTTCAGGTCCTGGAAGGCCTAATGAGGTCTCCCCAGTTGTTAGGATGAACAATTCCAACGCTCTCAGACTTTTCTCATAGGAGAGGTGCTTCATCCCTCTGATCACCTTGGTGGCCCTTCTTTGCACTTGCTCAAACAGCTCAGTGTCCTTCCCGTGCTGGGGGCCCCAGAGCTGGATGCAGCACTCTGGAGATAACGAGACTGCCTTTAGCACCTGCTGGCTCCTCTGCATTTGCACCACCACTCCCGTGAGTCACACTGTGTAAGAAACAGAATAGAAAAAAATAATCAATTAGAATGAATATGAAGTTTTTTGCTATTTCTTTGCTTTCATTTCTAATATTTATTTTAATAGAGTTATAAAGCACGCTACAAGGGGACAGTGAGGTACATAAAACGTGTTACTGCTTATATACTGTAAATAATTTCGGGAATTTATCTCCACTAGACAGAAAATAATAACTCACAATAACTCAATAATTTCAAAAGAAAATTGTCATATCAAATTTGAGCTATTTTATATATTCCCTAATACATCACAAGGAAGAAAAAGAGATCACAAGTAGAAACCTTCTGTACATGAAGGTTAATTCTCTCAAACCTGACTGATCAAAACATATTTAAATTAGAGTGAGATTGTTTTGAATCTCATGAGACCAGAGGAAGTGAAAGAAAGGAACAATTACTGCTTCCTTATCTAAAAGCTATAAAAATTTCCTTTTGTGCTTTTATAATTTTTATGTTGAAGACTACGTGAAACACACTGAACAAAAATAGCTATAGAATTACTTCCTTGGTTAAATGCACTTTATGAGGGAAGTTTGTCAGCTGAATCACCAGAATCAAGTGGGGCAATTGTGCAAAACTTCAAACCTGACCTTTACGCTTCACACAAATTGTTCTCGTCCCATCATTTGTCTCTCTTTTCTGAATAAAAGTGTGGGCTGGCCTACAGATACTGATTATCAGAGAAAACAGTCAGGTCCTGGAACAATATTAAATACAGAAGTACCATAAAAAACCCCAAAAACTACTTCTAAGAAGCAGATGATAAACACTTGAAATGGCAGTGGCCAGCAGTAGGTACCCTCCACCCACAATATTCCTTTCACTTTCATATTCTCATGGGTTCACATCTAGCATATCTACCAGACATCAGATACTTTTCAGTCCAACATAGAGCTCTGAATAGAACATGCTTCCCGCTGAACAAGGAGAACTACATTAGAAGAAATCCTGTGTAGCACATTAGTATTTATAGCTGTTGATTCCTTTAATAAATGCTTTTCACTTAAGAAGAATATTACTGCACAGAACGGTCCAAAATGTAATAGTAAACAAGAAATATGTCCACAGACCACCTACAGCTCTCTGTGGTGTACTCTGCATTTTTTTCTTATATATTCCCTAAAGCTAATGAAAATTCTAGGGGGGAAAAAAAAAAAACCACAAAATATTTTCCAGAAGTCAGATAAGAGAAGATTCGTTCCAAGCAATTTTATTCATTCTAGAAACCTCTTCCAGATATTTTGTGCCATGCACTTAGACCCTTACTGAGTGAAAAATTCTGAAGAGTTTACCGGAAGTTTACCTTACCACATAAGGATCTCAGATCCCGATTCTGAGAGACTACAAAATATTTTGTCCTTTCATTTGATAATGGTCTTCTGAACTTTGACGCTGCACTCACACGTCGACTTCTTATTTAAGCGTTGAACTGGGAACTCAGTATCTGCGAAACATTCTTTGATTATCATACTCAAAGGGTCTAAATTGTGGAGGTTAATTTGATTTAACAGATTAATATGACTTTGATTCAAGAGGCACCTGTCTTTGATCAATATAAATGACAATAATGTCTTAAGATATTTTGTTCTTCGTCTTGTGTTTATTTAAGAGACTAATGAGATGATTCGAAATTGACTTTGACATTCTGCCAAAAATCAGAAAGCCTGGAAACAGGACAAGGCATGGGATACTAAGGGAACTACTGGTCAGACACAGACCAGTCACATAACTGGACGTGGTGAGCCTTGTGGGTCCCTTCCAACTGAAGACATTCTATGATTCTATGATTCTAATATCTTTCTGATGCTTTTTTTTTTAAAACTCAGACAGTATTGTTTCTTTTCAGTACTTGGTGGAGTAAGTAGCAGGTATATCAAGAGGAGATGCAGCTATATCCCGTGTTCTTTGATACTGACCATGCCAGCTTCTAGGCTTTATTACCTGCCTAGCTGGTGTGATAGCTACAAAACCATGCATGGATGAATGGTCTTTAAGCTCTTGAACCTTTAAGCTCTGGGGCCTTTAAACTCTGGAACTCTTTTTCCCAGAGCACATAACAAACTGCTTTCCTTAACATAATGTCTGCTGATTATCCG
Organism: Mohoua ochrocephala; assembly: GCA_013398855.1. NCBI lineage: Eukaryota > Metazoa > Chordata > Aves > Passeriformes > Acanthizidae > Mohoua > Mohoua ochrocephala. The sequence continues at coordinate 56,403 of VZTA01026750.1, forward strand.
GTGGCTCCATCAAAGCAAACAAATTCCACACTGGCACTCATTTGGATTTTGTCGAGTGTATTACGACTTGAAAACTGAATTTTAGGGGTCAAACTCACCAATTCCCTCATTTCTGGAAACTTAATCTTTGACTAAAAGGAATAACATCTTTACAAAGGCTATATTTTTTTAGAGTTTTTTCACTTACAATAGTGAGACATTTTGAGGAAGTATTTTCCACTGCCATGCTCAAAGATACAGTCTACTAGCACCTGACTCTAAAATCTCAAACTTGAAGACAATTGGAGAATTGTTCTGAACTGTTCATCATCCCATCTTGGCACTCACTCAAATCTGAAAAGCAAAAGAGGAAATGGGAAGAAATAAAAGTGCTAAATTTAGAGTAACCTAGAAGTTTAGGGAAATCTAGAAATTTAGACAAATAACTGTGAGATTTATTATTGAACAAAGCAGTTTTTCAAGTTTTTCACACTAAAATCCTTTGATGTAAGTACATTTCAGACACCGGAAACAGAAGGTCTTTTTGAATGATAGTTTACACATGTAAGCTGTGGACTCCAACACTGTAGGCTTGGATGCCACAAGGACACATTTCCCACTTGGGAACAGAAGTGACCAGTTCGATCTGCCTTGGTTCCTCTTTTACCTTCAAGCATTCAAAAGGAGTAGTGAGCAGCACCAGCACACCATTCTGCAGGCCACCTGCAAGCCTGCATGCAGTGCAAGAGAGGGGGCACCTTGATTGAACGCATTATCCTGGTAGCAGCAGAAAGGACTGAACACCAACTAGGTAGGCCAGCACCAGGTGGATGCCTGGGAGGAGGCTGTGAACCCATGGGAGGCCTGTGCTGGAGCAGACCCACAGAGAAAGGAGCCCATGCTGGAGCAGGTTTCCTGGTAGGACTTGTGACCCCGTGGGGGACCCACACTGGAGCAGGCTGTGCCTGAAGGGCTGTACCCTGTGAAAGAGTGAACCACGTTGCAGCAGTTCATGGAGAACTGTCTCCCATGGGAGGGACCTCATGCTGGAGCAGAGGAAGGACTCTGCTCCCTGATCAGCAGCAGAAACAACAGGTGATGAACTGACCGAAACTCCCATTCCTTGTCTTCCAGTGCCACTGCAGGGAAGGCAGTAGAGCTTGGGAAGGAGAGAGAAAGGCATATTTCAGATTTACTTTACTTCTCATTATCCTGCTTTAATTTCATTACTAATAAATTCCATTAACATCCCAAATTTGGATCTGTTCTGCCCATGTCAGTATTAGGTGAGTGGTCTCTCCCAGACAAGTCATGATCCCTTTGTTATATTTACCCTCCCCTGTCCAGTTGCAGAGGGGATAGAGAGAGCAGCTTTGGAGGGTGCCTGGTACCCAACCAGGACCAACCCACTACAATACCCCAGGTTCCTAAGGCTGGAGACTTTTCACAGTGTATCATAATCTCAAATTTCAAGAAGAAAAACAGCTATAGGAAATATCATCTTTCTTGTAGGTTTACTTTATATGCTTTGCAGAGTCAGCCCAAGACAATCTTGGAGTGGATTTTTTTTTCCGCCAAGAATGTGGAAAACGTGCTCCATTAAGTGAGAAGTTCAGTTACATTCAATTTTCCTGGTGAAGAACTTAGGGGGAAAAAAAAGAAAAAGCTGTTTTACCATCATCTTTGCTGCACCATGTGTCCCAAGTCAAGCCTATGAGCAGCCAGGGAATAATATGCTTTGTCTAGAAGGGTGATGATATCATAATTAATGGAATTTGTTACAATTTTGATCCTAATTTTCTGAACAGCACATGCCACAGTCTTTCGCATGTGCAGCCACAGCTAAATAAATTTCTTCACAATGCAGAGGAACTTCTGTCTAACAACATGCAGAGCTTGTGCTGGTCCATTGCTACATATTGGGTCATTCTGAACAAATTTTTGAAGCCTTGTGTGAGACAAAAAAGAGCTTCTTTCAAAACTTCTGAAGTCAACTGATTTGTCTTGGGAAAAGCCTTTGCAAATATCATCTCAGTTCTTCCTCAGTGTGCTGTATAATTGCAGTCTGTTCTCTTTCCCCTACAATGAATATAATCAGCATCTGAATATTTTCTTGTCCTTTTATTAATATTATCAAACTAAATAATCCTCAGAGCTCATATTCCAAAACTTATTTAAGAGCATTAAATGGTACTTGTGTCCATTAAGGACTGATCTGGGTGATATTATGGTGCTCATATTTGTTATCACTGTATGAAAATTATTATAGTAATAAACCCACATAGTTTTCCAAGTGATTCCATTTAATCTCAGCAAAAACAAATAACTTGTCATGCAGAGTACTTCACATTATTAATCCACTGCCAATAGACAGCCAGAAAAGTCATAACTGTCGCTCCTCATTCACTCCTTCATGCAGACTGATCTGAATGCTCTGCTTGGAAAACTGGCATCGGGCGAGCCCCAGCAGACCTGGAGGATCACTCTGAAGGCAGTCAGGTGCTCAGAGCATTATCCTAAAAGGATGTTTATAACTCTGCAATGAGAATGGGAATGACAGCTCAATGATGGGGTGTTAACAGTGCCATGAATAAACAATAAGGTGGTACAACAATTTCACAGATATCGTTATTCTCATTTTATAGGCAGACAAAGCAAGGCATGGCTTCTTACGCTTTTGGTCTTGTATTTTGGAGCAAGTCTGAACTACAATAGGAGCTCCCTACACTCAAAAATGGAAGTTAAGTGTCCAGCACAGTGATATGCACATTTGAATACCAGGACATTATTAAAAAGAAATTTTCTTATTACCATATACCTTTTCCCAAGCTATATACTTTTTTGTACTGCTTTAAAGTGGGCTGCAGAAGAAAGAGGGCCACCTGGACCTCCAGGAAATTCTCCTGTGCCCAAAGATACTTCATTTATGTGAATCCATATGCCTGAATTGTTCTATACCATACCGCTGAGAATTTGGGATTCACTGCCAAGTGCTGTGCTGATCACTTTTCTGATAAACACATCTGTAATACGCTGGTGACAATTGTGTCATATAAATAGAATTAAAGTTTGCTGCATTATTACAATCTACATTTCATTCGGGATGGTGTTTTGGCATTAGTATGCTTGGAAGGAAATGTCTTTAAGAGACAGCTCACCTATTACATGATGAAAAAAGTTTTAAAAATAAGACTTGTGTAATTTCTGATCCAAAGCCTATGGGCAGCTATAGCCTGATTTAAGCTGGAGAATATATTTGAACTGTACAATTTTGCACAGCTTTACATTTGAGATAATAAACCATGCCTTTCACATGCAGGAAAGTGTGACTTTGATTTTTCAGCTCATTATATGGGAAGGTAGAGCAAGATTCTCTCCAAAGGCTGTCCCTAAGAAGGTTCTGAAGAAAGTGAGCTTTTGAGAAGCAGCGATGTTACAATGAGTCAGTAGCGAGGGAGCCAAAAGCCCAAGGGACCATGGTTTGGTCCAAGAAAGCACCCTCCAGGTTTGTTGTAAGAAGCCTCTCCCATCCACTCTTATGAATATTCATGTACCCTGCAAGATGTAACCAAAGCCCCCATTCCTGCCCCTCTGTTCCCATCGGTTGGTT
>VZTA01026751.1:0-108118 GCA_013398855.1 Mohoua ochrocephala
CTCCTCATCTCATGCTCAAGGACAAAGCTGAGCTGATAATGAAATGTGCACATTTTCCTTCAGGATATTTATAGCCACGGTGAGAAATTTGCTGGTGCTTTGCATGTCAAATAGGTGGGAATATGAATTCCCACAGACAAATTCCATCCAGGGCCGAGGAGAGTGTGAAGAGACTTTTTCACCTTCTGAGTAGCATCTGAAAGGGAGAGCACCATCCAGTTCTCTGCTTCCTGGAATAAATGTCAGAAAGGGCCATGGCCTCATTATCCTGCTTCCCCTTTTCCATCCACATGAACTCAGGCAGCTTCGTGGGTGTTGTTCAGAACCACTGATTTTTGCCATTGATCCTAGAATTTCCATAATTTCAGCATTCACCAAGGAAGGCGATGAAGTACATGTGTGTGTTATAATTATGTGGTGACATGCAAATGATGTCTTCTGGGTGAAGAACCCAGGATTCTGATACTGATAAAAAGTTTAAAAGCGCCCCTTTGGTTAAACTCAGCCTGTGGCAGTGTCAGGGTAATGATTTTCCTTGCTTTAAGTCCCTTGGCTTCTGCTTTTTGCTGAGTTCACAGCTGTTCCTTAAACCTCTCCAGCCAAATATCCAAAGTGACCCCATTTCCTTGAGTTATTGGGATAATTTATTATTAGAATAATTATTATCGTTATTTTAATGCTTTAAGTCACATATTACACTGAGGGTGGATGATTTTCATTTCTCTCTTGGCTGCATTTCATGACAATTAATTAAAACAGGGAAACTTCTGGGAAGAAGGTGCTGAGGAGCCCTGTGGGGTTGAGACACCAGTGGCTCTTGTCTTATTCTAGATCTGGATGAATCAGATCCTTGTTTTGCCTTTTCCCCTTGGGTTGTATCTTCCACTGGAAAGCTTCTGAAAGGAGATGGGGTGGGTGGGAGCAAAGGATTCCAGGTTTGAGATCAAGGCTGGTTGGGCATCTGAGGAAATAACTTTGAGTTGTGCCAGAGGACGTTTAGATTGGATATGGGCAAACATTTCTCCATGGAAAGGGTTGTCAAGTGCTGGAACTGGCTGCTCAGGGAAATGGTGGAGTCCCTTCCATGGAAATGCCCAAAAAATGTGTGGATTGAGGACGTGGTTTAGTGGTGAACGTGATGGTGGTGCTGGGCTGGTGATTGGACTTAGAGGTCTTTTCCAACCATATCAATTCCAGGATTCTGTAATTTCCTTCCAAAAGATGAACCTGTTGTCCAAACCAGCTGAAGTGGCAGCACCAACTCTGCTCCCCCCTCCCCTAATGACCTTTAAACCTGCTTGAATAAGGATTCCTTCTTCCACTGCCACGGCCCGTCCTGGATAAATCACTGAGATTTCACCCCACTTTCATCTTGCTTTTCTTTTTTAAGAACTCTTCCTCTTTTTTGACCATTTTGGTACAAATCAGCATCACAATTGTACCGAGAATTCATTTTTCTAAACTTTCTGTTGCTTTGCTGCCACCTCCCAGTGACCAGAGCAGAAGGGAAGGGGATCAAACCTTATTGCAGCAACAAATTCACTCGGAGAAGGGTTCAGATCCTCCTCTCTTTAATGTCACTGCTGTTCCACGGTGACCTGATGCTGAGATGGATTTGCTTCCCCCCGACTCGTGTCGCAGCAAATACTGACCTGACCTTTCCAGACAGCACATTAACATTTATAAATTTTATTTTCCTGTGGCTTGTGGAGAGAAATGGTTCCAGGTGGACAGGAGGGATCCTTCTGTCACGGCATCGCTTCGCTCGTGGGTGTGGCAGCGCATTCCCAACGCGTCCCTTTCCAGCCTGGAGCTGGCTGGCCTCATCCCATCCACTCTTCCGTGTTTATTTTGTCTGTGCCTGCTGGTCTTTGGCTTTAATAAACTGCTTTTTCTGAACTTTTCTACTTCGTGTGGCCATCACCAAACAAAGATTAAAGGTGAACCTTCTGTAGACCGTGGTTGATTTTTGGTGTCTTGGGGAAGGAGGAGTTTTCTTGGTTGTTTCAATCCAGTTTCTGATGGAGGTACCTGGTGGGGCTTGGGATGATCCTGCCCATTTCTGAGCAAATCTTGGGAAATCCTGGCTGTGTTCTGGCTCTAAGCTGAAGTTTTCTCCCACAAGAGAAACGCAGAATTAGAGCTCACTCTCTTTGGGTTTGGCTCAGAAGTGGCAAACTTTAAATTCCACTTGTTGCTGCCTCTCCTGAATTAAATTATGAACCAAAATGGAGTCTGAAGGGGAAAATGTGATTGCTATCCATAATTATATCCCATGAATAAATGCAAAGAGCAGTTTGGCTAAGGAATAACTGGATCCCATTTTCCCTTTCCATCCCTTGGTAAGACACGGTTTGTTGTCTTACTCTTTCCCTGGCTGTGAATTCAGATACCTGAATTCTCTGCTCACACCCTTGGCAATTGTGTATTAATTTTTGGTTCCAAACTTGCTTCAATAATGCAAGTTAATAAAAATGGCCTAAGAAACAGAGCATCAACGTGCTCTGAAGGACAGCTCTGGAATGCAGCTGGTGGGGGGGTTTTTGTGTGGAGTGACCTGTTCTGTGCCTTGGCTTTGGCAGTGAACTTTTAGAAGTTAAAAATCAAATGAGGATGAAAAATGAAATGTCAGTTTTATGGTTTGAATCTGGTGCGTTCCCCAGAGTGGATGGGGAAGAGCAGGAGGTATCCTTGGGGAAGGTGTCCATGGTTGGAATGAGATGGTGTTTAAGGTCCCTCCCAGTGCTAACCATTCTGTGTTTCCATGGCTCCAAATTCTTGGAAGCCCAATATTTCTTGAAGTATTATTTTCTTTAGAGGAGAATAACTTAATAATGTCTTCATGCACAGGACATGGAGCTTCAGAGAGTCCATTCCAGGGAAAGTTTGACTTGTGGAATTTAGGAGGAGTTAAAGGAAACCTCACTTTTGCTTTGCAGTAAGTCTGGTGCAGCAGAAGGACCAAGATGTTCCTCTCACTGCATTATTGCTCTGGATCAGCTTGGGGAAACTGAATTTATTTTTAATTCATAAGAAGAGATTTTAAATAAGGTGCAGACTTGATATAAATCCCAGAATTATGGAATGGTTTGGGTTGAAGGGATGTTAAAGCTCCTCCAGTTCCACCCCCTGCCATGGGCAGGGACACCTTCCACTATCCCAGGTTTCTCCAAACCTCATCCAACCTGACCTTGGACTCTTCCAGGGATGGAGCAGTGTTTTAATTAAAGCAATCAAACCTTGATCAAAAAGCTTTGATAATTGAATAGGAGATCCAAAAAATGGGATCCTGCTCCTTGCAGGACTCAATCCCAGCTCTCCCAGTGATGCCATGAGCTCCTCCAGCACAGAACAGCTTTGCTGCCTCTGCTCTGCTCCTGTGCCTGGTGAAGATTATCCCGTGTCCTACCCAACTCTGTGTCACCACCCGGTTGTCACCGCGCTCCTGTCCCCTCCCCAGGGTGTGGGATTTGCTCAAGCAGCCAAGCAGTTGTTGCTTAATGTGCATCCTCTGATAAGGACTGGAATTAATTTCTTCGAAATGACACCGTAATAATTAATACGGCTCTCTCGGGCTGCATGGGATGGAATTGGTTCCAGGAAGTGGAGGTATTAAAGTGTCACCGTCCTTGTCCCCACGTGTGAGGTGTCATCATCAGCTCCTGCAATCTGCCTTTATTACAGCCATATGAAAATGAATGTTTTACATCTTCATTGCAGCCTATTAACAGCATGTCCTTGATTTAAGGAATGGCTCCAGGATGCAAACGCAGCCCCATTCCCATGAATAAATTTAGCACTTTAATGCTATTTATTTACTCCACGCTGTAAAATGGAATAAGATAAATAATGGGTCCCGCCGGGGCGTGGGGTAAGGCGGTGATCAACATCTCAGCAGGTCAGGGAACACAGCTCCAGTAAAGGAATAATGATGGAATTTCACGGGGCTCCCAGGGATGCCGTTTATATACCTGGATCTAATAAGGGAGGAATTACAATGTTAACAACGTGCTTAGCACTAGGGATTGGGATGGAATGAGACCGGCAGGGAGCAATGTGCAGCTGGATCACCAGAATCTCAGTGTCCCATCGGAGCTGGATGATCTGATGTCCCATCCATGTGGGATTTGCTGGCTGTTGGATACCTGGGATTGCTTCTTCACTGCCTGGAAAATCCACTCCAGGACGAGCTTTCTGCTCTGTCCAGTCATTCCTTGGACACCTCCAGGGGTGGGGACTCCAGACCTCCCTGGGCAGTCCCTGCCAAGGCCTGACCACTCTTTCCATGAGGAAATTCCTGCTGATGTCCAACCTGAGCCTGCCCTGGCCCAGCCTGAGGCCGTTCCCTCTCCTCCTGTCCCGGTTCCCTGCCAGCAGAGCCCGACCCCCCCCGGCTGCCCCCTCCTGTCAGGGACTTGTGCAGAGCCACAAGGTCCCCCCTGAGCCTCCTTTTCTCCAGGCTGAGCCCCTTTCCCAGCTCCCTCAGCCCCTCCTGGGGCTCCAGCCCCTTCCCAGCTCCCTCAGCCTCTCCTGGGGCTCCAGCCCCTTCCCCAGCTCCGTTCCCTTCCCTGGATGTGCTCCAGCCCCTTGAGGTGTCTCTTGTCCTGAGGGTCCCAGAACTGGACACTCCATGGAATCTGACACGTATCTGGAGAGATCCAGACAATCAGAAATGGTAAAAATCCATGAGGTCACCTCAATTTCCAGCTGGATGAACCACTTCTATTTTCAGGTGCTATCTTTTGTTTTCAGCAAAACACCAGCTTTGTGTGGAGCAAATGGATCCTTTTAACTGGGAACAAAACCATTTAATAGATAATTAATTCCAGGGAAAAATTGCGGGGATGATTTGTGACCACCCTTCGTCATGGAAGCTCCTTGGCTCCACAGGCACAGCCAGAGCAGATGCGCTGGACCAGGAACGGGCTCTTCGGACTCATCCCTTTTCCAGCCAGGCCCGCATTAAATCCGAATATAATTTACATATCATTGAGACAGTTGGAATTCCCAGTTGGACCGGAGGATACGTGTCTTGTGTTCCGTCTCCTTTTCATTCTGGTTAAATAAATCCTTTCCCCGCGCAGGAGAATAAAGCTTTCCCTGTGCTTTGGTATGCAGGAGCTTCTTCCCATCAGCAATTCACACAGTGCTTGAAAGGAAGCTTGCAGGAATGGCCTCCATTGGTTATTTTGAGGAGGGGGAGGATGGCATCAGGAAACCACTAGGGAGATCTCTTCTGCCTCTGGATACACATCCTGGAATAAAAGGAGCCGGTTGCTGCCTAATGAAGAGAGGAATTGGAAGCCTGGCACAGACTTTTGCCAAGATTTTCACCTTCCCGGGCAAAATCTGCTGTCATTTCTCAGCAGAAAGCTCCAGGAATTGTGTTTGGAGAGGAGGAGCCAGCAGAAATAACTGCTGGACTAAGGAAATGAGTTCAGGGACATGGCAGGGTTCCCTAATGGTGCTTCTATGGATGCTGGATGTTTGGGGAGGTGCGGGAATGAGCCAGCTCCGACTGCTCGGGGTGAGCGAGGTTGATCTGTGTGTCTGCGTCGGCCCCGTTCTCATTTATGGAATCACAAACTCTGCGTCCCTGTGGTCTCCTAGGTAGGACAATGGGATACAAAGGGCAGGAATCCAGTGGAGAGAACTTCCTTGCTCTGGCATCGCCTAAAAAACCCGATGTGGAGTATTTTGGCAGAAGTGCTCGTATTTCCAGCAAACTTGGCGTGGGGGGAAGTTCCTCACTGGTTTTTGTTTGAGAAACAGGGAATCAACAACATCCTGGCTTGTCGCAGCCCCAGGGTGGGCACAGCCCTGGAGCAGGGACTGTCCCTGTGCTGGGCCTGCTGAGGGACCCTCCGGAATCCTGGGGGCAGCTCTGGGCTGAATCGAGAAGTTGCTTTACCAACATAAGGTGTTTAAATGCTCCAGGGAGAGCTCAGAGCCCCTTGCAGGGCCTAAAGGGGCTCCAGGAGAGCTGGAGAGGGACTGGGGACAAGGCCTGGAGGGACAGGACCCAGGGAATGGCTTCCCACTGCCAGAGGGCAGGGATGGATGGGATCTTGGGAAGGAATTCCTGGCTGGGAGGGTGGGGAGGGGCTGGGCTGGAATTCCCAGAGAAGCTGTGGCTGCCCCTGGATCCCTGGAAGTGTCCAAGGCCAGGTTGGAGCAGTCTGGGATAGTGGGAGGTGTCCCTGCCCATGGCAGGGGATGGAACTGGATGATCTTTAATGTCCCTTCCAACCTAAACCATCCTGGGATTCTATGGATATCTTTTGGGATATGCAGGGTTGGGAATGGAGCGTGGCCTTGCTTTTCCAAAATACTCAAGAAACAGAATAACTGGGTAGGAGGAATAATGAAAAGGGAGACCCAGGCCTGAACTACAGGTGGAATTCTGTGCTGGGAAGAAATCCCAGTTTCTGGATCCTGTAGGAGAATAACTGGGGGGGGGAAGAGGAGGGTGTTTGATTGTTCTCACAGGTTTTTCCAATAACAATGCTGCTCTTCAGGCTGGGAAATCCAGATATTCCTTCTTTGTCTTTCCATGCCGAGATGGGAGCACCGCGTGACACCCACAACCACGTCTTTGGTGGCTCTGTCCACGTGGTGTTAAAGATCCCATAACGCCGGGAATTAACCCAGGGCCGTTCCTTCCTAATTTAAAATGAGTTTTGATGTCCAGAGTTGCCCTTGGCTACTGTTTGAATGAATTAAGATTCCAGCGTTGCCTCATATTTGCTAACTCGCCGCAGAATGAACTCGGAGTCAGATCCTCATTTAGTTAAAATAAATGTACTTCCATGGTTTTAAACAAATTTCAACCAGCGGACAGTTTTGCCCGGGGGGGATTTAAGAGGCCGCGTGTTGGATCAGGTTCTGAGTTGCATTATAATGAGCAGGAAATGTGGAATATGTGTGGAATTTAAGGGAAGAGGTTTATACCAGGCTGGTTTTTACCTTATGCCTCGTTCTCCTAATAGGAATGGAAGCAAATGATTGTGCCATTGAACTGGGGTGGAAACAAATGGATGTGCCATCAAATTTGAGGCTCCGGGAGGAGAATTAGTCAATACAACTTTGGAATGAGCATTCCTTCATTTTCAGCCGGGAGATGCAGCTTTCCCTTCATGTTTTTGTTGTTTGGGCCTTGTGAAGAAAACATTTCAATGAAGGAAAAGAGATCAAGGGATGTTTTCAAAGTCAGCTCTTCCCCCCGAAACCTTTCAATCTCCCGGCTCATTTTCTGTACTCCGTGACCCTCTTGAATGTCATCTGCTCTTTTCCAGCTCTAAAGCTGTTCCCTCTCCCCTCCTTTCCCTTGTGGGTCTCCTCTCTTCTGAGCTGGCCTTTCTTCCTTTGTGAGCCTTCCCTCCTCCTCCTCCTCGTCCTCCAGCTGCCTCACTGGGGCTGACACCTTTTGTCAGCGTTATCAGACAGATTAGAGGACTCGGACTGGGGGGAACTGGTACAAATTCTTCTGGGTCAACAGTTTGTTTCCTGATGATCCTTTGATTTCTCAGGATGAGATATCATCGATCCATGTCAAATTTGTGGCTAAGCCCAAGTTTGAACAAGTGTGGCTTTAACCAGCTGAGGTTTCGTGGGGGTTTTTTGAGGGAAACATTGATTTGGAGGAAAGGAGAGAAGATTTGGTGGTTGAGTTTTTAGCTCATTTCCCCCTGAACTTTGCATCTCTTGGGTTTTTAATGAATAGTCTCTCTTGGGGCAAAACGGGGTAAGAAAATCATCACGATGGTCAAGGGAGATACTTGAAATTTTGGCAGGCTTGGCTTGTGATTCTTTCTACCTCTTCCGAGTACCTCTGCCAGTCCTTCATGGATCCACCCCCACGGCTGGGAGATGCCTCTGGGTTGTTCCCACCTGGTTGTTTTGAACAGTTGCTGCATTTCCCTCCTCTGACACCCAGCAGTGGCTTCGTGGGTATCTTTACTGCGGGGGTTTGAATGAACGTCCCTTGACCTTACATGAAAGGCCAGGAACATCCCTGTAGATCATGGAATTAATGTCTTTTTTCCCCACTCTGTAAAATATTCCCCCTCTCTCTTAAAACCAAGCTCTCCTATCCCTCTAAACTGGAAGGAAGTTGTTTTTCCGTGCTTCGGAATTCATGAATATTCACTCAAGAATCTGAGAGTATTTGGAGCAAAGGGGCTCCGTTGTTGTTCACAAATCTCCCACCCCTCCCTGCTTGCGTGATCCATCATCACCTGCGGCGTCCGTGGCCGTATTCCCAATCCTGTCAGCCCAGCCCAAGGAAAGGGCTGGATTTGGTTGTGTTTCTAGGTCTCCTCGGGTCGACGGCACCACCCATCAATCAAAAAGCTGTGAAAGGAGCTCCTTGAAGCTCTGCCAGCTCCTTTTGCCCCAAATTGGGGGACGAGCTGCCGACAGCTCGCGGGGACCTGCCAGGCGTGTGCCAGCTCCGTCTCCATCTCTCCACGGATGTGGAGACTTTGAGGTTGCTCCGGGAGCACCTGGGCAGACCTGGAGCTCGTGCTCCAGGTGCCCGTTGGTGTTTTCACCAGAAATTCTGGTTTTTTAAGACCTCCTCTCTCAGATCTCATTAAGCACATGAGGTCAGTTTACAAATCCAGGAGCGGGAATATTTATTCCATAAGAACAGTTTGAGGCTTGCTCTGTAAAGAAGGAAAACCCAACGTGCTGATGTGTTTGTAGGGACCCAAACGATGCAGTTTTTCCAAAAACACTTCACTCCTGTTCTGTCCCAGTGGTGTCACTGGGGTTGGGCCTCTGGAAAACAGCCTGGCTTTATTTACAAACTTGTGAAGAGTTGAGAAGTTCATATTAAAACATAAAACGGGAAAACCTTTCAAATTCTCTCTGCCACCTCTCTAAAATAATGTTCTGCAGCATCCAAGTCTGCGAGAGTGAAATGTAATTTCAGTTTGTATTAGACAGTGACTGAGGTTGGAATGAGCACCCTGTGTTTTATTTTCTGCCCTGCCACGTACTTAAGGGGAGTTATGACTTTCTTAAATCTTTGAACTCCTCCAGTTTATTCTTTGCTTGCTGCAGGTAACTGAATATATCCTCGTGGTTAAAATATTTCCCTTGGTTTTTATAAAGAATAAACACTTCCGATCTAACTCTTATCTGTGGCACAGTTTACATGGTAAAGAGTCTGGTGTGTTGTTAAATGCTCTCATCTTTATTCATGTCCCGGAATGATTCAGCCTTCCCTGTGAATTGCAGGATCCGGAGCACTTTACAACCTGTAGGAGCTTAGCTGGCATCCAGAATAAACAGGGAGGGGGTTTTTTAAGGTCTCTATAATTTGTTTGGACTCATTCAGGAGGCTCGAGCTGAGCACCGGTGCAGTTGGGTCATTATTTGCTTTAATAACTTGCGGAAAACGCGGTGTTGAGAAGGAGCTACGAGATTTTTGGCTCTCTCAAATTGATGCTGTTTGATGAGAGATGCCCTCAGAAGCGTGGCTGGCTGCCATGAATGTAAATTCCCTGTCTGGATTCCTTAAATCCTGTCTAAAACCAGGACTGGGGGGGATGAGCGGCTCCCTCTGAACGCGGGTAACTCACCTCTCTCTGAGCTGTGCTGGCAGTAATTACTGCGTTAAGTTCCCTCTGTTTGTTCATCCTTACAGTAAATTAAGAAGGGAAGATTTGGGACTTGTCTGGAACTTGATGGGCTTTGCAACTAGAGATGTGCCTTCAAAGAGTCATTTAGAGCAATTATTTGAGAGCAGTTCTTTGCTGATGGAGACAAAACACGCTATTAGAAGTTTAAAAAAAAAAAAAAGATGAGACCAGCACAGCAGTTATTTTCTTAATGTGCTCCAGTTTATGGCTTTTTAGTCTGGAATCGTGGAAACCCCCAGCTCCTTACAACTGTTTTTATACATTAACAGGGATTTTGAATTGCTACACCCATAGCTCTGCTCCCAGGAAACCTCCTGGTGAAGGGCTGGGATATGATACCCGCCTGTATTGAGATGGATTTTTCTGACTGGAGTGGGGCCGACTGGAAAAAAAATCTTCATTTTAATATTCCAACATGTCTTTTTTTTTTATTCTGGGAAAGGCAGCGCTCTGCCTTTTCAGGGAAAGTGTGTTCCCACCAGGCAGACGTGGGGTATGGCTCTGGGTAGAGGCAGCTGCAGTGGGACACATGGATCCTCCTCCCTGGATCCCAGGCTGCTGTCTCCCCACGGGCACGTTGGGATGGGAGAGATTGGGGACCTGGCACCAGAGTTCACCTGAGCCCCCAAAAAAGAAATCCCAGATCTCGAGTGAATCTTTGCAGAGAGACAACGGCAATTTATTTTTATGTCAGCTGAGATGGAAATGTAAATTCTGGTTTGTGTCTCTTCTGAGGGAGGTTTTCCACTCCTCTCTGATTCGCTTGGGGTGTACCTCAAAGGTCAGCTCCTCTCAGACTCCCAGAACAACCCCCTGCTGCTCCAGGGATGAGAAGTCACTGCTCTTTTGAGGTTTGCTCAAACCCACAGTGTGTTCCTGAGCTTCCCTGCTCCCTGAGCTGCTCCTTGCATGCAGTTCCATTGTGTTTTGTGGTGATTTATTGCCCTGCCAAGGAGACATTCAGCCCCATGTGTAGAGCCAGGAGTACCTGCAGCGTTCTGCAGGAGGCTGTTGTCTCCATGTTTGGTGGTTTTCTGTGTCCAGACACAGTGAAAACTCACATTCTCCTTTAGCTTTTCTCCTTCCCTGCCTGAATTGGTCTCAGTGGGATTAAATCTGCCATTCTCACCTCCATTCCCTTTTCCTGCCCGTTCTCATTCCTGTCTATACCAGCTCCGCCTTTGTAGAATCACCGTTGGAGGGTTTGGGTTGGCAGGACCTTCAAGATCATCCAGTTCCACCCCTTTGCCATGGGCAGGGAACCTTCCACGAGATTTATTTCCCTCCCAAAGAGTCATACAGGGCAATAGCATCATGTTAACCCAGTTCTCCTCCTCGTGTGACTGTTGTTCCTTCCCAGTTGGAAACTGGGCTGTGTTTTTAGGGACACGCAAGGAGCAGCTCTGTGTGACCACATCTTCTGTGAGCTGAACGAGTGCTGCTGTCCAGAGCTATCTGGGAAGATCCAAAGGTTATGTGTCTTGGGAAGTGATAGAAGAAATCCCAGCAGGATGAAATCCAGAGGGAACTCTTGACTCTGCAGCTTTGATGATCAGTCCAGGGTCTGTTCTCTTGGCTTGTTTCCTCCTTCAATGCATTAGGACGCCTTGGGGCAGATAAATCTCAGTTCTTATCTCCCTGCAAAGGCGAAGCAAGGCCTGGGGTGCAGCTCAGCTGCCTCTTGGACTGCAGCGTTCCCACCAGGCTTCCTGCTCTCCTCATCTTTGTGGTCTCCTCTGGACTCGCTCCAGCAGCTCCAGATCCTTCTGATGTTGGAGGCAGCTCTGCAGGTGGGGTCTCCCCTGAGCCGGGCAGAGGGGGATGATCCCGTCCCTCAGCTCCTGCCCACGCTGGCCCAGGATTCTCTTGGCTTTCTGGGCTGTGTGGACGTGGCCAGGGCATGTCCAGCGTTTCATCCACCAGCATCAGTCCCTCTGGTCAGGGTTGCTCTCATCCCTTCTTTAGGGAAACCCTGACCCTAAAGCACCTTGCACTTGCCCTTCTTGAACTTCATCAAATTCACCCCTCCTCGAGCTGACAAAAACCCAAAGCTTTAATCAGGAGCTGCCATGACAGGAAGGTAAACTTTGGATTTGGAAGCTGCCCTGCTGTAAGTGATGCACGTACCCCTCCCCTGAGCGCTGTACCGCCGTGTTTTTCTTTACAAAAACACCTGGATTGAGCACTGGTGATGTTCCAGGATGTTATTGGGGGCTATTAAACACGGAGGAGTCATCGGTGTAACATCAGAAAAGGGGATGAGAAAAAAGCCATCAGCTCTGTTGTTGCTGAAACAATGGCAGACGGGGTACACAGAACGCATCTATTGAACGACAGCAATCGAAAATGAACTCTATTATTTCTCACTCACTCGATCTGTCAGTGATTGAGGCATTGCAGAGCTCGAGCAGGAAAATAATAGGTTGCTTTCACAATGGGAGAAGTTTAACAAGTGCTAAATCATTCATTCGACATCAGGGGCTGTTGTCAGTGAGACTTCAGCGAGTGCCTGGCTCGTCCTGATTGCTCCACTCGCCTTTCACACCCAATCTCCCGGCAGTGGGGCCCTGAACATCCCAATTTGCTGCCCGTGGAGTGGGATTGAAACGCTTGAAGCTACGACGAGGGAGATGCTTCAGGGTGAGGCTGAACGCGGAGGTTTTCACACAAATCCCCTGACAGGCCCTGCTTCCACCGGCACACGGCTCCTAAAGTGGGATACAAAGCCAGAGGATGGGGTTTGGGAGTGGAATATTCTCTGTGGGTATTGATGAGCACTTTGGCATCGTGTGGCTGTCTCAGTCCATGTTAACCTGGGTTCCCTTTAAGTTGTAAAGTTTGACTTTCTGGCTTCTGTGCTCGGCAGGACTTTATTTTTGGGCTTGGTGTGAGCTGTTCAGTCAGTGTCTGTTGCTCGTGTTCATCCTAAAGCTGGAAGTGCGCTGGGTGTCCTCGTAATCACTTGTCAATAATCACAGAAGTATGGAATGGTTTGTTTAACGTGGGGAATGGGATGAATTGGAACTGCTTTGCCTCCTGTCCATGTGGTGATGCCCAAAGTCTTCAAGGCAGGACGTTGCTCTAAGGGCAGCAGTAACAGGGAAGAGAGAAAAAAATGGGATTAAGGAGAGGTGAGGGAGGGAAGCCTTGACAGCATCTTTCTGTTGGAAAAATACTTTTTTTTTTTCAGTTCCTTCTGCTCTGCTCATCAGGCAGAAGCTCTGCCTGCCTCCAGAAAATCCTCTTTAAAGCAGAAATCTGTGTCAGTAGAGCAGAAACAGTGGTGACACAGCTCTCCCAGATATTTCAGGGCTGCATGGCCACATTTCAGCCCAGACCATCCTAAAATGGGCTAAAAATAGCTCAAGGTGATCAACACACAGTGGCCACATCCCAGACCCCATCAGCTGCCCAGTGCTTTCATTTCCATTTGGATCCAGTCCAAAGCCCTGGAGATTAAAGGCTTGGGATGTGAAGAGCCCATTCATTATCCCAGGCTTGAGCCTTAATCAGCAGCAGCCTAATTTGGCCCACTAGGAGCAGGAAATATCAGAGTTAGGGTGTGCAGCCCTCTTCAGGCTTCACTTCTGGTTTGAAATTTTGCCAGTTAGTTAAAAAAAAAAACCAAAAAAAATCAGTCATGGATTTGTCTGGAAATAAAACCTGATCATTCCCTCTTGGAACCGAAGTTTCTTGTGCCTTGATGGCTGTGGACCTCTGAGAGAGGAATATGTGAAACTGTTAGAAACATTTTCTCCTTTTTTGTGTGGGGTTTTTTTTTTTCTCATTTATTTCCTATTCCTGTGGTTCACGGCGTACAAATCAATATAATCACTCTTAGGTACTGATTTAACTTTTTTTTTCAGCTCTGAATGCAGGAATTGAGTTACCTCAGAAGCTGCTTCGGTCTGGGTAATTTGGAGGCTTGATGTTAATATTTAGCAATTTGGGCAATTTGTACTGGGTTGCTTTATCCTCTTTTCACTGATCTCACTCAGTGCCTCTCCCTGAGTATTTGTGCACCTCAGTAATGCTGTGCAAAGCTTCTCTGCCAGGATTTTCACCCATCCAGGGGGAAAAGTGAGACTCTACCCCATCAGGGAATATCCTGAGTTGGAAAGGACCCATGGGGATCCTTGAGTCCAACTCCTGGCCCTGCACAGGACACCCCAGGAGCTGTCTGTAGGTCTCAGAGGAATAATCCATCAACATTAGGGCAAAGTTGGCAAATCTGAGCCCAAGCTGCTCCTTCCACTGCGAATTTAGGGAAGCAGAGACACAGCAGTTCCATGGAAAAGACTGAGACAGAGCCAAGCTGTCATCTGAGCACCAGCAGCAAAAAACGGGGTAACCCTTGGTTTCCTATCCCATCAAATAGAGTTCAGCAGAACAGCCTCATCAGCTGAAGGAGAAAAATTATGGAGTTTCCCATGATTTATTATGTGGAGATCTCCTGCCTCATTTGTCGGGAGTCAATATTTTGCCCACTTGCTGTGGAAGCCTCACAGAACGTGAATGTTCCGTTCTGAAGCAAGATCCCATTGGCATTTCTTTAATAAACTCATAATTTATAGGCCGTGTTTTACATCTCCTCCCCCTGCCCCCAGAGTTTGTTCCAGCCAGCTCTGAAGAAATGAGCTGTGGAGTTGTTACTCTCCTTGATTAAGTCAATAAAATCCATTTGTCTTGTTAGGTGAGGAGCTCCATTTGGCAACCCCAGATTTCTGCATTTTGGGGAGAAAAGCAACAGCCAAGGCAATGATAAAATATGTGAGAATGAGAACTGAGCAGGCAGTGTCTGGAGTTGCCAGGGCAGGATCTGTGAATTGAGGTTGATGCCTTAGGTTTTAACTTTTCTATGTCCCAAGCCCTGCCCTGCCTGGTGTGTGACTCTGCAGTTCCTTGTGCCCTGGGAGCTGCTGTTCTCTCCTGCTGCTCACACACAACAAACCTCTGCAGGCTCCCACTCCAAGGACACTGGGCCCCAAATGGGTCAACTCAAAGCCTCTCAAGGGGGGCAAACTTGGGGTAATTCCATCATGAACTGAGGTGATCATTGGAGAATGAACCCTGAGATGCAAATGAACCCAACTTATCCAAGTGGGAAGAACCCGTGAGCCAGGGCCCATCTGGGGTGGAGCCTCTGGACTGCCCAGGGTGAGCCTTTGAAGGCCTTCAAATAAATCCCTCCTTTTATTCTCTTAATTCCTGTCTGGTCTCTGTGTTTTAGGTGGCCTCTTAAGGCATCTAGATGATCTGGAATTCTCAGATGGTGACAGCGATTGTTCTACTGAAGAACATTGTGTTGGTTTTAGATGACAGAATTGAATGATTTGGGTGGTTTTTTTTCTAAATTACCATCGCTGTGAAAGATAGGAGATGGTTCATATGCTGGTTTTGCTGAGGATCAGCCAGAGTTCTGCTTCTTCATCCCAAAAGATCACATTCCTGTGTTTCACACAGCCTGGCTGTTGTCTTGCCCCCTGATGAGGAGAGGCATGCTCACTTGGAGCCATGATCAGCTGCTGGATCACCTTGCAATTTGCTGGTTCCCTCAGCTTGTTAGAACCTTCACAGTATCATCAAGGCCAGGTGCCTTATTTGTCCTGGTTTGAGACAAAATTGGGAGGAAGGCTCTGGGAGGAACGTCCCCTCCACAGAAGGCAGGGTACAGCCACCCCTCCCCCACCAGGATCGGGAAAAAATTCCTCAAAGGGAAGTGAAAGAAGGGAAAAAAAACCGTATTTATTTAACAAACACAAGGGAAAAGAATAATGCTAAATAATAAAACCTCTCGCTGTGGAGAGAAAACCTGGGAAGATTTGAGAGTCCTTTCCGTGGGTGTGGGCTCTCTCTCTCTCTCTCTCCTCTCTTCGGAGCTGGGTCGGCTCGGGCCCCTCCGGGCCAAGGTGTTGGGTCTCCCAGTGAGGTTCTGATGTTCTGGTGCTCTGAACAGTCCAGGAGAGAAGAAGAAAAAACCCAAAGTCCCAGGGAAACAAAGGAGTTGAACTCTCCTCTCTCTCTTCCCAGAAAAGGAGCCCAGAGCCGGGGAAAGCAGGAAGGTGCTTTGCTCTGCTCTGCAGCAGCAGCAGCTCTCTCCCCTGAGTCCTTGAACACAGAAACTGTTTTGAAAAGTTCCTCTGGCTTTTTTTATTTCTCTCACACCCAGTTTTAAAGCCACAGAAAGGCACAGGAATCATGGCTGGGCATAGAGCGGCCTCATAAAGTCACCCTAAGACACCAGGGGTTTTTATTTTTGGTTTGATTTTTATTTTCATTTTCACCTGCTGTGATTCTCAAATTACACCGTAAAGGGCTCCTTGTCAAGGGTAATGGTTCCAGGTTTTATCTAGTTTCATAAAAACAGCATTTGTCTATCAACTTTCTTCCTGATCACGAAAAAGCTCCTCGGCTCCCTCAAGAGAAATGTGGAATAGTATTAAAATCCAGCCTCTGTTAAGATCCTGGATCCCTGGAAGTGCCCAAGGCCAGGTTGGATGGGGCTTGGAGCAGCCTGGGATGGTGGAAGGTGTCCCTGGCCATTGGAACTGGATGGGCTTTAAAGTCCTTTTCAAGCCATAGAGCTCAGTAAATACAGCCCACGTGAGAGTCCTCCTGCCAGCAGCATTGAGGCTTTCAGATATTCTTAATATTCCCTCATTCTGCTGCTGACCGGGCAGGCTGGGCCTGTTGGAAGCTCGGTGGGGGCAGTGGGAAGGTGGATGTGGAGGGAACAGAGTGGGTTTTAATTTATTAATTATTATTATTATTCTTCCTTTAAGTCTTGGGGAGACACACTTTCCTGAGGGAACAGTGCCCTGACCTCACTAAATTCCTTTTATCCCAATTTTGAGCAGTGCCAAACCCACAAAGAATTGGCAGGACCAGCAAGGACCGAACTCCTCTTGAGTTCCTGTTCTGTATTTTCTCCCTGCACTTTGAGTGTCTCTTCTGGTGGGCCACACAAAACCAGCCCAGGGATTCCTCCTCCTCATTGCATCACACAGCAGTAAAAAGCCAAATTTGGGCTGTTTCCTGTGATTATTTGACACGAGCCAGCACTGACACTTCAAAACAGGCAGAGCTTCCAAGCACAAATATCCTCAAAAAACTTTTCCCTTTGGAATGTCCCTTCCAGTGCTTTCCGGTGTAAACTCCCAAATCCCTCCTGGATTCGAGTTGCCTCGGAGCTGTCTCATTTTGGGCTGCAGTTTCTTTGCAGTTGCTGATTCACAGAGCAATAAACCCCCAGGACTTTGGATTGGAGTCTCTCAGAACAAAGCAGCACACGAGGAATGGATTTCACCTTGCCCCGAGGAGCTCTTGGCAAGCGCCCCTCGTCTTTTGAGGACATTTAGAGACAATTCATCTTCCTCTCCCTTGTAACTGCTGTGCTGAAATCCCATCGTGAGGCAATAAAAAAGGGAATATTCTCATTTAACTCGGAGTTTCTGCGCCAGATCACCTTTTTAGAGCTCTCTTGGAATGCTGTCTGCTCGTTGCACAGTCACCGTGGTACCGAGCCAGTTTAACCAGTGGTGGGTAGCGCAGTGACAGCTGCTAAATGGAGATAATTCAATGTTTTCTGATTAGCAAAACTACAAAAGCCAGAGGTGAAAATCCATTTGAGATTATCCCGGTGCAACATCTCTGTTTGTTATGAACGTCATCGTGATGAATCGGCCCTTCAGCCTCAGTGGGGGCCCAGCAGGGCACAGGCAGATGAAAAGAGGATGAAATGTGGCTAAAGTGGGCAAACAAGGGGTGGGAGAATAGAAGGATAATTACTCCCATTTTATGGATGGGGAATGAACGCTCGGGAAGATCAAGGGATTGATCAAAGAATCGTTGAGGACCACGTTCATCACGAAACCACGGCCTCACGTGCCCCATCCAGGGCTTTTTGAACACTCCCAGGGATGGCGATTCCACCCCTTCCCTGGGCAGCCTCTTCCAGTGCCTCTTCCAGTCCTTGTGGGCTGTTCAATCCTGTAGAGCTCTGCACTCCCCTGGCCTTGATCCAACAAGCAGCTGGAGCAACTTTGGATCTTTAATTCCTTGGAGTTTTAGGGATGGAAGCAGGAGCTAAACCAAAATCCCCGCTGGGTCCTTAAAATCTGATCCCATCCACCAACTCAAGGAATAGATTTCCTCCCATTTGTCAGCCATCCTGTACGGCTTTGCTGATGTGTTTGGAGGCAGCGACTGAGCAAATTTTGGGGGAGAAAAAAAACCCCACTCAGATGCTTATTTCAAAAGGGAAGAAAGCAGCCTTGTTACAGCCACATTTAAGTCGTTATCTGTTCTTATTGCTGCTGCCGCTTTGAAGAAGTCTCCCCAATTTGGCTTTCAGGGATAACAAACCCGGAGTGGAAAGCAGAGGTGGTGGCTGCTGGGCTATTCAACATCTGGGGATTGGGAGGCGAAGAGAAAGGGGGAAATCTATGAACTATCAAAATGTTGTTGGCTTTTCATTTCCAGATCAATGTCGGATCTCTCAGCGCATCACAATGCGAAATGGTGCATAATATCACAGGCCTAAATTGGCCCAAATTATTGCGTTTTTAAGCCAAGCCAGCTTTGTTTAAATAATGGCTTTGCCATGGAGATTTGTCTCATTGATTGGATACTTCGGAGTGGCAGAGCAAGAAAAATGAATTTGTGTCAGGCTGAATTACAGGTTTCCATATATTATTTAAACGTTGCTCTTTGCCTCTCCCTCTGTCAATCATCATTTCCTTGCAGATTGCTCTATTTTTAATATTTCTCAGAGCTGAAGTTTACTTTCTTCTCCAGCAGCGGCTTTAAAGCAAATGTTATTTTAGTGATGATGTTAATGGTAATTAATAATTACGGGATTTATGAATGTGTGTGTTGCCATTCTCACCCTCAGCTCTCCTGAGCCCCCACCTGCAGAGCTGCCCCAGCCCTGGGGCCAACAGCAGCAGGACCTGGAGCTGCTGGGGAGAGTCCAGAGGAGGCCCCAGAGCTGCTCCCAGGGCTGGAGCCCCTCTGCTCTGGAGCCAGGCTGGGAGAGCTGGGGGTGCTCACCTGGAGAGGAGAAGGCTCCAGGGAGAGCTCCGAGCCCCTTGCAGGGCCTAAAGGGGCTCCAGGAGAGCTGGAGAGGGACTGGGGACAAGGCCTGGAGGGACAGGACACAGGGAATGGCTTCCCAGTGCCAGAGGGCAGGGCTGGATGGGATCTTGGGAAGGAATTCCTGGCTGGGAGGGTGGGGAGGGGCTGGGCTGGAATTCCCAGAGCAGCTGTGGCTGCCCCTGGATCCCTGGCAGTGTCCAAGGCCAGGCTGGACGGGGCTTGGAGCAGCCTGGGACAGTGGAAGGTGTCCCTGTCCATGGCAGGGGTTGGAATGAGAGGATCTTTCAGGTCCTTTCCAATCCAAACCATTCCACGTTTCCATTATTTATAGGGAACAAGTTGCTTTTTCTTTTTGCATTTCCTGCTCAGTTGTTTTTCAGTCCAAACCCCTGGACTTGGTCAATCTGCTGCTCCCTTTGCTGTAGGATTACAAAAGGGAAATTGCAGCACACAGTGGGACTGGAACTGGGAATAAAGAGTTGGAAGTAACAGAGCTGGAAGTGGAGGCTCCTCTTTCAGCCACCCTCCCTGGCACCTCACACTGCTCACGGAGATCTTCTCCTGTTCCTCATTTCCATGGGTTTAGGAGGTCCCCAAACAGCCCTTGCTGAGGTCCCGTGAAATCCCACATTCCTTGTTCATCAGCGGAGCGACGCTGAGCGGGAATGAGCCGCAGCAAAAGTCAATACTTAATCACTTTTTCATCAAACCTTTAAATATTCCATTAAAAATGGATTGTTTGAGATTCCAGAAGGGGGGGGCACAGCAGAGAAGGCAAAGCTTCGGGAAATCTTCAGATAACAGTTTACAGCCCCGAGTGCCGGGGGAAGCAATTCCTTCCTTTTTGCAGGAAAATCGTCGGCCCCGGGTTTGTTCCCGCAGGGATACGGAACCTGTGCTCACGTGAGAGAGGATGGAGCAGGAGAGATTCGTTCCCTTCATCTTTCCCTCTGGTTTAAAGATTTCTTCCCAATTAATTGTCAAGAACCAGGGCAGGTGGGAAGACCTGAGATGCTCTCGTTGTGCCGTTCGCCTCGTGGGTTTTGGAAAAGGAAGGATGGAATCTGAATTTTGATTGTGGAGCTGGTATTTAAATTCAGGAATGCTGCAGGTGTAGCCTGAGGAAAAGAAATTGCAGATGGGAGGGGAAGAATTTGCTGCTGTGCAAGTGAAGAAGCGTTCTAGTGATAGATACTTAGCCAGGGATCAATAATCCATGGTCTGGATGGAAACACTTCCTGACAGGAGGTTGGATCCAGGTGGGGATCGGCCTCTTCTCCAGGGGAATGAGAGAAAACGGCCTCAAGTTGTGCCAGGGGAGGCTCAGGTTGGACATCAGGAGGAATTTCCTCATGGAAAGGGTGGTCAGGCGTTGGAAGGGGCTGCCCAGAGAGGTTTGGAGTCGCCATCCCTGGAGGTGTCCAAGGAATTCCTGGATGTGGCACTTGGGGACAAGGTGGGGATCGGGCACAGATTGGACTCGATGGTCTGGGAGGGCTTTTCCAGCCTCAGGGATTCAGTGGGTGCAAAACCAGCTGGCTGGCTGGGCCCAGAGGGTGGTGGGCAGTGGGACCAGTCCTGTTTAAGTCTTTATCAAAGATCTGGACAGGTGGATCGAGGGCTCCTTCAGTCAGTTCTCGGATCACACCAGGCTGGGCGGGATGTGGATCTGCTGGAGGGCAGGGAGCTCTGCAGAGGGATCTGGGCAGGCTGGATCCATGGGCTGAGGCCAGCGGGGTGAGGGACAACAGGACCGAGTGCTGGGTGGTGCCCTTGAGTCCCAACAACCTCATATAATGCCACAGGCTCCACCCCACAGCTGGGTTTTTGATGGGAAAAGCAGTTTGGAGGAGTACAACCAGATGTGCTGCAGCCAAACCTCTCCCTTTGTGTCTTCTCTCAAGGCCACCACTGGGGCTGCTCATCCCTTGGGGTGGGACATGGCTTAAACCTCTCTCTGTTAAGGGAGATCACTCCCTCTGCATCGCTCCGAAATCCTCATCTCTGACATCTGGAAATAGTTGGATATTAACGATTCTGTCTTGCAATTAGAAATGCTGGCACAATTCTTGGAGCAGCCTGGTCCAGTGGAAGGTGTCCCTACTCATGGCAGGGGTTTGGAACCAGATGATCTTTCAGGTCCCTTCCAACCAAACCAGCCTGGGATTCATTCCATGAAAATTCACATTTTTTCAACTAAAACAGCCTTTGAGCAAGGCCAGTGTGGGAGCAGTGCCTGATTTCCACCATCAAGGTGCTCTTTCCTGTAGTTGTGGCCGTGGTTTTGTCACCCTGCAGTTGTGCTCTCTCAGCTGACAGAATTTATAAAGTTTTGCAGGGAATTGTGGAACAGCCATAGGATTTAATTTTACAACACATTGCAGAGGGTGAAATTGTTTGTATTGAGCTGGGGTGTAAATGCTGGGGATATTTTTGCAGGCAAAAAGCCTTAAATTGACCGTCCACTCTCCTCGTCCAGCTTCACTAAAAAAAGCAAGAAACAAACCGGAGTTAAATTAAATTTTAGTTTGGGTTCATAACCAGAAAGATCGGGTCGATATTTTGTGAAACAGAGGGGAAAACTCTTCTTGGAAGAATTGTCTGCATCTTCAAAGTGTGGTTTATTGTGAAACTTTATTACTTAGAGTTGAATTCAGTGAAAAGTTCTAAGTGTTGACAGCTCATTCCATTCCATTCCATTCCATTCCATCCCATCCCATCCCATCCCATCCCATCCCATCCCATCCCATCCCATCCCCTGTGTTTAATATCTCTGAATAATCCTGCATAGATGATTGCACCTGGTAATTACCTTTACAAACATTATTTAACCATCTCACTGCACCTGCTGATTTCTTCCCCTGGTCAAACAGTTGAGAATAATGCAGTAAACATCTTTTAATATTATATTTTTTCATTGTCTTTATCTCATTAATGGCTGTTCATCTGGAAAAGCGGAGTGGTTTATTTGACCTGCACCATACCTGCCCTCCCTGAACACTGGAGCTCTTGGATTGGTCTGAGTTCGAAAAATAACATTATTTTTAAATTCTAAAAATTCATATGGGGTTTTTCTTTAAAAAAATCACGATTAGCTGGAGGAGAGCAGTGGTGAAGAGAGTGGTATCTGCAGACTCAGAAGTTCTTCTGCACTATTTATGCTTCTTATCATATCTGAAACAACCTAAGAAATCAATTCCTGCAATCCCTATCCACGTCAAACCAGGCTTATCAACAGGAGCCTCCTGGAAGTTGTTGTTGTCTGTTTGAAAGCAGATGGATCTTGAGGATTGGGATACAATTCCTTTCTTCTGTTACACTTGCAGGAGCTGCTGTGGAGTGAAGTTTTTTTTCCCACTGAAGAAGGGTGATAAAAATTGCTCGTTAAATTGTTCCAATCAAAGCAGCTTTTTATAAAAGTTTTTGGTGATAAGGGCAGAGCTCAGTGAGATGGGCACTGAACAGCTGGAAATAAGAGAGGTTTCGTTTTGGTTTAGTGGTTGGAGTTGAGGTGGTCAAAAAATCAATTAGAGCCAGGGGGAGGGAAAAAGCAACAGAAGAATCAAAACCAAAACAAATCCACAAAAATTCCTTTGGCCAGAACTGCTGCAGTGAGTCCAGAGGAGGCCCCGGAGCTGCTCCCAGGGCTGGAGCCCCTCTGCTCTGGAGCCAGGCTGGGAGAGCTGGGGGTGCTCACCTGGAGAGGAGAAGGCTCCAGGGAGAGCTCAGAGCCCCTTCCAGGGCCTAAAGGGGCTCCAGGAGAGCTGCAGAGGGACTGGGGACAAGGCCTGGAGGGACAGGACACAGGGAATGGCTTCCCAGTGCCAGAGGGCAGGGATGGATGGGATCTTGGGAAGGAATTCCTGGCTGGGAGGGTGGAGAGGGGCTGGGATGGAATTCCCAGAGCAGCTGTGGCTGCCCCTGGATCCCTGGCAGTGTCCAAGGCCAGGCTGGACATTGGGGCTTGGAGCAGCCTGGGATAGTGGGAGGTGTCCCTGCCCATGGCATGGGGTGGAATGAAATGAGCTTTAATGTCTCTTCCAACCCAAACCATTCCATGTTTTAAGAATTTGGAATTAAATGCAACCCCTTTGGGAATGTGGGAGATAAAACACTCTCATTTTCCGGACAAGGACGTTGCTCCCAAGCACAGAGATCCAGCTGTTGCTGCTGCAAGACACCAATGGGGGTTTTCTTCCAGGCTTTACTTTTCCTTCTTTGCTTCCTCCTTTTGTTTTGTTCCCAATCACAAATGCTCAGAGGATATTGGGTCACTTAATTGCATTTTGATTTTCGCTGGCTGCTGTTCTTATCACGGCAGCACAAGACTCGGGGAGTTCAGTCAATACTTGTGCAATCAATAAAAAAAATGACAAAGGTGTCCTGGTAATTAGGCCAAAGCTGCTGCTTATGATTTTTCAATAATTACTTCAGCTTCCTCCTTGTCCAGCTTCTCCAGAAAATGGGGGCTGATTGAAGGAGGGGATCTTGCTTGACTGAGGACGTGTCAGAATTCCACAAAACCGAGCGGGAAATCAAATCAGTGCTTTTTGTTTCAGCACGTGAAGGGGTTCCCGGGGAGATGGGGGAGGAATGGGGTTGATTTTTCCCCAGTGCCAAGGAGCAGCTGTGCCGTTCTCTCTTTACCTGTTTGGCCTCAGTTTCCTGCCCCTGATGCCTTAAGAGGCCACCTAAAACACAGAGACCAGACAAGAATTAAGAGAATAAAAGGAGGGATTTATTTGAAGGCCTTCAAAGGCTCACCCTGGGCAGTCCAGAGGCTCCACCCCAGATGGACCCTGGCTCACGGGTTCTTCCCACTTGGATAAGTTGGGTTCATTTGCAGATCAGGGTTCATTCTCCAATGATCACCTCAGTTCATGATGGAATTACCCCAAGTTTGCCCCCTTGAGAGGCTTTGAGTTGACCCATTTGGGGCCCGGTGTCCTTGGAGTGGGAACCTGCAGAGGTTTGTTGTGTGTGAGCAGCAGGAGAGAACAGCAGCTCCCAGGGCACAAGGAACTGCAGAGTCACACACCAGGCAGGGCAGGGTTTGGGAAATAGAAAAGTTAAAACCTAAGGCATCACCCCGGAGCATCAGCTTCCCTGGCAGCAACCCAGGGCTTGGATGTTGGGGAAGATCTCTGGGGAGATGAACAGAGAAAGACAAAAAGTTTTGAGGGATGTGTTGCTCGTTTCTCCTTGGCTTTGTCGCATCCATGGATTTCTGAGGCCACTTATTTCCTGGATAGGTCCAGAAGGGAAGGGGGAGCTGATGGCTTGTCCACAGCAGGGTTTTTGGGGATGGAATTGCTGGGGATGGAAGGAAATAAATACATAAACCCACGTGCTTCAGTGCTGAATCATCCATAAAAATCTTCCACTGTATTTCCTGATCCCTCCCTTTGCTCAGCCAGGGAATCCACAGGGTGGACGAGGGATGAGATCTTCATTGCTGTGCCAACAGAGCCTTCTGAGATGGTGCAGAGCAGGGCTGGGGTCAGAACCTCAGGTGCCACCTTTGCCACCCAGATCCTGCCTCACTTGGAGAGGGAACACCAAACATCCAGAGGAGCAGTCGGGGTGGCTGGAGAGAAAAATCTGTTCCGTGATCCTGCACTCTCTTCCCTTCTCCATAAATTCACTTCCTGCTCTGCGCTCAGTAAAAGCTCTCGTGTCCTTGAATGTCCTTTTGCAAACCAGCTGTGCTGGAGAGGAGCAGACTGACCTGAGCTCGTTCCAAAGGGACTCAGAGCCCTTTCCAGCCTTTCTCTCCATCCTTTCAAAGCCGTGGAAACGGAGCCTGTGCCCCCTCCGTGTTATTCCTGCATCCAGAGGAACCAGAATGGATCCCACACAGTCCTGGCCCTGAGCAGCACCTTCTGCCCACCAGAGATTTTACCACAGCCTTGAAAAAGGGAGAAAGGAGCAGGATGATTTCTTGGATTGTTGGGGTTGTTTTTTTTTTAATAGTTGAATCTATCACACTCCCTTTTACCCCTGTTTCCAAAAGTTCTGCTTTTCATGTGGGAAGTGACGGAATTAATTTGGAAGTGTTACTGAGGAGTCCTGGTAGACACAGCTGTAAAAGCACCAGGACCTGCAAAAACCCCCAAAGAGCTGTCAGAGCTTGGCTGTCACTGGAGAAATCTAAAATTTATATTTTTTTTTCTCTTTTTTTTTTCCCCCCCAAATGTGCAGAAGCTTTTTGTCATTTCTCAAGATTCCAGGCAGCTTTTTTAAAAAAATCTCAATTTGCCACGTTCTGGTGCTGTGCTCCTGCTGTGCTGCCATATGGTGGTGACCCAGGTGTCCCTGCTTGGTGTCAGTCGTGTTACGCCGTGGCTTCGTAGGGAAGGAGGTGGAATCGTGGAATTTTAATGACTTCACCCAAGGAGCTGCCCTCCCTCCCTCTCCCTCCCTCCCCTGCTCTCACCGAGGCACAGACCATTAACAGACTGAACCCTTCAAAAGTGGCATCCGAGGTGTGACAGTGGCTCCGTGTGATTTGTAAGATTGTCACATAATTGCAACCCTCAATTTTCTCCCCTTGGTCTGAAAACCTCCGTAATCAGCCAAACCTCGGTGTCTGTAGCTGCTTTTTAACGAAGGGAGAAAGACGGGCCCTTCTCCCTGTCCTGAAAATCCAGTTATTTTGTGTTTATTTTGAGACAAAAGTTGCCAAATATTTGGCTGTCGATGGCCCAGATGAGCCTCACAAAGAAATCCCGGGCCAATATTTTTGTGGTATTGTGGCTGCTGATCTCAAGGTCCTAAAAGTTCCTCCCCGTTGCCTTTAGGATCATCTTTGCTGTTGACCAACAGACTCAAGTTTAAAGTTGTTCTCTCTAAAAGTCTCTTGTTGCCCAGTGGTGATGCCAAGTCCAATTCTCGTTTGTTTGTTTAAAGCTGAAAAAAAGGCAACATCGGCTTTTGTGCTAAGAATGGAAAGTTTCTCTGAGCACATGAGAATAAAATGAGATTCTGAGCTGTCACTGAAGATCTTCTCAGCAGAAATCCATGGTTTAGTTTGATTTTCTGTGGGAGACTCAGTTCCCACAAGGAATTAATCTTGATTTGGATAAATCAGGAGATTAAAGCGTTTGGTGGTGAGGCCCTTGCTGCTGACTCCATGTGGTTTGAGGTTGGTTTTGGGGCTGTTTAACCTTATTTTAAACTTTCCTACCTACAAGGTTTGGCTTTGTGGGTGTCTGAAGGACCAAGCAGTGATTCATGGAAGGGTTTGGGTTGGAAGGACCTTAAAGATTATCCAGTCTCAACCCCTGCCATGGGCAGGGACACCTTCCATGGGCAGGGACACCTTCCACGGGCAGGGACACCTTCCACTATCCCAGCTTGCTCCAAACCCCATCCAGCCTGGCCTTGAGCATTTTCCAGGGATGAGTGAACACTTCCAGGGATGGCTGAACACCTCCAGGGATGGGATTTGGTCACCAATGTCCTCCCGAGCCATCGGAGTTTGCCTGGTGCAAACCTTCGGGGTTGGTTTCTCCCCAGAGGAGCCTTTCCTGTGCACCCCCAGCCAGGGCTGTGAGCAGGACCTGCAGGGGAAGGGGGGCCCAGGGGGATTCACTTCAAAAGCATCGTTCCAGCGTAGCTGCTTTATCTTCATTAGTGCTTTGCAGCGTTTCCCTCCCTTTGGAGTGGCTATTTCATGCAAATCAGGTTTCAGAGCCACCTCAGTCTCCGCTATTTCCCCGTTAATTTCGTGGCCAGGCTGAACTGCAGCTTTGTTGTGCTCTTTGCATTAGTGAGGACGTGGATGAAGCCCTTTCAAGCTCGTCTCCAGCAATTCCCCTTTGATGTGGGAAAGAGTTTGTGCACGTGTTGTTCCCTCGTCACATTTACCTTCCCGGCTCGAGGAGCCGACCCCACCACAGCCGTAACTTTGCGTCTGAACATTTTTGCAAAGGTTTTTCCTGGAGTTTCATGTGGTAATAACAAAATGTGGGATTTGGGAATGGTTTTACCCGGTGAACTTTTCCCTCCCCTCTGTGCACGCCTTTGTCGCATTCAGCAGGGAGATGGATCGTGGAGGCAAAGGAATTATGGAATGGTTTGGGAGGGAAGAGACCTTAAAATCACCCAGTTCCAACTTCAGCACCTTCCACTATCCCAGGTTGCTCCAAGCCCCGTCCAGCCTGGCCTTGGACACTGCCAGGGATCCAGGGGCAGCCACAGCTTCTCTGGGAATTCCAGCCCAGCCCCTCCCCACCCTCCCAGCCAGGAATTCCTTCCCAAAATCCCATCCATCCCTGCCCTCTGGCATTTTAAAGCCATCCCCCTTTGTCCTATCCCTGTGTACCTGTGGGAAAAGTCCCTCTCCCTTTTTTTATGAGCCACCTGTAAGTGCTGCAAGGAGTCAGATTTTCAAGGCACAGAGAACATTTGAATTAAATTCCAGCCCAGTCCTTTGTACAATGTGTCCTCTTGTAAACGCTGTCATTCATTTTATTCACTTCTCTCTCTTGGAAGGTTCTGTAAGAGCTTTGGAAAAGAAATATCCAAAACCACACAACATCTGGAAAGTTGCAGGTCTGGAAGCAGGAATATCACTTCTTCCAGGTGGCAAATTCTCCCTGTTCAGGCCAACATCCAGGGTGCCTCGGGA
Source organism: Mohoua ochrocephala (assembly GCA_013398855.1). Taxonomy (NCBI): domain Eukaryota; kingdom Metazoa; phylum Chordata; class Aves; order Passeriformes; family Acanthizidae; genus Mohoua; species Mohoua ochrocephala. The sequence continues at coordinate 27,376 of VZTA01026751.1, forward strand.
AGGTGCTGGAGATTGTTGTGCTGCCCTGACTGCTGACAAAACAACTCCTTCAGTTGCTCCCCTGAAGGATTTTCTTGCTTCTCCATCCCAACCAAATGTCATTAATTAGCTTTAGTCTGGTGGTTGTAATTCCATTGGTGTTCCCTGCACGTTGGAATTCAGTCATTTCAGGTTGTAGCTACAGCCTGAAAAGGCTGCACCGAATTATGGCTGAAAACATTCTGGAAATCTGTAATTCCCATTACTGAGGTCTTTGGGATGCACTGATGGTGACAGAGCAAACAAGGAGCCTCGAATAAGCTGTGCCATTCCTGCCTCTCATCTCCTGCCCGGATTTGCCATCCTTATTAACTGCAATTAATTATTGAGGGAAATATCCTCATCATAGAAACAAAAATTCCACGTTGGAATCAGGTCCAACCTTTCCTGCAAAGCACAGCCTGGACAAGGTGGCCCAGCAGCCTGTCCAGCCCAATCTTGAAATTCCTAGCCCTGAGGAATCCACCACTCCCTGGGGAGGTGAGTCCAATGGCTGCTTGTTCTCCTTGAGAAAAATTTTCCCCTTGTGTCTCACCAGAATCTCCCCGGGAGTAACCTGTGCCCATCCCCCCTTGTTTTGTCCATGTGACTCCTGGTAAAAAGGGGATTTTCCTTCATTCCCAAGCAAGGCACTCAGCTTGGGATGGAGTCTTCCAAAAGATACCTGGGTGTTGGAAAGGAGTCACCCAAAGCCTGCAGAGTGGTTTCAGAGAATCCCAGGATGGGTGAGGTTGGGAGGGACCACAGTGGGTCATCTGGTCCCAGCTCCAGCAGGGCCACCCCAGAGCACAGGGCACAGGAGGATGTCCCGGTGGCTCTGGAATATCCCCAGGGAGGACACTCCAGCCCCTCTCTGGTCTCTGCTCAGGGCTCGGGCACTGCCCAGGGCAGAAGTTCTGCCCCACGTCCAGGGGGAGCTTCCTGGCATCATTCCCTGCCCGTCCCTCCGGTGCCACTGCTGGGCCCCCGGAGCAGAGCCCGGTCCCTCCTCTTGGCACCCTCCCTTTGGACACTGATCCCATGGGTGAGGCCCCCTCAGCCGTGTCCCCTCCCGAGGCTGAGCAGCCCCAGCTCCCTCGGCCTCTCCTGGGCACGGAGATGTTCCAGGGCCCTAAATCCTCCTCACATCCCTCCTGTGGCCCCGCTCCAGCAGCTCCAGGTCCCTCCTGTCCCGAGGAGCCCAGAGCTGGACACAGCACTCCAGATGTGCCTCCCAGAGCTCCCTGTCCCACCTGGGTGAGGATTGGGGTCACTGGAATCAAACACCATCTTGCATTAGAACAAATTTTTAGATGTCACCACGCCGCTGAGCAAAATTTCCTGCAAATTCCTATTTTCCTTACAAAAAACCTGGCTAGAACTTGTTTAGCCAGACTATTAATAGCGAAATACTCCAAAATTAAGGTATTTCTGTTTTATCCCTCAGTAATGCCACTGCTGCTTTGACTTGCTTATGTCTCTCCACGCTGACCTAAACCCCTGCAAGCCAAACTAAACTTCTTTTCTGTTTGTTTATAATGCACTGAGGTTTTATAATCTATTGTACAAACCCTTCCTCGCTGCTGCAGCTGGATTTCCTCTGATCACCTCTATTCCATCACTCCAGAAATCAGCCTTTATCCAGAGAAAAAGCCTTTTATCCCATTCTCTGATCATCTGTTTGCTCACAGTAGGTAAAACAAAAGGCTGAACGCCATCCCAGAAATCCTCTGTGCCTTTTCCTGAGTTAAATTCCCCGTCAGAGATTCCTCCCAGGATAAGCAAGTGTTAAAATCCCAGTTTAGCCCGGCTGAGGTTGGTTTTTCTCCCGATATATTGCGCTTTGCAGGAAAGGTGGTGGATCCTGCTTTCAGAATTAGATTCTTTCCGAGAGAAGATTTGATTCTGCTGGAAGTTATTGAACGTAATAACACTTTATTGCTCTTTTTAAGCAGCTCAGAATTTCTTTGACGGAAGGAAAGGTGAGAGGAAAAGGGGGTTATGAGGTGAGGTGGAAACCACGGAGCAGGAGGAGGGTGGCGCAGCTGTGGAAAAGGCCAGTGGGATTTAGGGAAGAGTTTCTTTGGGAAATTAATGAAGTTTTAATGAGAAGGGTTAATGTTGTTACACTGATCTCATTTGGAGTTTTCCCTGTGGTAACTGTGGCTGATTCTCGTGGTCGAGCTTCAAAAAAAGGCGTGAGAAAAACTCTTGGAAAGAGCAGAAACTTCTGCAGGAGCGGAGTGAAATAAAAACACCGAGTGGCTTCTGTTAGGAGAAGGAAGGGTTGGATACTGGGCAAGCTCCCAACTCCAGCCAGAAACAGGAGAGGACAACTCCAGGCCAAGAACTGGGGAGGGAATCCCCTCTCTGCACACAGAACCCAAAAAACATTGGGGGTTTTGCCCAAAATGTGCAGTTTGCCCCCGAGGTTCTGGGTGTGCATCACAATTTTTCACCAAAGTCAATAAAACTGAAATTAGGGTCCACCTGAACCTGTGCCTGAGGCAGATTGGTTTATTCTGGATGTTGATTCAGTTTGTGTTCTGTAGGCTGTACAGGATAATCTGAAGTTTAGGATTTTTTCAGGGTGGGATTAAGGTGGAGGAAAGAAAATGATCTTCCAAAGGTTCTGTTTCCATCAGATTGGATAGAGGCTGGATCTTGGTCTAGTGATAATACTCAATAACCTGCTTGGATTGTCTAATACCATTTTAAAATATCACATAAAAGAGTTTTATATCCCATTTCTGCTGCTGTTTTAATTTAATTGGAGAAGATTCCCTATAAACCAGCACTGATTAAACAGCTGCACCTGTGTTTATATTGCCAAACTTATTACTTTTATTGGGAATATTTATTATGCCTCAGATAAATTCTCTGTTGTTTAATATCTCATTTCTTTGGGAGGTTTATTTGCAAGATTTCCTTTCTTCTCCCAGACCAAGTTCCTTTAGGTTTTCCTCAAGGTTGGATGGGGCTCTGAGCGACCTGATGTTGATAAAGATGTCCCTGCCCGTGGCAGGAGGGTTGGATCTGGTGACCTTTACAGGTCCTTTCCAACCCATTCTGTGATTCCATCAATTAGAAAATACCTCCATAATCCTCATTTCTGGATTTAAACTCCTTAAGACCGAGTTCCTTTGGGACCAGGGTGGTTTCCTGGAGATGAATTTTGTTAAGACCCAGCTTTTTGGGGATTTTGTGGATGTAACACAACTGGAACAGCAACTTCCAGAGTCTTTGGCTTTGGGATGAGTGTGTCCATCTCTTGCTTCAGTTCTCTGGGGAGTTGGGGCTCTTTTAGTCATGGACAGCAACCTTGAATTTCAGCAGCTTTTACATTTCATTACATTCTTTATAGATTCTCCAGTCTTTTAATCACAAACATAGATGCTGACGTGATACATGTGGCCATCAAAACACCAAAAAAGCAAGTTTAAAAGTAAATAACAACAACTTTCCTGCTTCAGATCTCAAGATCTTTGGCAAGGAGGTGCTTCTGTTGTGACAGAGGGTAATAAAAACATCCCGTGGTGGGAAAGCACCCCCAGAACCTTGAGCAAACTCAGTGCCTGCAATTCCAAATTACACCCTGAGTTCCTGTGGTCCTTATTCCATGAATTTTAAGCCAGCAGGAAGCCCTGATCTTCCAGTTTATCATCCAGAAATGAAATAAAAAATAAACAGAAAGGGAAACTGTGGCTAAATCAGTGCTCCTGAAAGCCTGCAGGCACCACGGTAATACAAATAATAAATTAAGAAATAATAAAGAGCAGAATGGTGGTGAGGAGCTGCAGGCTGAGAACAGGATTGATAAACACAGAGTTTAACATCAAAAAAAAAAAAAATCCTTTGGGGCTTCAACCTTCAGCGATTGCAGAGTGTCAGGAAAGAAATGATCATTTTTGTTGTTGTTGTTTACCTCAGAAATTTTAGGAAGAGATAGAAAATGGAGAAAAGATGCTCCAAGGAGCCCTCCTGGAAAAAGTCCAAGCATTGCAAAGTTCCACAGATGAATTGATTTAATTAGGCTGTATCAACACTTCTGCTGCTGCTGCTTCTGAGACAGACTCATAAAAAATATTAAAGATGCAATTGGGGTGTTGCATTTTTGTTTCAAAGATGCCCACAACTCCTCAGTCATAAAGAGCTTCCCCCTATTCCTTTCCCTTTATTTTTACTGATTAAAAATGTCTGTACTGGCTGCAAATACTTAAACAGAGACAAAAACGAAGTAAAAATCCTCGTTTCTGTGACGTATAAATTACTTAGGAGGAAATTACAGCCTTAAAAAATTGAGGATGAAACTGGTGTGGAAAAAATGGGATTTTACTCCTTAAGGGTTTGTTCTCCTCTCTGGAGGATCTGTGTTGGTGCCAATGGCCAAGGTGTCCATCCAAATATTGGTGAATATTTGGGATGGGAGGATCTTCCTGCAGACTCTTGATAACCCACCAGTGATGCTGAATTCCCTGGAGTTCATTCCACAGGGACGAGAGGGGTTTTTTTTGGGAATTTGCTGATGAATTTTGAACCTTCATCTCTCTCCTCACAGACACAGTGATGGATAAAACCCCTGGGGAAAGTGAGAGCGAGCTGGGAGTAGGGCAGATGTAGGAACTTCCAAACTTTGGTGTGAAGGACTGGGAGCATTGACAAACCCTCTTCCTAACTCCAGGGATTTGTGGAAGAACCATCTGGTGAAATCAAAGGTGTGTTTTGGAAAAAAATTGTTATTTTTTCTGGAATAAATCACTTCCAGTTGGTCATGGTAGTCTTTGTGAGGGAACTTCCCAAGTTTTTTGGGGTGGTTGGAGACACTTTTGGCCAAGCACTGAGAGTCCCTTGGGAACTGTCCCACGCTGTGTTGGAAGAAGGATGGGAGAATCCTTCATCATGCAATCTTTCCAGGCTTGTTGACTGTCAGAGGGAAAATAACTGGGAAAATCCACGTTTTCCATGCTTGATGCAGTGGACTTGGTATCTGCAGGCCTGAAATCAGTGCTGGAAGTCAGGACATTCCACTTCAACATGAGGGAATTCCACCTGGACATGAGGGAAAACTTCTTCCCTGTGCAGTGACAGAGCACTGGAACTGACTGTCCACGGAGGGGGTGGAACCTCCTTCCCTGGAGATATTCCAGAGTTATCTGGATGTGATTCCGTGCCAATGCTCTGGGATGGCCCTGCTGGAGCAGGGAGCGGGACCAGATAATCCCACTGTGGTCCTTCCAGCCTGATCCATCCTGGGATTCTGTGAACACCAGGAAACGCTTTTTTCCTGTCAGGGTGTCAAACACCAGAGCAGGTGGCCCGGGGAGGTTGTGGAATTTTCATCCTTGAAGATCCCCAAAACCCACCTGGACAGGGTCTTGGAAAATCCTCCCGACTTCAGCTCTTCCCCAACTCCGTGCCTTGATATCAGGGTGCATTTTCCAGGCTGCCAGAACAAGATGAAGGGTTAGAGATGACAAGTTGAACTTTTATATTGTTTTAATTTAAGGAAACAGGAATTTTCCTTGGTCATCCTGAAACCCGGCGCTGTCCAAAGTTTTTGTGCGCAGCTCTTCCATGTCCTAGAAAAGAGACAGGGATGGGCCGATGCAGGGAATTCCAGCCAGTGCAGGGAATTCCACTTCCTTTCCCAGGGTCTGTGTGGTTCAGAGGGGCTGGGCAGAGCCTGATTTCTGCTCTTCTCTACCCAAAATTGGTTTATAATCACCGTGCAAGAGTAAAAACCACGTTGGCAAGGCACTGTACAATTACTTTGTTAGGCGTTTTGCTGTGCTGGTGTATTTGTTTAATTAAGTTCCTCGCTAATTAGAGCTGTATGTACTTGTGTTAATTATTATTTGCTTAACACAATCAGCAGTGTAATTCTTTTCTGAGAAGCCACACACTTTCCAGTTAAACTAAATTACTGATTCCGTGGGCTCTCCAAGAGAATGGTTGCTCCATTTTTGTCGAATGAGAGGTTGCATTCTTTAACGTGAATGAAATTCAATTTAGATTACCTGAAACTCCACATAATATATTGTATTTTTAATTGGTGATTAAGCAAAGAAAGAAAAAGCTGGTTTGATTTGTACCTCAGTGCAAAGATGTTTATTTTTTCTGACTGGATTACAAAATTGGACAGCTCTGCTATTTATCACCCTCCGAGACCTTTTTCCATCTGACAAAGAAAAAGTACATTTGTCTTCAGGCTTGGGAAGGAAAATGCTTTCTCATGCAAAGAAATGTAACCCCGTGCATCTTCTGACCTTTTACCAAGCTTTTAATTACTTCTCTTAAAATTCAGAGAGCCATAAACCCATTACACAGCCAGAGCCCTGTTGGGGTTTTAATGCTGTGCCCATTTGACGGGCGAATTTCTGTTCAGTCCCTAAAATAGAAAGGAAAGTGATGCCATAAATAGCTTGAATCGCGTTCCAGAAGGGAGTTAATAACCGAGTATTGTTGTTTATGAGTGGAGTTTGTGTACGTCCACACACCCACACCCATCTGGGTTGTCTCTCTCTCTCTCTAGCTGGTAAATCTTCAGGGCTTTGACTTCTGCAGGTTTGAGTTGCTGGTCGATTCTGCAAAATGCGTTTGGTGTTTGAGGGAACCACCAGGGAGAGATGTTTTTAGTTGGGAACCTCGGGAAAGCGGGGAAAGGAGGAAGCAGCTCGTACGGGAGGAGCAGATGGAGGAAATAATTCTCCTGAAGGAAAATATAAACATGGCCAGGATTGTGGAGGGAGATGGGGAGGATTTGTCCTCATCCCAGGAAGGTTGGGGATGTTTCTTTGCATTTTTCAAGCAATGTGGTGTTGGGTGAGAACTCGATCGGCAGAGGAGCAGGATATTAATGAGTGTGCTGAGCCTACGAGGCCTTCAGTGCCTTCATAGACTCTGAAATGAAACTGGGCAGGAAATGCAAACTCTCCTGCAGTCCTCTGTAATGTACACACGAGCCAATCTCTTCATCTCAAACATTGCCTAATTGCAGTTATTTTCAACTCTGCCACAAAATCAGCAGAAAGATTTTCTTTAAAAAGACAAATTCAGAACTTGGCTCATGGTTCTGTCCATCCAATTGGGGCATTTTTTGTCTGTGGTTTGAGTTCTGCCCCGTGACTGAGATCCCTTGGGAATAGAGGAGTGAAACCAGCAAGAATTGCAAAGTGTTTCCATGGCATGGCCTGAAATGCTTTGCTGAGCAAACGTTCAAAATGCACCTTGTCTGTTCATAATCCCCACTGAAAACGTGCTGGGAAATGGGCATTTTACAGAAATGAGGGATTTACTCCTCCGGACAGAGCGAAGAGCACGAGGCCGCTGTTGGATATTGAAATTGAAAAATCCCAGGGGGAAAAAAAAAAGGGAAATTGGAGAATCACAGGAGAAAATACCGAGAAGTGGAAGAATCAATAAGGACGTTAATGAGAGCTGCTGGAAATGCCCATTAGTGGGAATCACTGGTTCAGGAATCATTTCCAGTCATCGGTCCCGTTGCCTTCCCACACGAGGAGCATCTCAGGGATGGGAACCAGTTCCCAGAATTCCCCAAACCAGCGTGGTTCAGTGGAGGATTCTGCTTTTCCTCAATGTGCTTTCCTCACACGGGTTGTGTGAAAAACATCAGGTGGCCCCCTCAGTCCCTTTGCACTTCTGTTGCCCACCTGGTAAAGGGGATGAGAATATTTCACTGTTCTAGCACAGAGGAAAAGTTAAATAAAGATTTCTTTGGTGGAATCTTGCTGATGGTTCCCTCAGGAAGGAGTGATTCAATGAATTCCAGAGCAGTTGGCACCACCGTCAAAACTTCTCATGGGCATCACAAGCATCCACAGCAGTTGAATGAAAGGTTAAAACAGATATCAAAGAATCATGGAATGGTTCTGTGTTGGAAGGGACTTGAAAATCATCCAGTGCCACCCCCTGCCATGGGCAGGGACACCTTCCACTGTCCCAGGGTGCTCCAAGCCTGGCCTTGGACACTTCCAGGGATCCAGGGGCAGCCACAGCTCCTCTGGGAATTCTATTCCAGGGCCTCCCCACCCTCACAGGGAAGAATTATCTGTGTCCCTTTTACCCCCTAAAATTCATACCTGAATCCATAAAGTCGTCTTCATTTAGGGTGACTTTGTGCTGCAAGGGGATTGGTGTCACCAGGAATTCCATGAAGAGGTTTCCATCCAGCTCCCCCCCCGTGCGCTTGCAGAAACAGAGCTGGATTAATTTAAGCCTGCTCTAATTAACAAAAATAAGACAGAACTAAGGTCTGTTTGTGCAGGGGGCTCCACAAAACTCAGCTCCAGGTTAATTGTGGTTGTTTGGATAGAACTGTTTCATCTGTCACCTCCTGGTTCTGCAGAGCTCCCACTTTCCCCTGGGTTTGTGTTCTAATCCTTCTCCTTAGGGCTGCCTACAGCAAGGGGGAAGAAAAGAAACCCTTTTAATCCATCATTTATTCCAAACACCGACTACCAAACTGGGAGGATTTACAAATCGGGGAGGTAGAGAATGTTTAATAAGACAACAAAATTCACTCACCAGCTCGTTTCAGGGTGGGTTTTTAATATTCTGGAGGTAAATTAGCAGATCCAGCACCAGCCCCGGGCCCTGACATGTGTTTCCTAATGACAGTTAATTAGGGGCTGTCTGCAGCAATCATGGGCTGTCAGGCCTCATCCAGGCTGGAAACGTGAGGGACTGCAAGAGCTGCCTCCCCCCTCCTCCCCTAATTGGAGTGCTTTGCCAGGATTAGCTGTGAATATCCGAGGAGGTGCTTTGACACTTAACAGAGCCTTTCCCACATGCCACGGGCAGGGCTGGAATTCCTGCCGGGCTGGGCGTGCTGAAAGGGATAGGATTTCCTGGAATATTTCCTAATTCCTCCCCATCTCCAGCCTTCCTCAAGGATTACTTCTCAGGGTTCCCTGTAACACCTGAGAGATGTTTAATCCTCACATGACTTTTCCAGTGGTGCTCCTCTCCTCTCCAAGGCTGGGTCATCGTTATCCTGGGATGTGTGGGTCACGCTCTAGGAAGGTGTAATTCTGTTGTCACTCATGGAAGCTTTTATGGAATTCTGGAACTCCTGATTCCCGGCAGTTCCCGGTGCTCGCTGTGGTGTTTCAGGAAAATTGGCTTCGGAGCAGCTGCAACGTAGAACCGAGTTCTCTTCCCACTTCATTTTTATCTCAATAAATCACAGAATGAGTTGGAAGGGACCTTAAAACCCATCCAGTTCCAGTCCCATGGGCAGGGACACCTCCCACTATCCCAGGCTGCTCCAAGCCCCAATGTCCAGCCTGGCCTTGGACACTTCCAGGGATCCAGGGGCAGCCACAGCTTCTCTGGGAATTCCATTCCAGCCCCTCCCCACCCTCCCAGCTGGGAATTTCCAGATTGGTCACCTATTTATGGATGTATTGGCCCTTTGCTCAGCTCCGTGCTGCACTTGGAAGTCCTCTGAAGTTTGATGTTGGAATTTCATCGTTGAGGGAGTTTCCCTGGGTTTGTGTCATTCCTGGTTTTCTCCTGACTTTCCCAAGTTCTTTTTCTGGTTTGTTTGCTGACCTTGAGGTTTGGTGGGACAAACTTGTGTCCAGCTGAAGTTCTGAAGGTGCCATCAGGGTGTTCAGAGAGTTCTTTCGGGCCGTTTGTTGAAGAGTTGGACTTGGTGATCCTTGTGGGTTCCTTCCAACTCGGAATGTTCTGTGAATCTGTAAATCTGGGACTCCTCACCCTCAGGAGCCTCTCACGGCCTAAGTGGAGAAATCTGAGAGTGGGGGAAGTTCTTGGTTTGGTTGGGAATTCAGCAGTAACCTGGGAAATGACAGCTGGATCTGCCAGACACTGAATTGGAAAATCTCTCCCAGGAATTTTAGTTCTTAGAGCAGGAAAATTCACCTCCTGGCTGGATTTCTCAGCACTCTTGAAAACCACGGCTCTTGGCAGGTGTCCTGCTGCTCAGGGTCATCTGGAATTGTGCCTTCGGAGCAGTGATGGTGACAAACTTTGTGTCTTTTTGCATCAAACTTTGCTGTAATTGCTCCATCTAATCCCTTATTAGGCTCTAATGCTGCTCCTGGCATGCCAGACTTTTTCAAAGTTCATGTAAAGAAAATGCTGACAATATTTTTGCTTCTCATTTGTCCCCGTCCTGGCTGCTTCCGAGATTGTAAAGCAGATTGTTGTGGCATTAATTATGATTTCGTGGCCAGGCCCTGCTCCTCCATGGGAGTGATCCGATTTTGCCCCCGCTGTGTCTTCAAACAAGGGATCTCCAAACAGCCCTGGGATGTCTCCCACTGCTCCCGAAGGTATGATGCTATGGAGGGCTGATAAAGCAATCAAACAAATCCTATTCACGCATCCCTGAGAGGATAATTCATGCGCCAGTGAGCACTGGCAAGGGGAAATTACCTTTGGAGTTGAAATTTCCATTCCAAAGTTGCATTGTACTTTTGTTTTTGCAGGCTGCGAGTTTCTGCTTGAAATTTAGATCCCGTTGCCACTTTTACTGTACAAGCAAAAAGCTTGAAAGCGAAATATTCGATGTGCTTGTCTATAAATTGATATTTTGTAACAGTTTACTGGATGCTGCTGAATTTTACATTTTGTCTCTGGTTTCTCCATAGCTCAAACTTACAATCCTTTATGTGAGGGGTTGTTTTTTTCCTTAAATCTAAATAACAAAAACAGCAGTTGGAAATTGATTTTCTGGGCATTGTTCAACATCCTCTCCTCCTTTGTACTCCGTCGCCGTCAGCCACTCGGGGTTTTATTTGGAAAAGAAAAAAATTGTGAGATCAAGCGAGAAATTTTAGGTCTGGATTTTTGCTGGTATTCTTCATGGAAAGGGCTGGAGGAGGTGGGAAAAGCACTGGAAGAGGTCGCCCAGGGCAGGGCTGGAGTCCCCATTCCTGCAGGGATTTCAAAGCCGTGTGGATGTGGCACTTGGGGACGTGGGCAGTGGTGGCCTTGGCAGTGCTGGATCTTCCAGACTTCTGTCTTTGCTTGGTTTTTTATTTTGAGCATCTGTGCTGTGTGGGACCCTTGTCTGGCTTTCATCCGTTCATGATTTTTCCTAATAATCATTAATCCATAGGATATTTTGGAAAGGAGTTCATGCCCAAATGTTACGAAGAGAGAGACGCGCTCGGGGTTTGCACAGGTCACGTGGAACCACCCTGAAGGTCAGGAATTGGTTCAAGGGTCTTGGTTTTATCTCCTGCTTCGGTGGTTTGACCTTCATAAAAGTCTTCAGAAATCCTGTTTGGGAAGTGGAGGAGTTCCCTGTGTCTGGAGAAGTTCAGGATGACCGAGGGTAACCTCATGGAATGTTCCAGGCCAGGCTGGACGAGGCTCTGAGCGACCTGGCACAGTGGAAGTTGTCTCTTCCCAATCCTCCTTTCCCTCCTTTCCAAGCAGCCTTGGAAATCTGACCGAGTGCTGAGAAAAGTTTCAATTTTTTAAATCACGTGGCCACTTTCTGTTCAGATGGAATAATGGAAGGGAAACCTCATGGTTTTTTTCCTGAAGATGCTTTTTTTTGCCTGCCTTCAATCATCCTTTTTTCTCATTAACTTAATTTTTGGGTGCTCGGTTCTTCGAGGTCGTGGCAAACAAAGGAGGTGAAAGGAGAGCGCAGCAGGAGGGATCAAACAAGGGACATTATTATTTTTTAATTAACTTTTCTTGACTTCATTCAGACCCTGCTCTACTGTGAGCACGAGGCTTTGTAAATCCAAGGAGCGATGAGGATGTTTTTGGATGGAGAGTGAGCGTGGGGCCTTTTTAATGCTGAATGCATCTGTTGAGATACAAATCCATTACTTTTCCATGTTCCATACCCTGATCCTAAGGCAAGGATGAATTAAATGGGTAAAGAAACACAGGTTTTCTTTTTTGTTGCTTTAAGTAAAACCTCCAACCAAACCCAATTGTTTTTCCTTAGGTCCTCCACAGGTCCAGGACTCACAGTTTAGGGTGATTTCCTTAACTTGATCCTAAATTTTTCCAGTTTTTTTTCAATCAGAGCATCCCAGAGCTCTGCATGTCCTCAGTTTTCAGCTAATTCTGCTAAATACTGTTCATCACTTTTGGAATTTGCTTCCCAGAGCATTCTTCTATGGAGTTATAGATTCTGTATTTTGGATTCTGTCTCCTCAATCCCCATCCCATCGCTCCAACCTCACATCCCACGAATATCCCCATGGGTTTAATTCCCACCGTGTTGGGGGACCGTGGTTTGTGCTCACTGCTGGATGGAACCTTTTGATGATGAATGGGATTTTCCTTCCTCCTGTCCCTGTTTTTGTTCAATGCTGGCTCGGGACAAATCCAGGGATCCCTGAAACCCCTCCACAGGTGATGGATCTGTTGGGAATGCCAAAGGTGTCTCTTTCCCAAGCCCTTTCTTCCTCCTCCCTTATTTCTTTTCTCAACTGCCACTGACCAGAAATGTTCTGTTGTCATTGTGCCATTTCTCCTTTTTCCTCGCTTTTTGTCCTGTTTCTTCCCACTTCTTGCCCCTCTCAAAAGCTCCTCCTGCAAACTGCACGTCTCCCAAATCCCTCAGCTTTCAAAGATAAGCCCATCTGTAGCTGCTTAAGTAGAGCCTATCTCAAATAAATGTGCGTTTGTGATACGAAAAGAAATGTTTATGAACCATTGAATGCTTCGAATTGGCAGAATCTTGGGTTTATTTACCATTTTCCACGGGCCCATCTGCTGCTGCACCTTGGCTGCCGTGCTGCTATCGGTGCAATTATGATTTCATTGATAAGAGCGTGGGGGTGTAAATAAATACAGCGAGGGAGGAACTGAGAGGAGACCAGTGTTCAGGTATTATTTCACTGGGGCTGAGTGCTGCATGCTGATGTTAAAGGGGGAGAATCCAAGGAGAAGGGAGCTCTTGGATTCCTCTTCCTGCTCCACTCGTTGGAGTTTCAGTCTCAGGAGTGTGGCAGAGGTCGGGATTCCATCTGTGTTCAGCTTTCTTCCCTAAATTCTGTCGTTAAATGACATCACAGAGGTTGAAATTCATCAGCTGAAGGCTGAAGCATCCCATTAAAAGGAAGAAACCTTAAAAATGATCTCGTTCCACTCCCCTGCCATGTGCAGGGACACCTTCCACTATCCCAGGTTGCTCCAAACCCCGTCCAGCCTGGAACACTTCCAGCTACAATCAATACATTCTGAAAATGTATTTCTTTACAAGAAAAAGAATCAGCATAATCATAAATTTGGCCGAATAATAAATTATTCACAGCGTTCAAGCACTATTAGTTAGAGGGAAAAGATGAAATGCAGAGGACTGAAATGATTCACACAGGGCTGGATGAGTTAGGACAAGTATTAGGATTCCTGGTGCAGTTTTTACAGCGCAGAGCAATAAAAATTCATGGCAAAAAACCCAGACTGAAACTGCTGCAACATCCATCATATCCATGAAGATGCAGTGCTACACTGTACACATGGGTTTTTTCCCTTCTTTTTGGTAATTCAAAAGAATTGGGAGCTGTAAGGAGAGAATGTGAGGAAACTGAGCACAATTTACAGTGCAGGTGGCCACAAAGGCAGGGTTTGTGTCGGAAAAACCCGCTCGTATTTCCTCACATTGCTGCTGAATATCTTGGTGGTTCCCAGGATTTATTTCCACCTCTTTCAGCTTCCCAAGCTCGGAGCTCTGTCATGCCCTGAAGGAATATAAACACAAACATGAGGCTTTATTTGCAGGGAGATCGCTGAATTCAGACTGGGAGAATTCCCACCCCCAGTGCTGTAAAATCCTTGTAACCCAATCAATGTGGGATTTTGCCATCCCTCTGGGGAAAAACCACCAGCTCTGGCTGGCCCTCTGTCTGTGGGATTGTAACTGGATTAGGAAGAACTCTTTGATTGACAGTTAAGAGTTAATTAGGCTAACGACTTCCTGGCGCTGTGCCTCTGGAGTGTCCCTTTGGAAAATGCTGACATCCCGAGCGTGACACCCCATCCCATCCCGGAACACTCCCGAGCTGGGGAGAGGAGCTACCAGGGAGCTGCCATCGGGATCAGCGTGGATAAAATCCTGCTAAATCAGCCCATCTGTTGCAGACCCTTAATTAGTGCCATTCCTGTCAGGAATGGGAGTTTCCCCGTCCTTGATTATGGACAGGTTTCACTGGAGGGTTCCTCTTCCAATGTGTAACGATGGGAGAGCTGCCAGGGCCTAAAGGGGCTCCAGGAGAGCTGCAGAGGGACTGGGGACAAGGCCTGGAGGGACAGGACACAGGGAATGGCTTCCCAGTGCCAGAGGGCAGGGCTGGATGGGATCTTGGGAAGGAATTCCTGGCTGGGAGGGTGGGGAGGGGCTGGGCTGGAATTCCCAGAGCAGCTGTGGCTGTCCCTGGATCCCTGGCAGTGTCCAAGGCCAGGCTGGACATTGGGGCTTGGAGCAGCCTGGGACAGTGGAAGGTGTCCCTGTCCATGGCAGGGGTGGAATGAGATGATTTTCCAGATCCCATCCAACCCAAACCATTCCATGAAGCCTCACAGATGCAGGGCAGCACCGTCCACGTCACCTCCCCATGGAAAAGGATGGGACCTGTCCCTTTCCAAGCACTGATCTGTGACAGGGGGAGGACGAGGACAGTGGCAGAGTCACCATGAGCAGTGCCGGGCACTTCGTGCCTCTCATTACGGGATGGAAATTCTCCACAACCTCAGAAACATCTGAGCAGCCTCTCCAGCTGGATTTGGGAGGAATATTCCTGGTCCACACCCTGCGCTTGGGTCTGTTCCGTGCCTGTGTGCAAAGATAATTTCATCTCCCTCCCAAACACGCCCCTTTGATCTGACAATCTGTCCCCGAGAGCCAGAGCCTGCCTTGCTCCGTCCTTCCAGCCCCATTTGCCACAATTCCACGTTGACAGACCCAAATCCGCTCCTCGCGTGCCGCGTGTCAGCTGCGCCCTGTAATTACGGGTTAATAAACCTGACACCAACGTGAACATCCAGTGACACTTCCCAGCATCAGGAAATCGTTTTCCCACCGGCAATAACAGCCCTGGATGTGTTTGTGCTCTGCTTTTGCAGCAGCTTTATTAGGCTGATGAATTAATTGTGATTTGTTAAGGATCACTCTGTGGACGGGAGCCAAGCGTCTGGGCAGGAGACATCAGCTGTCGGGAATTCCTCATTCCAGGTTTGGAGATGGGGAGTTGGGGGGGAAAAAAAATGTCAGCCACACGTGGAACTACAGAGGGAATTAGTGAAATTGGTTTGATTTGGAGTAATGTAACTCCTGGTGTCGAGGCCATTGAAGCAAAGCCTTCACTCCTTGGAGAAGAGGAATGGGATCCTTAATGGAGGCACAGCATCCAATTTGTCCAAATTTGCTGCCTCCAGCAGCACGGGGCTGTTGCAAATCCATTTTCCTCATTAGCCTGGCCCAGACCCTGGATGCCAAATGAGGTGGATGATCCAAGGCAATTTCCAGATCCCAGCTTTTCATCTCTGTTTCCTCTGGAAGCTGATTCTGTTTTCCCCAAACACATCCTGCCAGCACCCCTCCCTTGTAAAAGGAGCCCACTGAGCCTCCTCTCAACCCTTCAGAGGAGCAATGAAACCCTGGTGGTGTTTGCTTGCCAGAAAATCCTTCACGTGGGAAACTTCCAGTTGTTTTTTGGTTGCAGCTCTGGCTCTGTGGCCAAGGTGTGAATTTATTAATGACGAGAGCCTGCAGCACAGCTGGCTCTTTGATCACTAGTTCTTGCCCTCCCAAATGGCAATATTGGTGTGTCCCAACTGAGTTTTTCAGCCAGTTTACTAATGGAAGTGATGAGCTTGGAATTTTGTGTAGGTTAAAGTCACCTGGCTGGATTTGTAATCTCAAAATCTGGGCTTGTAGAGCTCAAAAGTGCATTCTTGTTACCCTGGCAGCTCTTTAGGTGCAGGATCTTTGTGTTCCTGTGCAAACACCTGGAACTGAGCACCACCACCAGCAGTGTGTGATCCCAGAGCCACAGAATGGTTTGGGTTGGGAGGGATCTCAAAATCCATCCATTGCCACCCCTGCCATGGGCAGGGACACCTTCCACTATCCCAGGTTGCTCCAAGCCCCATCCAGCCTGGCCTTGGGCACTTCCAGGGATCCAGGGGCAGCCACAGCTTCTCTGGAAAAGCTGGTTTTTCTCCTTTGTGGTGTTGCATGCCCAGGGTTGGTGAGAAAGGAAAGTCCTCGTGCTCCCATTGCTCCATTGGGGTGTGTGGTTCCTTACCTGAGTGTCCTGGAGGGATTTGTGTTGTCCCCGCTCTTCTTTCGTAATTTCCATGGGATGGAGTGTGGCTAAAACCAAACTCTTGTGCCCAGGGGTGCAAAAGATCGATGGCCCCTGGGCTGGGCCAGTCCCAGTGTGGTCACAGCCCCAGGGCAGGGACCGTCCCCTGTGCTGGCCCCGATGAGGGACCACCTCAAACCCCGGGGGCAGCTCTGGGCCCCTCTGGCCAGGAGAGCCCTGGAGGGGCTGGAGCGTGTCCAGGGAAGGGAACGGAGCTGGGGAAGGGGCTGGAGCCCCAGGAGGGGCTGAGGGAGCTGGGAAAGGGGCTCAGCCTGGAGCAAAGGAGGCTCAGGGGGGACCTTGTGGCTCTGCACAAGTCCCTGACAGGAGGGGGCAGCCGGGGGGGGGGCGGGCTCTGCTGGCAGGGAACAGGGACAGGAGGAGAGGGAATGGCCTCAGGCTGGGCCAGGGGAGGCTCAGGTTTGGATATTGGGAAAATTCCTTCATGGAAAGGGCTGTCCAGCCCTGGCACAGCTGCCCAGGGCAGGGGTGGAGCCCCCATCCCAGGAGGGATTTAAAATCCGTGTGGATGTGGCACTTGGGGACATGGTCAGTGGTGGCCTTGGCAGTGCTGGGGAATGGTTGGACTGGATGATCTTGGAGGCCTTTTCCAACCTGAATGATTCTGTCATTGTCCCATCCCGATTCTCAAGTCAGGCAAAAAGGTGTGGAAGTTGTCTGGGATCTGTGTTCTTCTACTCCATCCCATGTGTTTCAGGGTTTTATCAACAGTGTTGGGTACAGGACTAAAATGTGAAAAAAAGGGTTACTTGATGAAAGAATGAACTTGATGTTGACTGGGACAGAGGGAATTAATGCTCTGCCAGAGATTTCTGAAATGATGGTGTCTTATTTCCAGTAGTCTGGGAATTCCACAGGCTTGTCCACAGAACTCTGTTTCCCCAAATAATTCCACGGACACAGGTCATGGAACGTTTAACTGGCCCTCCTGGCCTTTTCTCCACGCTGGATGATAGAAAATCCAGCTGCTGTGAGAGGACAGCCAGAACCTCTCCTCACACTGCCCTGGTGGGGCCACAGGTGGTGATGCCCAACCGAGGAGTCCGTAACAGGACATCTCAACTTGTCCCAAGTTCTCCTGGAGCTCCACCAAGGTGCTCCAGCACTGTCTCCAGGTGGGCTCTGGAGTTACAACCTGAACTGGGATTTTTCTTTGCCCCGGTGTGTTTTGAGGATTGAACTGGCTGTCCCCACTCCGGAGAGTCGGGAGTCGGTGGGATGCTAATGAGGGATTGTGCCATCTGTCCGCTGATTGAATGGAATGTCAGCACGAGGCAGACAGGACTAATTGGAGTGACAGGCACAGACAGTGATGGGGCTCTTTGCTGTCTGATGGGGAAAAGCAGGGCGGCAGAGAGGTGCAGCAAAGCTGAGCTGATCCCGCCTCTTGTAGGCTCACGGAATCTGCCACCCCAAATCCAGGGGCTTTGAAACCTCTGGCTGCTCCTGGTTGTTCCTCCAAAGCCATCCCTACATTCCCATTCCAGATTGGGATGATACAATCTGATAACCCCCAGTCTGCATGAACACCGTGCCCATTTGCAAAGCTGTCACCGCAGCTCCTCTATTAATAGAGCCATTTGAAGGATTTATCCTCAGCATATGTTGCTTTTTAAAAGGGGCCAGATTGAGAGCTGGGGGTTTGGAGGACAAAGAACGAGCCACCAGATCTGATGGAAAAAAAAAATTATGGGAATAACAAGTTAATTTTTACAGAGCTGTTGTGCTCAGGAGGAAATGTGAAGTTGTGGGAGGGTATCATTACATTCCAGTGGTGGTCAACAAACTGAATGTAATGGGACATTAAAGGAAATGGGATTTAATAATAGGAAAAGCTGAAGTTAGTGAACTTCATATTTCCCATCCCTTGGTTAATAGGGTGGCATCATAGAATGGCTCTGTTCACATAATTATCGCTGTGATCCCCAAGTGTTTTACAGACATTCAATGCTGCCTCACAATATTTCTGTGTGCTGGGCAGGAATTCCTGTGGAATTGTCAGGATTGTTTAAAATTACAGTGCTTTTTAAGCAGGGGCTGGATGTATTTTCTACCCTGCACAGAGCAAAGTAGTAAAGAAATGGTGTTACCTGTTGTGGGAAATAAAGCCTCGACTTTGCTTTGATGTCATTTAAAAAAAAAAAGAAGAAATGGTGGAAATTGGCTTTGTGCCCTGGGTTCACATAAAACAAGGACATCACAGACCTTTAGAGGGAGAGATTGATGGAGTGGTTGGGGCATTTATCTTCTGTAGGATTGGATTTAAATTACAAATGGATCAAGGGAGGGTAATTTAGTTCAGTGGTCATTTTGGGTTATCATCTCCATCTCAGAGCAATCTTGTCACTTGGAGGCAACTTGGCTTCACCTCGGTCTGGTTTTGGGCTGGAAATTTAGGGATTCAAGGATGGGAGAGGAGAAATTTGGTGCTGCAGCTTCAGGAGAGCAAAGAGGTGGCTGGAATGGGAGCTGGGTTTGCTCAGTTCTGTATGAAGTGAAGATATATCAGTTATTAATTTATTTTATTGGTGAAAAAGGATGAAGGAGGAGCTCATCAAAGCTGGATTTGAGGCTGAAGGTGAAGCCTGGTGCTGTGCTGAGCTGCACATCCCAGCTCTGCTCCCCAGTCCCTGGAGAAGCAGCGTTTTACATTTCCCAATTCCCTGGACGTGCACAGCTGGGGCTTTTTGGTCATGATCCCGTCCCCTCCTGCAGTTTGGAGCATCTCTCACTTTGCAAACACCCAGTAATGGGAAAACTCAGGCTCTATGTACCTGGACAACCCCAAAAAGGTCCTCCATAAATGAGGAAGAGACCAAACCATTCTCTCACAGGTTTCCTGCTTCCAGGTTCACGTTGTAAAGAACCCGTGCCTGCTCTAGGGGGTGAAGAGCAGGTTCATGGCACAGAGGGAAGAAAGCTGCTCCCTGTTTGTTCTCCAGATGAACTCAGGGGCCTCGTGGTGTCCTTAGGGGTCTGTAGGGGCTGAGCAGGATCAAAGCCTCTCCAAAGCCTCCGTGTGGGTCAGGCTGTGGGAGCTGTTCCACGCTGGGGGATTTAACCACAGGCACACAGAGCTCTGCTGGAAAGCAGCTCCTGGAGGGAGCAAACATCACCCCCCGTGCTGTCCCTGCTCCTCGGGGACACCTGGACAGGGTTTTGGCTCAGAGGGACTTTAGGCTCCAAACAAAGCTCGAGTTTTATCAGGTTTGATCTAAAAACCTCTGCGAAGATGTGGAGCAAACTGGTCCCGTCTGCTGTAGGGGGAGGAGAGCCAACACCAGTCCCAAAATGGTTTGGGGTGGAAGGGACCTTAAAGCCCATCCAGTGCCACCCCTTTCATGGCCAGGAACACCTCCCATTATACCAGGCTGCTCCAAGCCCTGTCCAGCCTGGCCTTGGACACTTCCAGGGATCCAGGGGCAGCCACAGCTTCTCTGGGAATTCCATCCCAGCCCTTCCCCACCCTCTCAGCCAGGAATTCCTTCCCAAGATCCCATCTAACCCCACCTTTTTTCATCTCAAACCCATTAACCCATGCTTTAAGTAAAGTAGCCTCATTCCATTGTCCCATACAATATTTCCCCAGTGTTTTCCCAGGGCTGTGCCACTGAAACATTTCACGGCCTTCATTTCACAGTGACAACTCCGAGTTGTACCATTTTGTTCCTTTTGGAACTCCTTTTCTCCAAGAGGGTCCCCAAACTCGAGGCTGCTCCTCGTTCAGATTTCCCACCTTTGGGAAGATCCCACCTGGCTCTTCGCTGAGGTGTGGCAAAGCATGGAATTGCTGCTGAAATCTGAATTTCCCTCCTGCCCTCGCAGGAAATGAGAGGATGGAGAGCAGGAGATCCGAGCGTCCATCCAACCGCGCCAGCAACTTCCACTGGGTGGGGTCTTGGGATACTTGGGAAGAATGAGGGAGGAATCCGAGCTGCAAGGCACGAGAGAAACATTTCTCCACGTCACGAATCTCTAGATCTGATTAATTCTGGCTCTACATCTGCCGGTCCCAAATACGAGCCAATATTCCCCTCTGGAGACATCCAAAGAAACTGCACCTTGAGAGAGTCCCATTCCATCAGAAATTTGTGTCCTTCAGGTGGCAGCTGAGCATTAAAGAAACAATAATTTTCAGCAGCAGTCGAGGGCTCAATTTTAATTTAATTTTTTTTTTTCCCGGAGTGTTTGTGGTGTTTGCAGGACCTCAGAGACAACGAAACACTGATTTTTTCTGTCACACCTGCACGGGAAGGAGGCATTTCTTACCTCAATCTCATGGCTGAGCAACCACGACGCAGAAATCGATTCTTTAAATCTTGTGGTTTTTTAGCTGCTGTTAAAAAAGAGAAGTCCTGGACTCTTTCATCTTCCAGCTCTAAAGCTCTCGGCTCTGTGGGGACACGGAAACCTTGACAGTAACCAAAAGAATTATCTCGAGCAGTTGAGCTTTTTTATGGGTTGGGAATTTGTGTTTGTACAGGGGAAGGGCTGAATTTGATGATTTATCCAAAAGAAGCCATTAAACTCAGCTTGGGGTTGTGGGAACGACTCTGGCTGGTGCTGCCAGATACTTGTGATATTCATATTTTCATGAAAAACACCCCAAGTGTCATGTTTGCTGTTAGCAGCAGTCATTCCTCTGTTTATCACCTTCCCTGATGTTTTCTGGGCTATTTAATGTTTCAAAATAGCAGAAAATTCATGGGTTTTGTCTGATATTTGGTGATTTTTTTGGTCTGATTTTGCTAATATTTAAAATACACTTAAAGTAGCAAAAAATCCTTTGAGTCTCCCAGAGTTGTTTACACTTCTCTTGGTGATAATTCTAATTTTAATCACGTTTTGGGATCATCTAGAAAGGATTTAAAACCTTTATTCCTCTCTTGGGAATGACTTTATGCAGACTCAGTTCTATTACCTTGCATGGCCACGATATTTATCAGCAAGGTGCGAAACAATAATCCTGGAGTAGCTGATCATGGACCAAAATAATGCCCTGCAGTGAAGTTTTTAGGCAAAATAATGAGATTTCTGTTACTTTAGGACCTGTTTGATTGGTCTTCAGTGGCAAACGATCCATGGTTCGTGTGCTGCAATGAATTATTTAAATGTAATTGTATTTATTGTGTCCAGCACTTGTGTAATGATCAGGATCTTTTGGTCTGGGAGCATCTCTGGGCTTCACTTTGCCCTTCCAGGGCCTACAGGGCTGGAATGAGAAGATCCTTAAGGTCCTTTCCAACCCAATTCTTTCCATGATTCCATCGAGCCTCTCCCAAAATTCCCACTGTTGAGGTGGGGTGGCTTTCTGAGGGTGTCATGGACAATGTGGGATCTCCCAGGTTTTTAATGTGTCCTCAAACTTCCCCAAACTTCCAATCCTGGGTGTTTTATCCCTAATTTCCTCGAGTCTGAGCAAGCAGTTTGGAATTCTCTGCTCTGTCTGCAGCCAGGATCCAGTGCAAAGGATTTCTGGGGTTTCCTTAATATTTCCTTGCTCTGTGGAATCTCCCCAAAAGGTTCATCCCAAGTACTCGGATGTTTCATGACGAAGGCAGGGGGAAGAGAACCGTTCAGGATCACACAAAAATCAACCAAGCTGAAATGGAAATTTGGGCTGAGTGTCAGAAAAAATTTTCTTAATAAGGTTCCGGAATATTTGATATTTTTTCCTGCCATTCATTTGTTGGAGGAGGGAATTTCAGATGTTATTACCGTCATCATTAAGGCAAGGAGTCATTGATGCTCTCTGCACTTTCAGTGCCTTCAGTTCCCTTTAATGATGTTTTAGAAGACATCTGAGCGCAAGAAGGCAGAAGAAAGCCTTGGGAAGGCAGCAGTTGTAGGTTTCTAAATCAATCCACGCAGCTTTTTTAGGTTTTATGCTTTTTATCCCACACTTTCAGCTTAGGTAAGACAGTGCTCACAGCCAATTAAGTTGCGAGTTAGAATGAATTAAATTTTCTGAAATGAGGCGCTTTTTTTTTTTTTCTTTTTTAATCCAAATGACTGTCATTTACCAAAAGCTACTTCATTTTCCTGAAAGTGCTTTTCTGTCTAAGGGGAATGCTTAATTGCAGCCACAAATCACCTCAAATGCTTTTATAGGAGGATAAAACAAGTCGAAAATTGTGCATCATTTTAAAAATGCAGGTTCTGAATTCAGGATAAGATGCAAATTTCTAGGGTTTTTTTCCCCCTGGCTGCTCCGTTGAAGAACTCCATCCTCACCATGACATCTCCTAAAAGAGTCCTTCAGACCCGGGACATCCCTACGAGCCTTTTTTAGGATTTCAGGCAGTTCCCAGGAATGTCTACAGCGACCATGATCCAAAATTCGGTGACACCTCTCGCTCTGAATTTTTATTCAGACAAAGCATTTTTACATTTTGGAGGTGGGACACAATTGATGGTTCTGAAAACAGGCTGGGAGAGCTGGGAATGTTCACCTGGAGAAGACAAGGCTCCAGGGAGAGCTCAGAGCCCCTTGCAGGGCCTAAAGGGGCTCCAGGAGAGCTGCAGAGGGACTGGGGACAAGGCCTGGAGGGACAGGACACAGGGAATGGCTTCCCAGTGCCAGAGGGCTGGGCTGGATGGGATCTTGGGAAGGAATTCCTGGCTGGGAGGGTGGGGAGGGGCTGGGCTGGAATTCCCAGAGCAGCTGTGGCTGCCCCTGGATCCCTGGAAGTGTCCAAGGCCAGGTTGGACACTGGGGTTTGGAGCACCCTGGGACAGTGGGAGGTGTCCCTGGCCATGGCAGGGGGTGGATTGAGATTATCCTTAAGGTCTCCAACCCAGCCCATTCTGGGATAAATCTGGATTTCTGGGATAGCTGGGGGTCACATTGCCTGTTTTGACATCCGAAAGTTCCGTGGATGGCTTGGATGAGTAACGGGGCAACATTTTTGGAAAGAACTCTCAGAATGTAGGTTTTTTTACACGCCGTTAAACATTTTTTTGTTCTTTATGGAGCCTGAATTCTGTCGGAAGAAGCCAGCCAGCAACATTTGAAATTGAAATAAATAAATAGCACCGTGTGGGGCTGTGAATGTGTGGCTGTGTCTGCCAGGCAGAAAATAGGGAATATCTGTTGGCTCCTTAATGCCACCCAATATCTCCCATTTCGAACACTCGTTTTCGGTTTCCTGTGCTTTGGCTGGTCTCTTACTGCCAGCTGGGGCTGGTTTTTAGAAAAATACGTCTGAGATACTCGGGTTTTTTGAGAAGGAGAAGGAAAAATACATTGAATTCTGGTGAGTTTTCCCTTGGTTGGGAATTTGTATCTCCACGTTTCTCAGTAAGAACTGATGGATAAAGGGAATGGAAAATAACCCCAAATTTGGCTTATTTGGATCCCTTGAAAGGAGTGTGGTGCTCACACTTCTGCTTCGTGGCAGCCAGAATTCCCAACGGACACAATTCCAGAGCTCACCAGGACCAAGCCAAAAGCAAGGTTTGGTTCCTGAGCCAACAACTCTCTCCCCTCGTGGTGTTTTTTGGGCTCCCAAACCTGCTGGGCTCCTGTAAGAGAAACACAGGATGACCGAGTGGGATTGGGAACCGAAGAAAATAAGAGATCTGATGGTGAAATTCCCACAAATTGAAGGGATATGAAGGGATGAGAAGGCAGGGAGAGGGAAGCTTGGAAGCAGAGAGCCCTGTGGGGATTTGTGGCAGAAGAGTCACTCTTGGTGTCACATTGATTCGTGCAGGTGACACTCGTGTGTCGGTGTGACTCCGGTCACAGGCGGGGTTGGGAATTCCCAACATTCCCCATCCCAACTCCGACCATCCCGTTCCTTGGACGAGACAAGGATCTGCTGACAAGAGCAGTACTTACTGGGCCGTTGTGTCATTAAACATGAGGCTGTGATGTCCTGCACAGCAGGGCAAAGGAGGGTGACACAAACAGCTCCAATCTTCTTTCACTGTTCGGCTTTGCATCCTTAATTCATGGAAGCATGGAATGGTTTGGGTTGGAAGGGACCTTAAGGATCATCCCATCCCACCCCTGCCATGGGCAGGGACACCTCCCACTATCCCAGGTTGCTCCAAGCCCCGTCCAACCTGGCGACACTTCCAGGGATCCAGGGGCAGCCACAGCTTCTCTGGGCAACTCTCAGTTCTCTTAAATACAGAAAATTCGTGTTTTCCATTATTAATCTGTTCTTAATGGAATTCTGAATAACCTTCCCAGTCCAGGACATGGAGGCTGCACCAGTGCTGCCATTTAATGTCCCAGAAGGATTCCTGGTGCCAGTCTCACCCCCATCTGTACCTGGAGCTTTGGGAGTCTTGCTTGAGCCCCTGTTCCTGTGCCCAGTGGGGTTTTGGAGGTTGGAGCTCCAGAGTGGCTGCCCCGGGTGCAGAGCAGTGTGGGACTCATCCTGGCTGCTGGAAACATGGAGAGGTCATCTCTGAGCCACAGCAGATCCCAGCAAATGGGATCCCAGTTGTCCTCTGAGGCTGTAAAAATTAACTTGTCCCACTGGATTATCAAATCCAGGAATTCCTGAGCCGTTCCCTGCTGTAAGTCACACTCTCACATCCATATTTCATTTTTCTTCACCTTTTCTCTGCTTCCATTTCCCTCGGCAGAGATCCTTGGATTAAATACAGACTTCACTGGTTTCCATTCCCATAATCATGTCATCAAACTGTCCTTGAGCATCCCCACTGAAGGTCTCCCATCCGTATCCTCCGGCTCTCCGTGCCGTGCACGGCTTCAGTCTTAATAACTTCCTGCTGCTATCGAGTTGAAATCTGCTTCCTAAGCTCCTGATCATTTGTTCTTTATCACAAGTGATGCTGAGCACTCACAAAATCCCCTCTCAGTCAGTGCTGTCCGGCAGCTCACTCGTAATCCGTGATGATTTTATGGTTCCTATCAAGGGAAACAGGGATATGCTTTGATCCTGACCAGCATTAACTGAACCACTCTTGTCGTGTCCGTGCCAAGACGTTGAAACTTAACAGGACACATCAACCAGAATGAAGAAGTTTCCTGGAGATGAAGGCACGGGTCTTTAGGAGAGATCTGGAATGGTGATTAGTGCCAGGGAACAAAAATCCTTGATGGCACCATTTTCCAGCACTGACCTTTAGTCTGTGGTGCAGGAGACAGTCAGGAACACCACCAGGATGTGGGATGAGGAGTTGCCACTCCCATTGTGGGTTAGCACATCTGAGCTCTGAGGGTTTGCACGTGGTCATTCTCCTCCTAAAAGGTTTCTTTTACTTGGTTTAGCCATTTTTAAGCGTTTTCTGGATTTTAAAAGTGGTTAAAAGTTGTTCCTGTCCCTTCACCGAATGATGCTCGTTCCCGGTTCAAGCTCCTGAGCTTCTCCTGCCCCACCTGAATGGGGTTTAATAGGAAAATTCACTTTTTGGGGGAGTTTTGTGCTCTGCAAATAAACTTAAAAAGGAAGAGTGGGAGATTTACTGCCAGCCATGAAAGGACACAGTGGGTGAGTTTAACACAGTCCCATCAACCCTGACAATGTCCCCTTAAGGACACGAGTGGTGGCACTCGGAGCTGGTGACATCAGCTGGTATTTCTGGGATCAGCTCCGTGGAGTCTCTGCTGTTTCCCTGTTTTACAAAGCTGATCCTCATTCCCACCCTGTGAAATCC
Source organism: Mohoua ochrocephala (assembly GCA_013398855.1). NCBI lineage: Eukaryota > Metazoa > Chordata > Aves > Passeriformes > Acanthizidae > Mohoua > Mohoua ochrocephala. The sequence goes on from VZTA01026751.1 coordinate 53,376, forward strand.
AGGGAATAAAGCTGCCAGGCTCAGTGATTCCCTCCCTGCAGCATCTCTCCTTGGAGAACCAATCTCCCACCTGAACTCCAAAGGGATCCCCCCACGGAAGCTGCATTGTCTGAGTGTGTCGCTCCAGAGTCATGGGAGAGGATTCAGGGAGAAAACAGCTCAGATTGGAAAGAAATCATCCATGGGAATTGGCTCCTCAGTCAGTGCTGGGAAGGAAGGTGCCTCCTCTGGAGTGCGGAACATGGAGATAGAAAATGATGGATAATTAAGCAGATCTCGTTGAAGGGTTTGGGAATAGGGTCAGTGATAAGGAATACAATCATGGGATCTTTGAGGTTAGAAAAGACCTCTGAGATCATCAAATCCAGTCATTGTTCACCCCCAAACCATGTCCTAAGTGCCACATCCGTGGTTTTTGGCAGGGATGGTGACTCCACGCTTCCCTGTCATCCTGCTCCACTTCCTGACCACTTTCCACTGCATAAATTTTTTCCTAATATCCAACCTAAACCTCCCTCGGCACAACTCAGGACAGTGTGTCTCAATCCATTATGGCTCCTGATACTCCATCCCTAATTATTTGGAAAGGAACACCAATTCCACTGCCTCAGATGTAGTTAAAGACATGACGAGATAATTTCGGGAAGAAAACTCTTTTGTGGTAACCAGATGGCAGCGCAGAAATAAAGAGATTTTACAGGAGATGGCAAACATTTGGTGTTAAAATATGCCCAGAATCATCCTGCTGCTCTGCGTGCTCAGGAACGGGGTCCTGGGATGGAACAATAAAGGGTGATAAAAATACACCATAACACAGACATCCATAATGCAGGAGGATAATGGCATCGTGCACAGATAGTGCTTTTTGCCATGTTTTCTCTGGATTTTGAGCTGGAATATTCTGCAGTTCAGTTTAGAGATGAGGAACTCACCTGTGGGAATCGAGTGACCGTGCCCAGAAGGAAGTTTGGCTTTTCAAAGGGATTTGTGGCACCTTAGTTGTTTTAATGGTGATTTTATTCTGATAAGGGCATCTTCCCAGCATGTCCCAAATGGAAAAGCCAATTTTATGGGGACAAATAAACAGGAATTGTGCCTGGGATGGGGATTTTCTCTCATTTTAGCTGTTCTTCTCCAGCAGTTTAGTCTTTGTCTCACCAACTGTCCATAGTTTATCTAATTTTTTAAAACTACCCTGTGGACCTTTTCTCCTCTTCATTCCTCAAGTTGGGACAGTCCATGGTCATTCCCACGCCGCTGGTGCTCGGCTCTGAAGTGGTGGAATGGCAAAGGCAACACTAACAAATCCAAAGGATCCGCGTGGTTTAACTCCGATTTATCCTTCCCCTTTCTTGTTTTCCAGGTTTATCCAGGAGATCGAGTATGCCATGGAGCTGGGCCCAGCCAAGCAGTGCCCGCTGCGGGAGTTCCTCACCATGTACATCAAGAACATCTTCCTCAACCAGGTCCTGGCCGAGATCAACAAAGAGATCGAAGGCGTCACCAAAGCCTCGGATCCGCTGAAAATCTTGGCCAACGCCGACACCATGAAGATCCTGGGAGTGCAGAGGCCTCTGCTGCAGGTAGGAGCTGAGTGGCCACTCGGGACAGCCCTGGTTGTCCATGTCCAGCCAGCACCTGGTTGTGTGTCCAGTATGGAGAAACATGGAGCTGCTGGAGCAGGTCCAGGGGAGGTCACAAAGATTCTCCAAGGGCTGGAGCGCCTCTGCTCTGGAGCCAGGCTGGGAGAGCTGGGGGTGCTCACCTGGAGAAGGGAAGGCTCCAGGGAGAGCTCAGAGCCCCTTGCAGGGCCTAAAGGGGCTCCAGGAGAGCTGCAGAGGGACTGGGGACAAGGCCTGGAGGGACAGGACACAGGGAATGGCTTCCCACTGCCAGAGGGCAGGGATGGGATGGGGTATTGGGAAGGAAGATTTTTGTGTGTGTCTCCTTTAGAAGTTCTGGGGACACCTGCCAGTTCCAGAGCTGTGCAATCAGGCTAAGTACACACTCCAAGCTCCCAGGAGGAGCAGGAATGGGATCCCATCCTCCCAAGCATGTTGGTGATTGATGTGGAGCCCCACGGCTCCCTCCATCACATAAGAGATGTGAAGGATTTGGGTTGGAGTGTTTGTAGAAGTCTCCTTTGAAGCACCTTTGCTGAGCTCCGGTGTGTAGCAGTGATAAAAGCAACAAGCTCTCATCCCAGCTCCATGGGGAACAGGACAGTGTGGAATCCCACCACAAAACTCTGAATTTCATGTGTTTTCTGGGACTGAAAGGAATGAACTGACTCTTGCTGTTGTTCACGTCCAGCTATTTTTAATCCTTTTAAGTTATTCCCTCTTTTCCTGTGAAATCCTCTTGTCAGGGATGAATGATACTTGGAGAATCCTTAGGAAGCAGCAAGTTTATCCCAAGGTTTACGTGGCCATTTTCTATCCCAGTTTAGAGCTGTCAAACACAGGGATATAATTTTATGCAATGGTGGAACAACTGTTGTTGTCGTTACCATTTCTGGGATTTTTGATGGTTTCACGGTCACTAACTCTGTGCCTTTCAGGGTGCAGCAGGGGTGGGATGGTCCTTGCAGAGCCAAAGCAAAATCAGATTCCAGAAGAGCATTTCCAGAAGTCCCCAGAGGGGAACAGCTTCTTTAGAAAGGGGCCAAAAGTCGCTTTCCAGGAGTCGAAATGATATTTTGGAGAATCCCTGAATTGTTTCCTTCCTTAGCTTTACCAGCCTTAATATGGATGAAGTGGTTTTTGTGGCTCGTGGCTTCATTTCACATGAAAATGTGTTCTGTAATATCAATATCAATCCTGAAAGTTCATTAGGGGTTGAAGAGTTAGAATGGCTTGGAATTTTCTCATCCACTTGCCATAATTTGTTCCTCATGATGGATGGAAATCGTTTTGAACTGGAATTATTCTTGGTCAAACTGTCCGTGGTCAGGAGGTCTCCCTGTTCCCGACATTAGAGAAGGGTAATTCTCTGCAAAGAGAAGAAAAATTGCTGCCTCTTTGAACCAACTCATCCAAATAGCTCCCTAAAATAATCCTATTGATTTTCCATTTAAAAGAGGGGGGGGGGAAAAAAAAGGCTATTTCTGCATGACAGCGCCGGAGCCCGGAGTCTTTGCCCCCATCACCTCATGGATGATGATGATGGAAATGTGGTGAATTAAGCTCTCCCCCATCTTTTTCCTGCCTGGTCCGTGGGTTCCTGGTTTAACCATCCCACTCTTTGCTATCCCAAAGATCTCTCGGAAGCCTCTGCGGCTGTGATTCGAACACGACTCGGGAATTTATCGGCCCCCGCTGCTCGGGCTGATAAAGCTGCTTTGGGATCACTATCAGCACATGTTGGAGCTGAATTAGTTGGGAGATAAGAGATTTTCCAGCATCGTGTCCTCACGGATGAATCATCCATTCCCGTTTAAGATTATCCTTTAAAAATATTGTCCTCTCTAAATATTCCATTTTACTGGAATAAAATGGAATATTAAACAAGGCACGGCCTTGTTTTCCATTCTTCCCTCCTCAAATGTGAAACACTTGAAGCTCTTTTCCTTTGCAGAGCGACTGAATCACCGTGAAACTCATTTGTCTCAAAATTATTCAGCATTAAATTTCAGGCTGTAATTGTTTAAATCGATCCTAAATTAGGCTACAAGTGCCTCGACAGCTTCTTACAGCCTGTTCTTGTAGGGTTCTCAACGAGGTGATAAATCTTTCCACCCAGGTGGCCACTGGCCTTAAAAACCTGTTGCTCCATCTCCAAAAAAATGCAAATTTCCTCACTCCCCAGCAGCAGAGTGAGATTTTTCCTTTCCTTTCAAGCCTCTGTTGTTTCTTATCTCAGCGTTGTGTCCGTGATGCTCCTGATGCTTTTCTGGCAAAAAAATCCACCAAAAAAAAAGCTCCTTAAAAAGTCAGGGTGTGCAGTTGTTTTGCAGGATAACGACTCGCTGGAGCTAATTACCACAGCACCCACTCCATGCATGGAGTCACTCGCTCGTGACTTTCCAAGGAGACATCCCCAGGAGCTTCTGGAATGTTTTCTTCCCCTCAGACAAGTGGTTGTTAGGGAGAAGGATGGTCCCAGCGAGCAGCTTTCGATGGCTCACCAGTGCTGATGGCTCTGTGCTTTGATGGAGGCTGGCTGTTATTATTTATTAGTGTAAACAAATTAATTGTCTTTCCAGACTGGCTCCCAGCCAGCAGCATCCATTAAGGAGCAGGCATGGCTGATCAATTGGGGTTTTTTTCCATTCAAGAGTAATTTTAAAGCAATTTTAATGGTTCTGAGCCTCATATTTCAATGGTTTTTTGCAGTGGCGTGGTGTTACAACCAAGATGTTTTCAGCTCTTACTTATATTTTTCATGTCAAGAGGGTGAAACCCACCAGCTGCAGAATTTGTGCTAAATCTTCTTTTTCAGCTTAAAATGAAAGACAAAATTATCTCTCGGTGGGAGTCTGACTCTCCCCGTTGCTTCCAACATTTCTCCAGATAATTTTTCCTCTGAGGAGGGGGGGAATATTTAGTGCAGTTCCTGCCTTTTGTGGAAGCTTTTGGAAGGCTCCTGTGTCAGTCAGCTGTGGATTTGTGAGTTCTCCCCCGAGCAGTTCCGAGCCGTACAAAAGCAATCGCTTTAGGCAGAGCGTCAGGACTTCAATTTATTTTAAAAATCCAAGTTTCCCTCGCACATTCAGCACATCCCAGGGCAGGGGAGTTGCGTGTGGACATTTTCAGGCGGTGCCCCTCGCAGGCAAAGTTATTTTGGTCCTCTTCAGATCCGCGAAAGCGAAGTCACGCTTCGCAGAGCCTCCCACGGATGTGAGTCAGGTTCGACCTGAAGGGAACGGCCCCGTGGTTGAGGTGTCTGGATCCCGTTAATCCCCGAAAATCACTGGATGACTCTTCCGTGCCGTGCGTTGGAGTCGGTCAGGAACTGGAGAACCGTCGTTTGCTCAGTGATGAATCATTGAATTGTGGAATATTTTGGGGTTGAAAGGGACATTTAAAGGGTTGGAAGGATTGGAGGGGACCTTTAAAGGCCTTCCAGTCCAGCCCCGCTGCCATGAGCAGGGACACCTTCCACTATCCCAGGTTGCTCCAACCTGGCCTTGAGTGTTTCCACTGAGAGCTGGGTGCAAAATGTTGATCTTGGTCCCACCTGAGGCTACCAACGTGTTTTGTTCACCTCAGCAAGAGTCTGCCATGTTCTCCCCTGTGAGGGTGGGGGGGCCCTGGGATGGAATTCCCAGAGCAGCTGTGGCTGCCCCTGGATCCCTGGAAGTGTCCAAGGCCAGTTTGGACAGGGTTTGGAGCAGCCTGGGATAGTGGGAAGTGTCCCTGCCCATGGCAGGGGGTGGAATGGGATGGGCTTTAAGGTCTCTTCCAACCCAACCCATCCTGGGATTCCATGGAGGGACCTCACCCTCACCCTGGCCTGTGCAGCTGCTTTTCAGTGCCATCGAGTCCTCACTCAACCCATAAAACCACTAAAACTTCCTGGTAACTTATTTATTTTCATTTTTTTCCCCCGTTGCTGTCGGTTTTTCCTCAGAAATTGGGAGTAAACCACCCAGATCTGCCCCCAGCCTCCATCCCAGGCCTTGATTGATTATTTTAATTACCCGAAGAGCCCCGCCAGGCTCCCTCAGCTGCAGCATTGCTCTCATAAATCCTCATTTTGCCTCCCAGGGCTGGTGTCAGACCCAGCCCCTGTTATCTCCCTGGCCAGAGGAGAAGCCTTTTAGCCTGGCCACCTTCCTGCTTGTTTAAAGCTCCAGCTGCACATTCCTCATTTGCAAACTCATTAAGGATCCCTGGCAGGAGAGCAGGGCCCTGTGATACTGAGGCAGAGCAGTTCTCCTCAGCCCAAGGATGCTGCTGAAAATGCGGTGTGAAGTCACGGCTCCAGCTGCCACAGGAGGGACACTCACCCAGTTTTCCAGTTTTCCTCCAGTTTTCCTTGTTTCCCGAGATTTCTGCAGTTTTAAACCAGTGCTTTGCCTTCGCCAGGGTTGTTTTGGTGATGAACGTCCAGCACCTGGAAAGGCAAAGTCTGATAAACTTCATTTGAAGGAGTCTGTGTTGCTCCATCCCCAACATCCCTCCAGGAATTTCTTTCGTGGAATCCCAGAATGGTTTGGGTTGGAAGAGACCTTCAAGCCCATCCAGTGTCACCCCCTGCCATGGGCAGGGACACCTCCCACTATCCCAGGTTGCTCCAAGCCCTGGCCTTGGCCACTTCCAGGGCTGGGACATCAAAAACTTCCACAAACTTCTCTGGGAAACTTGGTTCTTCCCTAACTTTCTTTTCCCTGGGAAAGTTTAATATTTACTTTATCAGAACACACCAATGGTTTAATTTGGGACCTTGGTTGGGCTGGGCTCTCTGCACCCATCAGCTGAAGCTTGTGTCCCCCTCTCACATCACAGATATTTTTCCCTTCTCTCAGTTTGTTCCGCTCCATAAATCCCAAATCCAGCCTGGAACCAGTCTCACACGAAGCACTTGATGGATGGCTCCAAGAGAAGAAACTTCCCTGTATTCTTGCCAGGCTCCTCCAAAGTCCCATTATTTTTCTTCCCTCGCATTTTGAAGCCCATTTCATTGAGGAAGAATAACTCTCATTTCCAGGTTTTGAAATGTTTTCCTAATCACAAGTGCTGCACGAGAAGAGCCATCACATTTTGAATAATTGATGGCTACTTTATTGAGTTGTCAGCACTAATTCATCCTCCTTTTGAAGTGCTGCGATGTTCAAAGCAGCAATCCTTTGACAACGTGCTCATTTTTAGAGGAAAAGTTCATTTTTATAATTACTTTTTTTTTTTTTTCCTCCTTTTTCCCTCCCCCACCGCAGGATGTAATTGTAGCTGCGTGGTGAGAGGGAGGGATGAGGCACCTTCCAGCTCGTGCACGCTCTAAAATGCCTTTATTACTCTTTTGGCTGCTCATTTCTCTGCCTCCCTCCTCTCGCAGAGCTTTAATTATACCTGCTTTAAAAAGTGCATTTTGAAACATGACACCCAGCTCTCCCGGAGAACAAAAGAGACATTAATCTATTGTTGAAAGGGAAGGTGTAAAGCTCTTTTTTTTTCGTGTGTGTGTGTGGCAGGGGCTGCCCCTCCCTGACAAGCAGCGTTGGGTGGGAGTAGCTGGGATTTTGGAGGCAGGGACTTGTCAACAGGAGAATTAAAAAATGAGCAACAGTGCAGGGATGCTGCCGTTCCATTGAAATAATTCCTCCTGGAACCGTGGGTTCCCTCCCTGCCTCTGGAATCTTCCTCCTGAAGCGGATAAACTTTGCAGTTGGAAGGTTCATAGCACTAAAATTTACATCTGAAAGAACCGAGGGAAGGCGGTGAATTAAAAGTTTCCCCTCTTGGTTCTAATCTGTAAATAGACCCTTTCCATTTAAATCAAATAAAATAAAATAAAATTACGGTTTCCCTCACGCACACAAAGCTGTCAGAATTGTAATATATTTTTTTTTTGCAAATGATCTGCTTTTGTGCTGGGATTTTTGCTTTGTGGGAACTGCGCCGTGGAGAAGGGAAAAGCTTTTCCCTCTCACCATGAAGCTCTTGAGGGGTACCAGGTCTGGTCATCCTGGGGTGGATCCAGGATTTCCTGAGGAATTCAAACCATTGGGATGGGCTCCTTAATTAAAATATTTAAGGACTTAGTGCCTGCAAAGAAAACTGCTACAAGGTGTGAAAATCGAGGAAATGCTACAACTCTACAGGAGAGCTCTGGCCAGGGCTGGTTTAATTAATTAGGTGCTGATTAGTGGCTGCTGGAAAAGGTGGAGGAGGAGAGGACTGACAGGCATTGCAGGCGTGGAGGTGGAATCTCAACTTGGATCTCACCCGACCTTGAAGTCAACTGGAGTGGCACCAGATTATTTCAGTGGGAGGGAGATGAGATCCATCCCATTGGCCCTAAAAAATGTCTCAGTAATGTCAGGCGTTTGGAACAGGGAAGGGCAGAAGGAGATCTGGTCACTCAGCTGCATCCCACTCCTCCCTGAGTGGACAACGTCCCTCAATAACCTCGGGAGTCGCACACAATTTAGAGGAAAACAAGTTTGGAAATGAAAAATGAAAATGAAAAATGAAAAATATTCCAGCCTCCAAGGGATTTCCAGGATGCTTTTAGCAGAGGGCACTGAGATTTCTCTGTTTATTTTTTCTCATTTAATGGTGGCGTCAGTGATGCCAGGATGATTTTTGCCTTTTTATATCCCCCTTTTATACCCCTTTATGTGGCCTTTTCTGTAGCTTTTCTATCCCCTCAGTGCCTTTAGCCCCCACACCTGTACCTCCCTCAGTCTCACACCCCGTGTCCCGCTCAGCCAGGAGCCCAAACACCCTGGGAGCCGCGGCTGAGGGTCAGACAGCCCCAGACACCAAGGGCCTCTCTGGAACACACCCTGGGAACTGAGCCAGGCCCAGCCAGGGGGGAGACTCCTCAGCATGGGGGGGATTCATTGGAGTCTCTCCTGGGGAATATGTGATAAATGGGCTCATTGGCAAGGCCTGTGAGTTGTACACACGATTTATGGGGTGGGGGCATTCCGGGGGCACTTGGGCACGCTCCACTGGGACGGTGTGGGGCACCAAGGATCCCAAATAAACACCGAGGGAAAATCCCCTTTCCCTTTCACTGTGTCTGGTTCTCCATTTTAAGACCAGGAAAAGGCAACATCAGAAACGCTGTTGAGGGACAGGTTGAACCCGCTTTGGGCATTCCCTGTTTAATTCCTGCTCTGTTGTTTTCCATCACAAAATGAAAAATGTTATTAATCCCTGTACTCCCAATTAGCAAAGAGATGTTGGGGATGCTCCATGCCCACATCCCTGGAAGTGTCCAAGGCCAGCTTGGAGCAACCTGGGTTAGTGGGAGGTGTCCCTGCCCATGGCAGGGGGTGGAACTGGATGGGCTTGAAGGTCTCTTCCAACCCAAACCACTCTGGGATTCCATGACCCATTTTCCTGGAATATGAACTACCCAAATGTGCAGGAGCTGAGGTTTTAGAGCTCCAGGTGCTGGTCAAGTCATGGACCTGAAAGTAAAAACTCTCCTGTGTGTGCTTTGGGTCTTGTGAGAGTTACCTGAAGAATATTTCCTGACCGAAAAGCAAGAATGGTGTTGGATTCCAGTGGGTGACGCAGGAAAAGGGTGCTGTGAGGTCACAGCTGCTCTTGCAGATTCTTTGGGATTGGGAGAAATGTTTGGAAAAACCCATTCCCAGATTGGGGATGTCATTGAAGAGACCCTCTCAAAACAAAGCTGCTTCCAGGTGACTTCTGCTCCATTTAAAGCCGATTTTCCCATTCCCAGGTTCAAGGAGCATCCATCCCTTTAGCTGGCACCTTGAACTCCTGCTGGGTTCAGAGCAATGTTCTGACACTCAGATGAATTCCTTCTGATAAAGCAATATTAGAATGAATTCATCCGAGTGTCAAAACGTTGGTTTTGGAGGGATTTTGGATTTGATTCCTTGTTCTTCCTGAGGAATTTTGTGTTTGCTGATTTGTCAAGCCAATCACACCCCTCAGGAGCTGCCAGAACATCATAGAGGTTTCATCTCCAGAGAAACTCTGGGAAGAGTGGCAAAGATAGTAAAAATAATAATAATAATAATAATCATCATCATCATCATCATCATATTAATAATGATGATGATGATGATGACAGTAATAAGAAATCCATGATTATCCATGACAAATTCCCTCAGGCAAGCAGGATCTATCATCTGTTGAGTTTAAACCAACAAATAACCAGAGGGTGTCAAGGCTTTACTTGGTCTTCAGGCTCTTATAAATAATTTGGTGACACTTGTGTGGTTTGTTAATCAAGCCAAGAAAATCAGGTTTGACTGAAAGGAATTTCTCGTGTGGTTTAAAAGCATTTTGAGGTTTCTGTGTCATGACCCAATGATAGGGGCTGAGTCAAGGCCAGGTGTTGATTTGACAGTGAGGAAAAGCAAAGTTTAGCCCAGGAGTTGAGATGTTCAGGCTTTTGGCTGTCTGCAAAGGTGTGAGATCACAAATAAATCCCTTTTTGGAAATAATGGGAATAACTGAGCTCCTGAACAGGAAACAATCCAACCTTGAAGAGACGAAGGGGTTTAACAGCACTTTCACTTTTGTTTTGCAGAATGTTGGTCTGACATGGGGTTATAACATTTAAAATAAAAAATAAATCAAGGAATTGCCCTAATGGAGCTGAGAAAGCAAAATCCTGGAATAATTGCAACCAATTAATTCATGCTCCAAGTCCTTCAGACATGGATCAAGGAGGAAAAGCTTTGGGCAGGGCTCAGATTTGTGGCAAGCACTAAGTCACTGTCTCAACTACATCTATCTATGTATTTAATCTTATTTTTTTATTTTAAAAGATAAATAAAAAGATTTATTCCCTAACCCCCCCCAGTGACTGATTATACCTTGGAGCTGTGACGTAATGTAAGGGTTTTTATGGATTATTCCCTCTTTGCCTTCTGTGGTTGGGTCATTCCCTGCAGTTTGGTGGCAGCACGAGGCTTCAGGAGAGGTTGGAATGAAGGTGGGAATGACCTGCCTGGCCAGAGGAGGAATTTCTGTGCCTTAAAAAAAACATAAAATTCCTGAAATAATGATACTGGAAATAAATAAATGATACCACAGGCAGTGAGTGGTGGCCAGGAGGCACCAGAGCTTCAATTCCAGCCCCTTCCATTGATTTATTTTGGAATTCATCTATTTTTAAGAGGTCCAGGTTGTGAGATAACCCTTTTTTTTCCTTCCTGGACTCTGGAGGAATGGAAAGGAATTTAGGGAACATCCAGTTGGAATGTTCAGGGCAGCACAAGAAGGGGCAGGTTGAGAGCTGAGGTCATTGTACAAGGGGTTGCTTTTCTTTTCCAGCTGACTTTAGGTTGCAAATGTTGCTCTAAAAAAGGTTTTGGTTGATGTTCTGAACACGTTGTTCTGCAATAATTAAATTTAAAGTCATGTATTACAATTTATTTCACACCCCCACATTATTTTATTATTTAATTGCATAATAATGCCCATTTTTAAGCACCTTTATCATAGTAAAAATAGCAGATGGGGGAGAATTTCAAGTATTTTAGCACTTTTGGAGTCTTTTCCATCAATTTAACTGCCCATATCTCCTCTCCTTCAGCTTTCCCACCAGTTTATGATCTGGTGGAGCCTCCAGCATCCTCCCTGGTTTATTTTTTGTGTATCAACTCTCGGGAAAGGAAAATGAAAATAGAAACAGCGGCGAGAACTCGGAACGCTGTAATTGCTTTTTCAATCAATTTTAGAGAGCTGCTGTAGGAACAAAATGCAAGAACATCCAAAACCCTGTTTATGCTCCCAACTTACTGCAGGGAAACGCTCAGATCTCTTTCCTGCCACGTTCCAACGGAGGTGCAGCGAATTATGCAGTGGATGGTGGGGATATTTAGGTAAAGCTGCTGGAAATTGGTCAATAAAATCGGGTTTTTTCACTGACCCTCTGGGCCCTTTTTTGCTGTCAATAAAATCAGCCCCGTTTTCCTCAGGTGGTTTTTAGAAATTGGTTCTGGGTGGTGAAACCCTCCCCTCCTTTAGGAGTTTACTCCTCTGTTGCTGGCTGGATTTTCCTTGGCTCAGGAGGGCAAACATCAGGATTTGTCCCATTCCCAAGCAGATCTGAGTGTTGGAAATGGGAAGGGACCTCTCTGTCTGTGGTGGCCACAGGGCTCCTCAATGGAATGGGAAGTTGGGGCTTAAAAATCGTGGTTCCAGTGTAGGAGAAAGAGGAGAAGGGATGTGTAAATACAGATCCACCCCATGTTGCAGCAACCACTGAATAGTTAAAATTCCTCTTTCCTCCCCAAAAATTCCCTTTTTTTTGCCCAGTGATGGACCCAAATTGTCTTGTTTCCTGCCCAAATGGGATGATTATCCCAATTCTCCAACACTTCCAGTGTTGGGTGCATGTTCCCCATCAGGCCTGGCAGTGGTTTTCTCTGGATAAGACGGGAAATGTTTTTTCTACATAGGAATGAAACGAAAACCTGAGCAAGCAGTAACTGAGTAGTAACCTGGTAGTAACTGAGCTACTCCAATTTGCTCCTTCCGTGTGAAACGGAGTGAAATTTGCTGCCGTTAATGACAACAGCATCGGCGATGAATTCCCTCCGTCCCATCCGTGGGAGATGAATTTCTCCTCAGCTCTCTTTGCGTTCCAAGGCCTCTCCCGTGAGCGCTCTCGAGTGCCACCTGCCCTCCCAATAAAGCCTGGAATTCATCCGCGAACATGACAACAAATATGACAACATTCCAGAGACGAACGATCTCCGCTCCGAGTTAATTCCTGTTTCCCAGCAGGGCTCCGCGGTGACCCCGTTGGCTTTGGAAGCGCTGCCGTTTGCTTAATAGATGAATGTTTTGTGTGGATGGCTCCATTCATGCCAAGTTTGGCTCCCTCTCCTTCCCGCTGAATGCCTGCATGGATTTATCCACGGAGCAATCACCGGAGCGTCGTTAGCACCGGGAAAACAACGGGCGATGAAACAAAGCGCTCCTTCCCCGCCATCCCTAATGCCTGGGAGGCCTCTCAGAGATGTTCTGGCTGCTGGGAAGGGGAGATGGCTCTGTCAGGCAATGGTGCACAAGTTCCACGCGGGAAGGGAAGATCCATGGCCTCATCCAGCCCATTTTCCGAGCGGGATTGCTCGTTACGGCGCCGGCTGGGGATTGAACAGCGGCGGCGCCGCCATTATCAGACGTCTCCGGTAACGAGCTGACCCAGTGGGTTTTTCACTTCCTAATTTGATGTCTTTTATTCTTTTTTCCTCCTAAAATGTGGGGGTTTTTGGGGAAAAGACGACTTCTTTTCCACGCTGCCGTTTTGCTGGATACTGGGAGCGGGGTTTTGCCGCCGTGCGGGGCTTTGCGATGACAGAAATCCTGAGTTGGGAGCAGGTGGTTGCTGAAATGCTGAGTGGTCCCTTTAGTTATTTTTACTCCTTGCCAGGAGTTCAAGGAGTGGAAATACTCAATGTTTAGTGTGGGAAACTGTGAAGTGCAGCTGAGTAATTTTTGCTTCCTTTTGGTTTGAGGTTTTTGGATTAATGGACAGGCCTTTGGGAAAACTGTGGTAAAAATAGTTGGGATCTGAAGGGAACAAAGGTGTCCTTGATGTGTGATTCGGGATTTATCTTTACTACAAGGACATGGAGGGACAGGACACAGGGAATGGCTTCCCACTGCCAGAGGGCAGGGCTGGATGGGATCTTGGGAAGGAATTCCTGTCTGGGAGGGTGGGGAGGCCCTGGAATGGAATTCCCAGAGAAGCTGTGGCTGCCCCTGAATCCCTGGAAGTGTCCAAGGCCAGGCTGGACGGGGCTTGGAGCACCCTGGGACAGTGGAAGGTGTCCCTGCCCATGGCAGGGGGTGGAACAGGATGGACTTTAAGGTCCTTTCCAACCCAACCAATTCTGGGATTGCCGTGGGGGTATCTGTGTCCCATCTATGAGATTCCCTGCAAATCCCAGAAGCCCAGAATCCCTGAGGTTGGAAAAGCCCTCCAAGACCATCAAGTCCAACCTGTGACCCAACCCCACCTTGTCCCCAGCCCAGAGCTCTGAGTGCCACGTCCAGGCCTTCCTTGGACACCTCCAGGGATGGGGACTCCACCACAGATCCAAGTGATCCCATTCCCATGCTGTTTTAAACTGGCGTGGCCCAGCTTTCCTGGTGGAGAAGGTCAGTCTGAAAGGGAAAGTGCCCTGCAGGCCTCTAGCATTTTCCAAATCCATCCCTACTTCCAGAAATTGGGATACATGACTGTGGCTCTCATCCCCTCACCGTGGCTCCTTGGAATCATCTTCCTTCGGGAACGGCCCCACCCTTGGACTTGGTGGGGTCTGAGTCAAGAAGAGACAAAAGAAGGAGAAAGCAGTGGGTTAAAAAATGTTTCAGTTTTGCTGCCAGCCCGCAGATCTCGTTGTCATTCCTGCTTCTCCTGGCAGGAATCAAAGGCTGGTGTTGCCGAGTTTGTCATTCCCGAGTCTCCGGGGGGTTCGGGGTGGTCGCCGTGGTTTGATGAATGCAATGTTAACACGAGCTGTCGGATCCTGGGAGCAGCCTCCACGCATAAGGAATTTCCAAAGAATCCTTTGGAGACGTCCAGGGACAGAGCTGTGATCTCCTCGGTCTTTGATGTGGAGAGCACAAGGCTGAATTTGTTGAATAAATCACGAGTGATGCCGGCACGTGCAGCTTCCCTGAGTTTTCTCCTGTCTGTGCTTTTTTGGGAGCAGCACTTCAGGCTGGATTTTCCCTTTTGAGATGTGCAAAGACCCCCTGAGTCACCCTTAAATTTTGGTCGATTCGACCCCTGTTCGTGCCACGATGTAAAAATGCAAAATTTAAAATTTTTAATTTTTTTTAATGCAAAAAAAAAGGAAACCAAGAGAATAAGTGAAATTACAGATTGTTTTTTTTTTAATCCTCTGCTTCATTTTGCAGGACACGAGGCCATTCTCCTTTTGTAGCTTCCAGCTTAGGAAACTCTGCATAATGCCAAGGGTTCCATGAAATTAATTTTTTCCAGGATGAAAAATATTTGGATTCTGTTCTTGAGTGGAGACCTTGAGTCCATCACCTCCCGTTCCCAAGTGGTTTCGCTTTTTGAGTCATTCCTGGGAGGAGCCCTCAGCTCTGCCGGGTTCTGTCTGAAGGTGCTTGGGAGGCACCTCCTTGCTGAGTCGCGTTGGGATTTCTCCATCCCAGCCCTGGATTTGTTGGAAATCCTTTGGAATCAAAGGAGATGGAGATTAGGAATTCCAGTCTCTTGCTTGTCTTGGAGTTCAGTGGTTCAAGCACTGGCCTGTGCAATAAAATACTGAAATTCAAATCCTACTGAACGAATGATCTGAGGGAAAAATTTTTCTCCTTCCTGTCCTTTTCCTAACCAATTCCTCTCCTTTCCACTGGATTGGTCTGTAAATAGCATTCCAGCACTGGAATGTTCTAATGGAAATGTGGAAAACTCGACATTTTGCCCATTCTGTTGAGAGAAACCCAACTTAGAAACACCTGAAGAACCAAATTGTCCCCCTCTGGCCTCTTGGGTGGAAATTGGGGTGGGATTCCCCTCGGAAATAGTTTTTTTCCTTTAAAATTAAGATCAGCCTTAACCCTGCATAAAATCAAGCCACGGGAAATAATACAGTGAATTTAACTGCCAATTTTTGTATCCTTTGGGATGGCTCGGAGGGATGAATCCATAGGAAGGCCTCTGCTCCCTCCCCACGTTTGCCAAGGATTGCTTTGGTGAGCAAAGACTTCTTCATCGCATTAATTAGAGCTGGCTTAACAAAGAGAGAGACAGAAATGTGGATTTTGGTGCTGAAAGGTGGATTTTGGTGCTGAAAGGTGAATTTTGGTGCTGAAAGATGAGGTTTGAGTGTCTTTTGGGATCCCCCCATACCAAAGCCCACTGGTGACATTGGCCCAGTCACTCTGTGTTCTCTCACCCCTACAAATGAGACTTTTTTATGCCAAAACCTGACAAACTGGCTTCTAATTTCAGTGAACTGATGTCTTTGTGAGCCCAGGAGCTCGGCCTGACTTAGCTCAGGATCCCTCTTAAGCCTTTACCTGTCCTTCCTGGATTTCACTGTTTGTTTTCCAGCGATCTCTTGCATTTTCATTAATTTTGTTGAATTTAGATCATAATTACAGCCTTTGCACTGGACAGCACCAATCCAGGGGCACAACAGCAGTTTCTTTCGGGGGCACAGCCCTGCTCAACCTTTCTCAATCCATTTTTTCCCAGTTTCTTTTGGTTTTTCATCATCCAGCTGCCCTTGTCGTGGTCGCTGTGTCTTTCCAGGAGCATCCCTCCTGCACCTGAACGTTCCCATTCACTGTCTCCAGCAAGACATTTTTAATAGATGTATTAAAATATATAATAGAGATATAAAATAATAGATATATTTAAAATACATTTTAAATACTGGGGCTTTGAGACTGAAAAAAAAAAAAAATTAGATTTCAGAGCACATAAAAATAACACTGAGGGGTTTTATTCTCCAAACTGGGCCGGCTGTATGAAAACATTTATTAAAAACGAGCTCTCTGCTCCTGAGCATCATTAATTCCGTGCTCCACGTCCCATTTGTGTCGTGTTGCAGCTGCTAATGATGTTCTAGAGCAGGGATGACAAAGGAGAGGGAAAGCTGCCACTCAGCACCGGTGAAATAAATTTGTCACCTTGCTCACCTGTAATTGGGGGAGTTGTGTAAAAACCTGAGTAAAAGCCACTTCTAGGAATATTCAAGGGTGGAGGGAGGGGGATGAAAACGTCAGGGATGGGGTTTTTTTTTTCAGCTCCTGCAGCACAAACCAGGCTGGAATCACTGGCTGTGAGTCCCTTTTCCTTGCACAAATGTATATTGATTAATAAAGGGAGAGCGTGGCACTTTTAAGTGATAAACAGTTCTGCAGCAGTGCAGAGGGTGTATTAAAGGCTAAGAGCTAATGACTTTTCTGGTGGATGGAACGCATTAAAAGCAGCAGGAAGCTGCAGCTATTTTATCACCCCACTAATGTCCCTGACAACATTCACTTGGTGGGAGTGAATGGATGGGAATCCATTTGGAGGAGTAAATTAAAATACCTTAAAAAATGCCTTTAATAATAGTTCCAGAACTCAGCGGGATCGGAGAAGGGAGAGATACAAAAGACCAATTAAATTATCCCGTCCATCTCCCTGCCAAGGCACTGATATTCCTTATTCTGCTGGGGCTGCTGGAGCGTTCCAGGAGCATTCCAGCGGCTCGAGTGGGGGAACAATGTCAGGGCTGGAAGCTGAGACTGTCACAAACTTCCCTCTGTGTCCAACCAGATTTTCCCTTCCCTGCTCATCTGCAGTGAAATGGGAATAAAAGAAAGGAATCTCTTGTCCAAGTGATCATTCTCCTATTTATTCCCTGCTTTTTGAGCTTGTGACAGAGCTGAGTTGGGAGCCAGCTTGGGATCAGGGATTTGCTGGTTTGAAGATTATGGAAAGGCATCTCCTCACGTGGATACTCCCAGTCCTGGCACTGGGATTTTTGGAGGTGAAACCGCCTTGACAGGGAATTCTTGGATTGTCCAGCATTGGAGCAGCTGCCCACGGAAGTGATGGAGTCCCCATCCCTGGAAGTGTTCAAAAAACCCGTGGAGGTGGCACTTGGGGACGTGTTTGGTGGTGACCGTGGCTGATGGTTGGGCTCAGTGATCTGAGAGGTCTTTTCCAACCATAACCATGATCCTGCTGGAGATCCAGCCCCTTTTTGGGATGCTGGCAAGCTCCCGGGTGCTGGCTAGGAGCTGATGCGCTGTGAATTCCTATTTTGTGGGGAATTCAGGAGATCTGAACAGTTCTGGTGTGTTTTGGGTGGACGGATTCGCTTTGCTGGTGCTGGGGGAGAAAATGCCACCACTTGTAGAGATTCTGGGGTCGGAGCTCCTGGGATGGGGCTTTCGCTGGCTGGGGGTTTTTAAGCATAACTTGGGCATCTTTTTGCTGTGGAATTCAAGATCAAAATCAGAATAAATTCACCTGATCTGCAGCATAATCAGCCCTCAAAGTTCACCCAGAGATTTCTCCACCCAGGAATTCCCTCCTCAAGTCCATAATTCCATTGGGAATGCAGGGACTCTCCCAGGAAAGCACCTGGGCTTGATTTCGAGCCTGTCTGAGATGGAGAATCCAGCACACCAAGGTGTTCCTGTGGTTAATCACCCTCACTGTTAAAAACAGGAGCTCATTTCTGCTCTCCTGTGATCCAGCTTCGGCTCCCATCGGCTGGATCTCCTCGTGGCTGGCCGGGAAGGCGGGAATGACGTAAAAATGAGGAGATGGGGAAGGATTCCGATGTCACAGGCGTTCAGGAGGTCACAAAGGAAAGAGGTTTTTTTACCTTTTTCTGTGCAAATATCACCAAAGTGTCATGAGAGACAAGTCCAGCTCATCGGGGCTACATGGAACAGGCAGTTGAGTGGAGCATTTCTCCTTGGAAAAACTTTCCATGTGGAGTTATCCGGTCACATTTTTCTGTCTTGACAGTGGCACAATTAGATTTTGCTGGGACAAACGAGCTGTGGTTGATGGGAGTGAACATCAGACTGTGAACATCCCACTGAGGACAGTGAGGAAGAGATGAGCTGCACCCCAGGGGTTGAATCCGTGTCCTGCATGAAAATCCATGAAGGGAGAGGTTGGCTGCTTCTGGGATTCTGTAGGAAGGGACTCAGTTTAATTAGAAATTGGGGAAGTGGAGCCAGGCTGGGAGAGCTGGGGGTGCTCACCTGGAGAAGGGAAGGATCCAGGGAGAGCTTCCAGCACATTCCAGGGCCTAAAGGGGCTCCAGGAGAGCTGCAGAGGGACTGGGGACAAGGCCTGGAGGGACAGGACACAGACAGGGAATGGCTTCCCACTGCCAGAGGGCAGGGATGGGTGGGATCTTGGGAAGGAATTCCTGGCTGGGAGGGTGGCACTGGAGGGGCTGGGCTGGAATTCCCAGAGGAGCTGTGGCTGCCCCTGGATCCCTGGCAGTGTCCAAGGCCAGGCTGGACACTGGGGCTTGGAGCACCCTGGGATAGGGGAAGGTGTCTCTGCCCTTTGGAACTGGATGGTTTTTAAGGTCCCTTCCCACCCAAACCATTCCATGATCCTATGAAATTTTTTGGAGGAAGCTTTTCCTTGCAGTGAAGCCCAGTCTGGATCACAGGTTCATCTCAGATTTAACAAAGAACACGATGATAATTCCCATTCACCCATCCCCCATCCTTGTGCCTCCTCTCCAGTCTTCCCCAGCTTTGGGATTTGGCTTCCCATTTTCCAGAAGAGCCACGAGTGTTCCAGCTCTGTGGGCTGAATTCCAAACTGCAGAGGTGCCGATTTAGTTTCGAATCCTTGCAGAGTTTGCAGAGCCCCGGGGCAGCCTCCTCTGGCGGTGTTTAACTGGGTCTGATCGATTCTGCATTTACTGGGCTTGCACAGGGCTGGCCCCAGGAAATGTTCCCTTTGTGTTCCAACCAGGGGCTCTGTGAAATCCTCAACACCGAATGGAGTGTTTAGAGGAGGGAAACTCTTCTGCCTGGCCACAGCAATACAGCAGCAAGCAGATTTTATGGTTAGTGTTCTCCATTTCTTTAAAAAAAAACCAACAAAACAAAGGTAGATTTTGCTCCTCATCAATATCCCAGCTCACTGGAGCAAAGCTTTCCTGGATCACACAGTGCCAGGTAAATAAGAGTTATCCAAGGCCTTGTTTGAGCACTCATTTGGCTCCTGCAACATCGCGTTTAAAGTGGGGAGAGAATTCCAGCAGAATTCTCACGTCCGTGGGGTGAATTCACTCAGGGCCTCTCGGGATGAATCCCATAAAAATTCAAACATCACCTGCATTGAAACAGGCAGAGTTATGGTTAAAAATGAAATAATCCCTTGGAGTTAGGAGCGTTTCGGAAGCAAAGTTGTAGCAGGATGTGGTATAACCATAGTAACGGGCACAGCTGATACTGCAATAATGGATTTCCCTGGGAAAAAGGGAGGCAGGCTATCAGATGGGAGGCTGTGAGAAGAGATTTTGCTGCTGAACACGGGTTTGAATGGAATTGATACATTCTAAAAACTCCAGCCCTTTGTGTACCCGGGATGTGGCAGAAAGAAAAGGGGGAAAACGGTGTTAGCGCTCCACGTGGGATAACCACGAATCAGTGGAAGAGGGAATTTAGATTCTCCTGTTTCCTCTGTTAGCTAAAAAATAAAATGAATGTGGTTGGTTCAGGGCTGGTTTTACTCCTCTATTTTATTGTTTTACTCTTTTGGTTTAGTGTCGGTGCTGGAATAGGGCTCCAGGTTGGCTCCCCATGGCACCGATGGATCCAAATGATGGATCCAAATATTCCCAGTCGAACTCCCGTGGCCTCAGGGCTGGTGTTGGCTGTTTTACACCCATCAAAGAGCACTAAACAGCTCATTTATCCCAACATTCCAGGCAAACTGGCTCCCCAGCTCCTACTTTTCAGGTCGGAAGGATTCCCATCTCTAACTCTGCTCGTTTAGTGAGAGGAAAGTTCTTCCAGTGGCCTCAGGAGGTATTTGGGAGAAATTTGGGTAAAGGGCCCAAATTTTTATCTCCCTTTGCTGTTGCCCTCCAAGGCACTGGCAGCACTTGGCATTTATCAGCTCACAAGAGCCTGGCCAGGTATTTCAGTTTGAGGTGTTTAAGTTTCGTCCCTTGGGAATGGTCCCAAATCCAGAGCTGGGGCTCAGCACTGAGCCTGAAGAGCTTTGAAAACTTTCCCTCTCTCCTGTCCTGCTTTAGTCACAGCTGGGCTCTGTTGGGTGCTTTAAAATCGTGTGGTGTCAGCTAAACTCCAGCTCAGAAATTAGATCAGGCTTTATTAATTCTTCTCCTTCAAGGCAGCCACGTCCTGCCCTCATCTGGTGCTTCCCTCTGCCAAGGCATCTCGAGGAGAGATTTTGTGATGGGCAATAATCAAATAATAATGGACAACTTTTCCAGTGCCAAGGGCTCTTCCTCCATCTGCTGTGGTTTTTTTGGTGAAGACATTTTCTGAGCAGGATATTCCCATCTTTTGTCTGCTTTCCCCAAGGAAATGGAGCAAGGGAATGGAGCTTCTCCCTCCCAAGGCATGGGAAAAAGCTGTGATTTCTGCCAAAAAAAAAGTACTGAGGGGGAAAATTGTTCCTCTAATCCAAGTACTCCTCACCAGGGAGTTAGAAAATAAAAGTGTGCACTTCCCATCCCTGGGAAAGCCCAAGGTCAGGTTGGACAGGGCTTGGGATAACCTGGGATAGTGGAAGGTGTCCCTGCCCACGGCAGGGGTGGCACTGGATGGTCTTGAAGGTCTTTTCCAACCCAAATTGTTCTCCGATTCTATAAAAACCTGAAGATTTTGGAGGTTTGAGCTGTTGGTTTGAACTTCTGCGTGTCAAGGACTCGTTGAAAATCACCTTTATTGTCCTGAAACTGCATTTTTGAAGAACCCTTAAAAACACCCCCCCAAGCTGCATCGTGTCACCTCCAGGGCTCTCTTTCTCCAGTCGTTTTCAAACCTTCACTGGGCTTGCACAAGGCGAGAACCCCAAAGGAGTGTGGCTGAAATACTGAAATCCCAAAGAACTGCTGGAATACCTAAATCCCAAAGAATAAATCTCCAGGTCTGCTCGTTCTGTGTCACTGCGGGCTGGTGACCCCGCGGTCGGAGCGGGAATTCTGCCTGCCCTGGAGCTGCTTTCCATCCCCTGAAGCTCCAGCTCAGCTGAGAATGAGGAGCAAATCAAGGGATAATGGCAAATGTTTGCAAAATCCATTGAAGATGAACCCCACAGTGTTAATAACCAGCGGTGCTCTCTGTTTTATCCTCGTCCCCCCCACCGCAGCCGAGGGACGGGAGGGCGTCGGGAGGAATTTCTTTTTATTTTTAGCAGCCTTCAGCCTCTTTTAAACCCTTCCTGGAGGAGTAATGAACCATCCCCTCGGCGTGGTGTTGGGATTCAGGTGTGAGGGGCTGGGCATTGTTCCCTGGATGAGTTTCCTTGTTAGTGTGGGGTTTTTTTTTTTTAAAAGGCTTCATTGAAGTGCCTCGCCATAA
Source organism: Mohoua ochrocephala (assembly GCA_013398855.1). Classification (NCBI taxonomy): domain Eukaryota; kingdom Metazoa; phylum Chordata; class Aves; order Passeriformes; family Acanthizidae; genus Mohoua; species Mohoua ochrocephala. The sequence continues at coordinate 75,056 of VZTA01026751.1, forward strand.
AATTAAGCTTTGATCACATCCGTTTGCTGTTAATGAATCCAGATGGGGCAGAGGCAACGGGGATTGTGGCTCTGGGATAATGCGTGAGCTGCCTTTCATTTTGGGCACTTTCAGAAGCTCCAGGCCTGGCCCAGCTAACGAATCCAGCTGTCCCAAATGCCTCCTCAGACAGGGTGTCCCCAGGGACACCTGCAGAGGTGGCAGCAGGGCTTTGGGAGAGGTTAAGATGTCACAGGGAAATGGCCATTACCGTGTCTGGCAGGGTCTTCTTTCATATGGTAATTCCCCTTTTTCCTCCCTTTTAGGGTTTTTTTTTTTAATCATTCCAGTAGCTTTGTGTTCCCTTTAAATCAAAAGGGTTTATTCTAAAATCCAGATACTGGCAGGAGCTTTGCTGGGGTTTTAATGTTGTCGAGGAAAATAAGTGGGAAAAACTCCATAAAAACCACAATCCTTTCTGTTTTAACATCCACTCGTGGGATTTTAGGTGGTTGGTTTTTTTCCAAATGTTGATTTACGTAAAGACATTGAAATGAGCTGGATCCAGGCCAGGTTTGATTCCTCCTCGTGTGGTTTCGTGTCCAAGCCAGGAGGGTTCACATGAGGATTCGTGGAAGGACAGATCCTGCTCCTGGGAAGCTGTGGGAGATCAGTTGATACCACAGGTCTGCTGGAAACCGCCCCCCCTCCTCCCACCACTGAAACCCCAGTGGAAAAGGAAAAATCTGATTATCCACACAAAAAAAGAAAGGAATTGCTTTTGTCTTCCGTGTTGCTGCATGAGCTAGGGAGGATTTTCTCCTCTTTTTTATTCCCAGGGGATAAATGGTGACTTTAATCCCTCACCACATTCATCAGCCCAGCCTGGGCTTGACTTTAACCTCAAACCACACCAGGCTCTGTTCAGGTGAGCCCCCACCTGCAGAGCTGCCCCAGCCCTGGGGCCAACAGCAGCAGGACCTGGAGCTGCGGGGAGAGTCCAGAGGAGGCCCCGGAGCTGCTCCCAGGGCTGGAGCCCCTCTGCTCTGGAGCCAGGCTGGGAGAGCTGGGGGTGCTCACCTGGAGAGGAGAAGGCTCCAGGGAGACCTCAGAGCCCCTTGCAGGGCCTAAAGGGGCTCCAGGAGAGCTGCAGAGGGACTGGGGACAAGGCCTGGAGGGACAGGACACAGGGAATGGCTTCCCACTGCCAGAGGGCAGGGCTGGATGGGATCTTGGGAAGGAATTCCTGGCTGGGAGGGTGGGGAGGAGTGGGAATAGAATTCCCAGAGCAGCTGTGGCTGCCCCTGGATCCCTGGGAATGTCCAAGGCCAGGCTGGATGGGGCTTGGAGCAGGCTGGGATAGTGGAAGCTGTCCCTGCCCATGGAATGGGATGAGCTTTAAGTTCCCTTCCCACCCAAACCATTCCGTGATTTTAGTAGGATTTGGGTAGAGCTTTAATATGATGCTTTTGCCCTCACTGGGCTCATTCCCACATCCCAGGCAGGGACAGAAATGAACCTTGGCAGTTTTGGAATCCTGGAGCTGACGAGCTGCGCTCACACCTCAGAGCCCATCCCTGAGGAATCAGCATCCGGGGCTGCCACAGCCCCCCCAGGCTGTTCCCTGCTCCATTTCCTGGGAATGTCTCTGGGATACAAGTCCTGCAGGGATGGTTGATCTCCAAGCCCAGGCTGGCATTGAATATTTATGAAAACACGGATGTTTGGAGCACCAGGAGAAGCAGCACCAGCAGGAGCATCTGAGCAGCAGCTACGCCAGAGTCGGATTTTGTTTGGGACAAAATAATCCCAAATCGTTGCTAATTCCAGTAGGAAAGATGGGTTAATTCCTGGGATTGGCTCAAGAGCAGAGCTTAATAAAATACAAGAGCAACCAAAGAAAAGTGGGGGATTGGTTTTCTTCTCCAAGTGCAGTTGGGAGCCAAGGATGTGCCGGGAACAGCACAGGAAATGCCTGAGCCTTCAGGGAACCCCCCCATCCCAAGAATTCGGGAGTGCTCCCAGTGAGGATGAGGTTGGAAGGTTGGAAGGCTCTTTCCGATGCCCTGGGATCCTCCCATATAATTTGAGTCCAGAATTTCCCAAGCAAGGCTCCCAAATGCTTCAGTCTCTTCCTTTGCCTTCACTGCAGTTCAGGAATGACCCTTCCCTCTACTGGCACCATTAATAATTCAATTTCTGTCAACTTGGGACTTCCGTGACCTCCCCTCGGTCTTGTTTGCAGCAACAAAATCAAATACAGTGGGCAAAATAAATACAAACCGTGCCAAGTCACCTCGAGGGGGCTCAGAAATCCCAGACATTTCATGGAGCTGTGGAAATCCTGGACATTACTGGATTTACGGAACCTCCTGCAGGCTGGAGGAAACTAAAGCTGCTCATCGGGGGCTCTCAGTGCTCCGGGCTGGGGGATAAGGTAGGGACGGGTCACAGGTTGGACTGGATGGTCTTGGAGGTCTTCTCCAACCTCAGTAATTCCAGGAGCTATAGGATGTGGAGCAGCAGTTTGGGCTGGGTGTTCCTCGTTCCTCTGAAAATCACAATTCTCATTTTGAGGTTTCACCTGATGAAGGAAAGACCTGGTGAACTTGAGGAAGTGGCTCGGAAATCCAAACTTCCCAAGCTGATATTCACACCTTTAAACCACTTCCCTCCTTCTCTCTGCCACTTTTTTCCCTCCCCTCATTTATTCAGCCTCGCCGGAGCCGCTGGCAGAGCCGTTCCAGCACCTGCTCGGCGTCGGGGAGCGGCAGCTGCACGTTTGCGTCTGCGACAACAATTAGCACAATTAGGGCTGCAATAAAGATTCACCGAGCTGCTGCTCATGCCTGGCCTTTTGTCCCCTCCCCAGAGCACGGTGATCGTGGAGAAGACGGTGCAGGACCTGATGAACCTCATGCACGACCTGAGCGCCTACTCGGACCAGTTCCTCAACATGGTGTGCGTGAAGCTCCAGGAGTACAAGGACACCTGCACCCTGGCCTACAGGTGGGGACAGCCTGGGACAGCGCTCCAGGGGGGAACTGCTGCTCTTTGGGGTTGGTTGTTCTGCCGTGAGTGGGCAGGAGTTGCTTCTTGGATCGTCTCTGCTGGGCTGGTCGAGGGTGTTTCCTTCTCAGGATAAAAAAGCTGGAATTACGGTCAGTGGAGTATGGAGGGTTTGGGCTTCCCTGTGGATTTATCCACATCACACCGGGGTTTAGGGTCTTGAGATGTGGATGACAGTTTTGGTAGAGCTTAGAAATCACTCCAGCTCTGCCCTTAGTCAGGCTAAGACTGAGGTGTCATCCTTAGAAGGATGACACCTTACAGGGCCTAAAGGGGCTCCAGGAGAGCTGGAGAGGGACTTGGGACAAGGCCTGGAGGGACAGGACACAGGGAATGGCTTCCCAGTGCCACAGGGCAGGGATGGATGGGATCTTGGGAAGGAATTCCTGGCTGAGAGGGTGAGGAGTCCCTGGAACAGAATTCCCAGAGCAGCTGTGGCTGCCCCTGGATCCCTGGCAGTGTCCAAGGCCAGGTTGGACAGGGCTTGGAGCAGCCTGGGACAGTGGAAGGTGTCCCTGCCCATGGTCCCATCCAACCCAAAGCATTCCATAATTCCATGGTAAAAGTTGGACACTGAGAGTCTGAAGTGTCATCTTCCAAAGAAATGGCTGAATGTACCTCTGGCTTTCTGGTAAAGTCATTCAGATTCTTCATTTGAACATGTGCAAGGAATTCAGCTTTATTCAAATTAATTGTGTTGAGATTTGGGTATTCGGATCTCGTGGCAATTTAGGAATTTCAGGACGAGAGGAAATGGCCGTGAGTTGCGCCAGGAGAGGTTGAGATTGGATATGAGGAAAAATTTCTTCCCTGAAATGTTGGTCAGGCATTGGAAGGGGCTCCGTCCCTTCCGATTGGAGTCTCCATCCCTGGAGGGATTCAAAGCCCTGTGGATGTGGCACTTGGGGACATGGCTCAGTGGTGGCCTTGGCAATGCTGGGAATGGTTGGACTCGACCCCAGAGGTCCTTTCCACCCTAAATGATCCTGGGGTTTTAGGAATTAGTAACTGTGTGAATCCACACCGGGTTTGGTGCAACCTTCCCCTAAACAATTCTATAAACTGACAGGGAGCCGCCAAATGCTCTGTCCTTGTTCCCTTGGCATTTTGGGATGATCCATCCCTAACTTTCCCCAACCAAAGCGTGGAATCTCAAGGCAGCACAATCCCACTGGCCATGGAGGTGTTTGGTTAAAACCCTTCGGGTGCTTGATGTATCAGAGATTTCCTGATAAATCAGGAAATTAATAAATAAGGAAATTGATAAATAACTTCTTCTGTTGATAGCTATTGATAAATAACTTCTCCTAAGTACATCCCAGTTATCCATCTGTAAAATGGCCCTCCTGGACAGGAAAACCAGGATCCTGCCCCATCTCATGGGGATGAATAATTCCATTAAAAACCACTACAGATGCTGCAGGAATGTGGGCTGGAAGAGCTGCTCTACATCATCCCCTCCATGGCTGTTGAGCCTGAAAAAGCCTTTGTGTTTCCTGACCAAGGAATTACTTCCCACTGCCTGATTTTATTCAGGAAAAGCTTCATCTAGCAAACGGGCTCATCATCATCATCATCATTATTATTATTATTATTGTTATTATTGTTATTATTATTATTAACAATGGCAGTGACAGAGGCTAAACTTTGCCTGAACACCCCCCTAAATTGGGAACTGCTGGTGTGCCATTGTCCAAAATATTCCTTTTTCATCCCAAACTTCCCTCCCTGGAGCCAGACAATGGATTTGATTTGTTTGGCTTGAACTCCAAGGTCCTTCCTTCCTTCCTTTGCCATTCCTGGCTTTGGCACCTGCTGAGGGCTAATTAGGACAACGCTAATTTGGCCATCTCCTGATTGCAGCGAGAGGAAAAAACAGGAAATGTTCTCGTTTTGCTGCTGGCAAATGACTGAAATAGAAACCCATATCCATTCCCGGGAATGCAGGGGAACGGAGCAGCTCCCGGCGCTCCCGGTTCCATCCGCGGGGATGTTATGCCCTCTGCAGGGATCTGGGCTCCACACAGCCCTGCCCTTTGCTCCAGGGTTTTCCCTGGGGCGTTGGGATGGATAAATCCCGGTGTTGATGAAGTTGGTGGAGTCAGGATTATTTGTAGCTCGTTAAAATCAGGATGAACTCCTCGGAGCCGGGAGTTGATCCCATCCGGCGAAGCTGGCGGAGCAAGGGCTGCTCTCGGGATGGCAAAGAGTGAGAATTTGGGAAGCCAGAAAGGTGTTTTCTGTAGGATTTGTTCCCCGTGTGTTCCTTCAGGGGGAATGGGAGCAAATGTGGGTGAAAAGCACCCGGAGGGAGGCTCCTGCAGGCGGGATTTTATCCGGAGTTCTCTGCGGAGCAGCTCGGGAAGGACGTCAGCACTGGGAAATGCGCAGCTGAGATTGTTCATGTCTGGGCTCCATTTGGCTCGTGTTTTCCAGGGATTTAAGGGAAAAAAATACCAAACCTGAGGGGGCTGGATGGGATTGGACATTGCTATAAATAGCAGCTCTCGTGTGTTAATTGATGACGAATTTCAGGAGTTCAGTGGAGGTGAGATCGAGATCTCTCTTGCAAATCGCGTTTTTGTCCAAATTCCAGTTCCAGTTTGCCACACAAACTGTTCACAAGCGTCAGCTCTGATTTCTGACTAATGGATGAGAGGCTTGGGCTGAAAATGCAAGTTACAAACGGGCAATGGAGCCCCCAAACCTCCTGCCTTGCGCTTTCCAGTCGTGTCCAACCCCCGTCTCCAGCAGATTTCCAGGAGAGCAGCTCAACTCTGGAGTTAAAAACCATTTCATATTCAAAACCTGAGTATAAACCCCAAAATCTGCTGTCTTGAATGCTGAAATTAATCTCTTTCCATGCCTTTCTACATAAATTGGCCAATATTTACCCATGTCCACGTCGAAGTCACACATTTCTATTTTGTTGCCCGCTTTAAGCTCTGTTTTGTGTGTCCACCCCTTTCTTACCCATCTTCACCCTCACCTTGTCCATTTTTGAACCTCTCTAAAGGCTCTGAGTAAAGGCATCGCTCACCCAAAGGTTTTTTTAGTCTTAAAAAGAGATGGGCATCACCAAAATGGGATTCAGAGAGTTTAAAAAGTGATTAAATCCTCTGGAGGTGCTCAGCTCTCTCCGTGGAGGCAGCTCCTGGTGACCAACCTCCTTTGGCTGAACTCTCTCAGCGAAATTTGGGGGAAAAAAGTGGGAAATAACTGAGCCTGGAAAGCTCAAAATGGTGAAGAAAAGAAACCCCTCCCGCTTTCCAGCCAGGTGAAATAAATCCAAGCCTCTTTTTTTACTGAGAAAAGGCAGATTCATTCAGCCAAAATGTGGGGTCTGCAGTCAAACAGGATTTTTTGGTTCCCCAGGAAATAATTTTGCTGCTTCTTAGTGGCAACTCTTTGCATGAATTTTTGGGGTTTAAGTTGCTTTTTTGGCTCTTTTTGAGGCAGGGGTGTCCCCTCAGGCTCTGGGTACCTGGCCCAGCTGCTTTTTAACCCTTGGCTGCGCGAGCTCAGCATGGAAACACCACCTTGGCCACGAGAAGAGGAAAAAATCATTCCAAAAATCTACCTGGCACGAGGCAGAGGAACCCATTTAGCCCCTGTGGCTTCCAGATGTTTCCTGCTGGAAAGCCACGGCCCCCCAGGCTGTGTCCCGGGATATTCCCCATCCCTCTGCTCCCAAATCTGGGATCATTCACCACCAGCAGATATTCTGGGAATAAAACCCACTGAGGAAGTGGGATACCTATTCCCTGTCTGCTTCCAGGGGCTGAGCAGGAGCACATGGAATTTTCCTTGGTGCATGGAGCTGTGGGTTCATTAGCTGGTGATGTCAGTGGTGGGAGCAGGGATGGATCTGGCTGGGATGGAATTGTTTCCCATAGGAGCCCTCCCGGTGCTGGGGATTAACTGGGAAGGTGCTGGCGCACACCAGGATTTTGGCCACGGCATCAAGGCTGCCTCTCCAACATTCCCCCCTCACCAGCAGGCTGGGAATGGGGAAGATTTTGGGAAAGACATGTCCAGGACAGCTGTCCCAGACTGATATTCCACGTTTTATGATGTCTGCTCTGCAATAAAAGCTTGATCCATGAGGTTTTTTCCATCTTTTCTCCTCCCTCTGTCCTCTGAGGAGGGGAGTGATGGAGCAGCTTGGTGGGCACCTGGATCCAAGTCAAGCTCCAAGGCCAGCTCCCTGTGGCAGCAGCAGGAAAAATTACAGAGGAGTTTGGGATCAGGGGAGTGGGGATGAAAGGAAGCGTTTTGAGCTGTGCTAAAAGATGTCACCCTGTCCCGGGATAATTCACTCAAGGACCCAAATTGGATTGACACCAGGTGAAAGTACAGAGGGTGAAAACTGGCTGGGAAACTGGGAAGAAAATGTGGGAAAAAAGGAATCTGTAATTGATGGGAAAAGCCGGGTGTCCAACGGAGATCGGGGATGTTCTGCCCTCTCCAACATCTTCTCAGTGTTGGAGCAAAACCATCCTGTCCATAAAAATCAGGAGGTGTTGGGGTCCTGGGAGAGAGTGGGGGTGTAATTCCAGGGGACCCACGCCATGGTGGGAGTGTCCCAGCATGGATTGCTGTGGAGCTCACTGATTTCAGTGGATCCATGGATCTTGCCCAGAGAGGACTCCCCATCCCTGGCAGTGTCCAAGGCCAGGCTGGAGGGGGCTTGGAGCACCCTGGGATGGTGGAAGGTGTCCCTGCCCATGGCAGGGGTGGCACTGGATGGGCTTTAAGGTCCCTCCCAACCCAAAGCATTCCAGGATTCCATGGATACCACACCACCAAAAGGTGAGGAAAGCGGGAATCGTGGATTAGGCTCTGACCCTGGAAAAAGCAAGGACACCAAGCTGAGTTTGCAGCTTGTCAGAGCATCCCACCATCCTCCCCTGTCTCCTCCCCAGCGCTGACTCCACAAACAGTAGGAACTTTGAGGCCAGAGGATAATAAGGATCATAAAACAGAGAGGTGGCTCTGTGTGACTCCATCAGGAGACTCCCAAAGAAGCCTTGGAATTGTGGACGTCTGAAGGGCCACGATAAGGCTGTAAATAATTGAAGAGAGCAAACAGTGGAAGTGGAGAGAGCTGAGCTGAGAGGGGAAATAACAGGGAGTAATGGGATGAAATTGAGGAAAATAAAACACGAGCTCGGTATCAGGAGTGTTTTTATCCAAGACTTGGATTTGTTCAAGTGTGAAATAGACTCCCAAGGGAAGGAGAGTATTACTTCAGTCATTTAAATGTGCAGAGGACAAAGCCCTGGCTGATGTATTCCCCGGAACAGTTGTCTTGCCTTGGCACAGCAATGCCCAGATATCATCAAATCCCCTTTTTCCATCTCAGATGTCAGAGCTGCTGGTGGAGCTCTTTCATCCCCCTCAGTTTTCACCGGGGTGAAAAATAAAAGACCTTTTTTTTATATTATTTTTATTTCCCCTGAGTGGAAAAACACCAACTCCCTCCCAGCAGCAGCAGCAGCAGCAGAAGGCCAAACGGGAATGTTGACGCCGAGGTCTTGTGTGGCTGGAAACAAAACTCAGCCTTTTGTCTGTGACAGATTGAACGTGAAACTTGAAGGGAAGGAAAATTTGTTTGCAAGCGCGTGTGAGAAATTCGTTTTCGCAAATCCTGTGCGGCTCCTGAGCAGAGCTTGTTTTCCTGGTGGATGGGGAAAGGGTGGGAAGAGAGATGAGCTGTTCTCTTCAGGGTGGATCGGAGCTGGCTCCCGTCTCGGTGCCTTTCTCGCACAGATGCTCGGCGTGTTGTTGTTTTTGTGTCTATTTATTCCCAAAATCACCACCTGAATGCTGCCGACAGCTCGTCTCTGCCCCAGCATTCCGGCCTGGATCCTGGAGAGTGTGGCTGGAATGGCTCTGCCAGGTCCATGTCAGTGGGTGCTGGGGTGTGGGAATGACTCTGTTGGCTCAGCCCATTCCAAACTCTGCCATGGAGCCAGGATGGGAGGGCTGGGAATGTTCACCTGGAGAGGAGAAGGCTCCAGGGAGAGCTCAGAGCTCCTTGCAGGGCCTAAAGGGGCTCCAGGAGAGCTGCAGAGGGACTGGGGACAAGGCCTGGAGGGACAGGACACAGGGAATGGCTTCCCACTGCCAGAGGGCAGGGCTGGATGGGATCTTGGGAAGGAATTCCTGGCTGGGAAGGTGGGGAAGCCCTGGAATAGAATTCCCAGAGAAGCTGTGGCTGCCCCTGGATCCCTGGCAGAGTCCAAGGCCAGGCTGGACAGGGCTTGGAGCAGCCTGGGACAGTGGAAGGTGTCCCTGCCCATGGCAGGGGGTGGAAATGAGGATCTTTAAGGTCCTGGATTGACTCCTCCAAGTCCAGCATCCCGTTTGTCTCCTGAAATTCCCAGTCAGGAATTCAGATGAGTTACCCTGCCAAAAATACGAAACAGGGAAGTTCTTCCCAACTGGAACACGCTGCGATCCCTCACTCGATTTCCCACACAGGATTGAGCTGGAATCTCCATCAGGAGATGCTTTGGATGACTGGAAGGAAGATCCTGGACCCTTCATTTCCCCTCCATTGCTTCAGCCCCGGCCCCGGGCTGGGCCAGCAGTGGGTGGGGGGAGGGGGTGGCTCCCAGCCAGGGGTTCCTGGGCTGGTCCCACCTTGCAGTGACTCCACCATGGGCAGAGGCTGCTGATCCCTGCTGAGATTCCAAAGGGAATTGATCCGTGGAGACACCAGGGCAGGGTGGCCTCCTCCAGCTGGGTGCCAAATTGAATTTCAGAGGTTGGAGAATTTAGGAAAACTGCCCTTTTCCCCTTAAAAGATCCCTCCAAATCCATCAGGAGTTTAAGAGAATTTCATACCCTGTCCACCCATGTTGCCGTCGCCTCCTCGTGAGCTCCGCGTGGAATTCCCCGTTGGATCCTTTCCTCACTGCTTAATCCACATCTGTGTGATAGGGAATTTAATGAATAATGCAGAATTGAATTAAAAGTGGCATTAAAAGCACAATTTGCTCCTCTCTGAGGTGGTTGTTGCTGCTCTCCCTGCAGGACCATCGTGCAGTCGGATGAGAAGCTGGTGATCAGCGCGTCCTGGGCCAAGGACGACGACATCAGCCGGCTCCTGAAATCCCTGCCCAACTGGAGCAACATGGCCCAGCCCAAGCAGCTGAGACCCAAGAGAGAGGAGGAGGAGGATTTTATAAGGTAAAATATTGTGGGGAGTTGTGAAAGGGTTCCAAGGAGAGCGGCAGCAAAAAGTGGGAACGAATTTACGGTGTTTTCGTGGCTGTCGTGTCCCCAGGTGTGAGGAGAATCATGGAATCGTTTGGGAAATGGGAAAGACTTTGGAGATCGTCGAGTCCAACCATTCCCAGCACTGCCAAGGCCACCACTGACCATGTCCCCAATTGCCACATTCACAGGGCTTTGATATCCCTCCAGGGATGGGGACTCCACCCCTGCCCTGGGCGGCCTTTTTGGGGAAGAAGTTTTCCCAATACCCAACCTAAACTTTTCCTGGTGCAATTTCTGCCCACTCTGTTGTTCAAACAAAGCCATTTGGAGCATTGTCCTTGTGATCTGAGTCAGAGAAGTGCCTGGGACTGGGGAAGGAAAGAAAGGATTGTTTTGAATCCAGGCAGATCCCTGTCCTGGTGGCTGGCGCTGCTCTGATCACCCACGCGATGAAGGGAGCAGCGTTTTCTGACCTAATGGAGGGGCCAACTGGTTGTACTGGGCAGGAATTCCCAAAACTGGTGTTGTCAAAGGAATCCTTTAAGTTGAGCCATGACCTGGTGGAGTTTCCCCTCCATCCCAACTCCAGGAATTAACTCAGGAGAGTCCAATGAGAAATACCAGAATTCCAGAGGGAATTCTTTTGGAGGCAACTCTCTGTGCCCGTACCAGCTTGTTCCTACCTTTCCAGGGCAGATTCCTTTTCCCTGCACGCTGGGAATGGCTCAGCTCCTGTGTGATTCCAGAGCCTGCACATTCCCATCCCTATTCATCACTCCCTTGATTGGCACTTGGCTGTAAAAGTGGAGGAGTAGGAGAAGCTGTTGAAAATAACAAGTCTAATTTGCCCAGATTGTCATTTTCCTCCTTCCCTGCCTGGGAGCCCCGTGACAGGGAGGATGCAGCCTGGAGAGGATGGGAATTTGTGTGGTCACACAAGGGTTTGCAGCTTGGGCAGGGATTTAAAACATCCCCAGTGGAACGGGGAGGCTGCACAGGTCCCTTTGTGCAGTCCCTGAGTTGAGTTTCATGGATTCAGTCCTCACCTGCATCTTTGTCTTTGCATTTCTCCTTCATTTCCTTGCCTGGGAAGGCCCTCCTGGTTCTTCCTGTGATTCTTGAGCCATCAGTATGGGATACCAGAGCTCCAGTGGGCACTGCTGGCTGAGTGGAAATTCCTGGTGAAGCAAAAATGGATGGCTGAGCTCAGCCTGGTGCTGACAGAGCCAACATTTTGATCCTAATATGCATTTTATTCCATTTATTCCGTTTTCCTGGCCATTAATTGAAACATTTTGTGACACTGGATCAGAGGAGCTACAATGGAAGGCCATTAGGAAAAGCCTATTAAGTCATCCACCCTGAATTCCCTGGGAAAAGCTCCTGTGCCGTGGCTTTTTTTCAGCCCGGGCTTTAGGACAAAGATCTTTTCTCAGTATCTGTTTGCACAGAGCACCCATCTGTTAAGCCCCAGTTCCTCCCAGTGCTGTTTGAATGCTCCCGTAGCATTCATTTAAATCATAATAATTGGTCTGGGCCAGATTTAGCCATCGATGGCTTAGAAACTTCCTCCAGGACGGGCGATGGTTGAATAGATCCCTCCTGAAAGCTTCAAAATAAAATTAATTGCTTGCCCAATTTTTTTTTTGTCATCCTCTTCCCATTTAAGCAGCCTTTTCCCAGCCTTTTCTCCTAACACAAAGGAACATGATTTCTTCACCGCTGCTGCTTCTTTCTCTTGGCACTGCTGATGGATTGGGAATAATTCTGCCTGGACGCTGCAGCGGAGCCAAAGGGAAGCAAGTCCTGTGGATTCCAGGGGCATGGCTGGGATGGGAGAGCTTGGGAGAGCTCATTTCATCATCACTTTAACCTCTAAGACGTTTAAAACTTCGATATTTGATGTTGGTGGGCCCTGATTCTTGGCTAGCAGGGCAGGACCACTCATCCCTTCCTGGAAAAGAAGGCTCAAGCCTGATGAAATTTGGGAAAATGTTCTTTTTGGACAGGGAATTACTCAGCAGCATCCCCTGATGAATATTGATAAATTAAATATGTCCTAAAAGTTCACCACTAGTTGTTTGTCCCGTGGCCTCAAAAGAGATCAATGCACAGCTTTCCCTTCCTTCCCCATCTTTCCTGGAACTCATTTGTTTAATGAAAAAGAATCCAAACAAAAAAATCTTTGCAAAAAAAACCCCAATCCTCTGCCTATCTGTGGCCAGAGATTGGTTTTGTTGCCTTAACCCCTCGCTGTCTCCTGAGTGGGGAGACATCCAAAGGCAGGGAAGGCTCCAGCAGAATTTCCCATGGATATTCCAGTAGGGTTGGGCAGCCAGAGGGACCTGCTGGAGCATTTTAGAGGAGCTCAGAGCTTGGCCAGGGGAGGAAGGGAAGCAAAATTCCAGAAGCCTCTGCCCCTGGAATTGGTTTTTGAAGCTCCAGTGTTTGGCACCGGGGGCAGTGTGAAACAGGCTGCCCTTATCTCTGTGCAGAGGTGATCCCTCAGCTCATATCAGGCAGATCTGCTGGTGATCAGCCCCAGAGATGTTCCCAGCTCTGCCTTGGAGAGGGAGAAGCAGTGGGAAAAGAGCTTGGGTCTGGTGGTGCAGAAATTCCTGGGGTTTGGAGCAGCTCTGCAGCGAGTGGGGAAAGGCTGCTGGGTGCCCCAGGGAAACCACGGCGGGGGGAAGCTCAGGAGGTGTCTGGGAATTCACATTCCAGGTTGGGATGAAGGTCACCCCTCCATGGAAATGATTCTGGTTGTAGAGCTGAGACCCAAACCTGAGCTGTGGGGGTTTTCCTCTCACTTTTGGGCTCCCACCAAGCTCCTGAGTGCAGAACTTGGGATCAAATTCTCGAGCTGAATTTAATGGAGCAATTAAAAAACCCTTCCCAGCATTTCCAGGTGCCACAGGACTTTTCCTTTCAGTGCTTTTGGGTTTTTAATGACTGCAGGGAGCTCCGGCTGCCTCCTGCTTCTCCTGCTCACTTCAGGAGGCTCATCCTCACTTGCTCTGCATCAAAGGGGTTGGATGTATCCAAGCAATGGAAGGATCCTGTACCAAATCATCACAAATGGTCAGGATTACCCAACCCCAGCTGTTTATTGGGATCTCTTCCCTTGGTTTAGGATGAGCAACGGAGCTGGGGAAGGGTCTGGAGCCCCAGGAGCAGCTGAGGGAGCTGGGAAAGGGGCTCAGCCTGGAGCAAAGGAGGCTCAGGGGGGACCTTGTGGCTCTGCACAAGTCCCTGACAGGAGGGGGCAGCCGGGGGGGGTCGGGCTCTGCTCCCAGGGAACAGGGACAGGAGGAGAGGGATGATTCTGCACTGCAGGGAATTGGAAAGGCTCCACGAGCTCTTGTCCAGAGGGTGCTTGGAGGTAATAAACTCAGGAGGACCTTAAAGAGCTCCTGGGACAGGTCACAGCTTGAATCACTTCAGCTGTTTCCGAAGGGATCAGGGTGCTGCAAATTCCCACTCTGTTAAAAAAGTCTAGGCAAGCCCAGAAAGTGGAATTGGGAAAGAATCCCAGAATGATTTAGGTTGGAAGGGACCTTAAAGCCCATCCAGTGCCACCCCCTGCCGTGGGCAGGGACACCTCCCACTATTCCAGGGTGCTCCAAGCCCTGTCCAGCCCGGCCTTGGACACTTCCAGGGATCCAGGGGCAGCCACAGCTCCTCTGCCAGGACAGCCCAACTTTCCCTGCCTTGGGGTGGGGGTGATGTTCCCTTGTTCCCCCTCTCTGGTTTTCCTCAAAAGCTGAATCTCAGGTTGTTCCAGCTGCTGTCCCAGACATCCACTGGCTGTTTTTGTAGCGTTGGGCTTGGACTTTTCCATTCTTTTCATTCTCTTTTGTTGTCTCCTTGTTTTTCCCACCACAGGTCCTTTCCTGAAGCCTTCCTGGGAGGCTTTTCCCTTCTTTTCCCTCTGAGCTCTCCCATTCTCAGCTTTTCTGGTTCTTCCCTTGTTTCTTTCTCTCTGTAGGATAAAAGATCTCCCTCTCCAATCCCTCAGGCTCTATTTATTATATCCACACAATACTTTTCTGGGGTGAAAGGATGGGTTTGTAAGATTGGCGGTGAACTGGAGCCCTTTTTTCCCTCTGGGAACACTTTTTTCCCCATCCTGGGACTATGAATCTGAGTTTTCCATAGGTGTGAATCATTTGCCTTTGATGAGAGCCTGTTCCTTTATATGAAAAGGGGTTTTTAGACCTTTTCCTACAGGAAAATGTGCCTCATCCCAAGCACAATTGGTATAAATCCTGTTACTCTCAGGAGTTTCACCTCAGGGGTATAAAACCGAGTGAGTTCCTGGATCTTCCCTCCACATCCCAGAAGTTTCCTTCTGCTTTCGCTTGTCTTGTGAAGGCAAAGGAGTTTTGGAGGATTTGGCCTCGATTTGGGGGTTGTTTTTGAGGATTACATAAATTCAGAACCTGAATCCAGGAAGAACCTTCAGTTTTATGAATCCTCCAAATGGCGTTGTTCATCTCAAAAAGATCTTTTTAAGGGAGGCTATTTTTAATTTTTTGCCTTTAGTGAATCCATTTGAGCCATTTAAAACCATTTCATGGTTGAGGGGTGGTTTTGTGGTGGGTTTTGGTTTTGTTTTTCTCAAGTGCCAGAGAATTCCCACAAATCTGGGGATAAAATCTGGAAATGAAAGACCAGAAAGTGCCACTGCTGGGGTGATTTTGCTGCTCTCCTTGGAGCTCTTCTGCTCAGCGGTGATTCCTCCCGGTGAGCTCAGAAAAGAGCTGATGGTGGAGATTTGCAGAGTTGGGTGGAAGTGGAATTCAAATTCCCAACAAAAAAGAGCAGCTAATGATGGGAAAAGTGTGCTGAGGACCGGGGGAAATGTGCCTCACTTGGAGCCTGGCAGTGAAATGCACCTGGGTTCAGCTGGGAGCTCTTGGAATTGGATGTAGGAGCTGTGTCCTGATTTTTTCCATTCTGATGATGCCCAAAAAGTCATGTGGAGTCTCCTCTTCTACCTGCAAAATCAGAGTATTTGCCATGGGAATGTTCCCGGGACACAACCAAACATTTTCTTCACGGAGACAAGGATTGGGAAAGTTAAATCTAGATGGAAAATGTGGAATGTGGCAGAAGATCACACCTGGAAAGAATTTTTCCCAGCTTTTTTGGGTTAAACACATTTCTCTTGGTGATTATTTTTCACCAGGTGGGATCTCCTTGGAAGTCAAATAATTCATGGATTGATATTCCAAATCATTTATCTGTCATAATCAGCCATCGGGGTTTCACCAGGGATTTATTTTAAAGGATGTGGGGAAAAAAAGGTGGTTCAGGGGTTGGAAGAGCTGATTTCCAGGGAAAGATGAAAAAGTGTTATTTATGGAAATCCCAGGGAGACACAGGAAGCCCCTGCAAGGTGTGAATTCCCTGTGGGGTGAGGAGGGGTGGGAGTTGGTTGGGATGGAGTTTGGAGCTATGAGGAGTGAGGTGGAATTCCAAGACTGTGAAAACAGGGAGAAAAGGATGGGAAAGACCTCCCTGGGACAGAGGGGATTTTCTCTGGAGCTCCCTCGGACAACACCCCCGGGATGGTGCCCCAAGGGCCTTCCCTGAGGTGGAGCTGAGGCCTCCTCCTGCTGTCCCCAATTCCACATTCCTGAGGGGAGGGGGGCTTTGCTTTCCATTGCAGGGCTGCTTTTGGCAAAGAGTCCGAAGTCCTGATTGGGAATTTGGGAGACAAACTGATCCCTCAGCAGGAGATCCTGCGGGACGTCAGCGACCTCAAGGCCTTGGCCAACCTGCACGAGAGCCTGGAGTGGCTGGCGGGACGCACCAAGGCAGCTTTCTCCAGCCTCTCAGCATCCCAGAGTGAGTACTTCCCGTGGGAATCCTCTGCCCGGGGGTTGGAACAGCATAAATACGGGATTGGGGCAGGAATGAGCACCTTTTGTTCCTGCTTTTTTGTGGAAGCAGAAAGCGAAGCGGCTTCGTCTCTTTGTTCCTCGCGGGGGCACCACGGGAGGGCTCCAGGAGCGTCACTTCCAACTTGGAAAAGTCTTTCAGTTTTTGAAGGCAAAGGAGTTTTGGAGGATTTGGCCTCGATTTGGGGGTTGTTTTTGAGGATTTTGAGGGGATCCCGGGACTCAGGGGGATGTGGTGAGGATACAGGGAATTTCTGCAGTTAGGTTTGTGAATCCAGAGCAGAATCCTGGGGGAAAGTGCCCAGGACTGAGCTCTTGTGGGAGCTGGGAATTGAAAATCAGCTCAGACTTTTTTTTCTGGGAATTCATGAGGGAAATTTGCCGGTGCTGAATAAAGTCACAGTGTTTTATCTCCATTAAATCATTGTCCCTTGGCAGCAGAGCCTCGAAATCTCTTCCTATGGCTTCTAAATCCAGCCTAGAGCAGGACCTTACCCTCCTCACTCAGCTTTCCATGATCAGGTCCTTTGGATCCAGGAGGATAATTAAGGTTTTACATCAATGAACAATTAAAACCCAAATTAACAATTAAAACCCAAATTACTCCAGGTAGCTTTGATCTTCCTGTAACCCAGACTTGGACTTCTCAATACCTGAGTGACAACACTTGCTCTGTTCTCGCTTTAGAGGAGTAAAAACAAATAACAAAATTAAACAAAACCCAGTGGGAAATGCTATCAAAGTTCAGTAGCCAAATATTTATTTAGTTACTGGGAGAGTTCGTGGGGCTGAGGATTTATGTTCTAACAGTCAGAGCTGTTAAAATAACACATCATTTATAATTTCAGGTCTGGTTGAAACTCAGGTTTTTAATAAATCAATATTTTCCAGATATTAAAGGGCACGAGCGTGACTTTCAGGCTTTGAAGGGGACGTTCCACGCGGCGGTGAATAAACATAAAAGCACAAAGTGTAATATTTCACTTGGCAGCGTCCTCCTGACAGTAAAAATTCATCTTCCTTTGTAATAACTTCATCCTGAAATGTCTGTACACAAATGCCAGGAGGATCTGGAACAAGGGGAAGAAGGGGCAGTGGTAGGAAATGACAGAGGCTGGCCTGACCTCGTGCTTAGAAATGAAATTTTGATCTTTAATTGCTTCTCTTTTCTGCCTGAGATTCAGTGCTGGTCCCACTCAGGGCATCACCCAAGTGTTCAGGACCGGAATTTTCGGTGCAATGCCAGAAATTCCATGATCCCAACGAGCCCATGATGTGGAGGTGGTGGCCCTGGATCTCTTCCCTGTGGGAAATCAGCAGCTTTTCCAGCAAAGCTTCCTTTGGATGCAAACAGGGAATTCATAGGCACAGCTCTGAATATCCAGAAAGCACAAGGTGGAGCTGGGCAGGTCTGATTTTGGGAAACCCTAAAGAGAGGCGTGACCTGCTGGTGGCTTTGGGGCGAGGCTGTCAAAGGCCCCTTCCCAGAGATAAAAATTCAGTAACCCCTGGCTGAGGATGTGCCACAATTAGCACTCATTGAAACCCAGCCCTGCTAACGAGAGTTTTATCAGGCTGGGCAGTCTCTGCGTTGTTCATTATTCGGTGTTTGCTCAGCCCATGGCTCTTCCCTGGCTCTTCCCTTATCTGCTCCCCTTCGGAATTGGATTCTTTATTTCCCGAACCAGTCAGATATGGCAAAGTCATTTCCTTCTGCTCTTGTCTTTTGAGGGAACACGAACTTCTCTTTAACAATAACCATTTAAGGATTGAAGTTGCCAGACGAAGATGAATTCGCTGAGGAAGTCGAGTCAATTTTAAAGAGGTTTCATAGGAAAATGGAAGTCGGGTTTCCCCTTCCTCATCTTCTGTGCTTTGGCAGCTGCAGACAGAACAGACCCTCATCCTTCTCCCTTGTGGAGCTCCAGCCTTCTGAGGTTCCCCGAATATTTTAGAGGAGGAATTACTGTGCACCATGGAGGAGTTGGGACAATCTTTTTAAGGTTTTTAACGTGTTTAAGACCATTGCTCGCTGTGTGTAGGGAGGAGGATGAAAGATGAGCTGTCGGCTTCTGGAGTTGGAGCTGCCCTTTAAATTCAGCTGCTCTTGGCATCTCGTGACTTCAGATTGTTGTGATCACCAGGGAATGACTGACAGGCTTAAACTCCATCTTTGGAATTGCTTTGTCATGGAATCGTGGAATGCTTTGGGTGGGAAGGGACCTTAAAGATCATCCAGTGCCACCCTCTGCCATGGGCAGGGACACCTTCCACTGTCCCAGGGTGCTCCAAGCCCCAATGTCCACCCTGGCCTTGGACACTGCCAGGGATCCAGGGGCAGCCACAGCTGCTCTGGGAATTCCATTCCAGCCCCTCCCCACCTTCCCAGCCAGGAATTCTTTCCCAAGATCCCACCCAGCCCTGCCCTTTGGCAGTGGGAAGCCATTCCCTGTGTCCTGTCCCTCCAGGCCTTGTCCCCAGTCCCTCTGCAGCTCTCCTGGAGCCCCTTTAGGCCCGGAGCTCCTCCAGCTTGGATAAATCAGGATTGTCTTTCTCTTCCAGAAGGTTCATTGGAACGAAACGTTTTGCATTTGTACTGCCTGTCCGTGGCTGTTACAGCTCAGGAGCTGCTCTTCCCTCAGCTCCTTCGTGTGGAGAAACCTTCATTTGCTCGGTGTATCCTGCTCACTTTCTCTCTGTGTTTCCCCTGTCACTGAACTTTGATGAGTGATAACAGCATTTTAATGCGTTTCCAGTTCTAACTGGAAAATCAGGCACCAGCCCGAGGAAGGACCTCCTGTCCTGTCACTGCCTTCTCCACAAAGAGAAAATCTCTTCAGGAACAGATCCTGAGGCCATTCACCCTCTTCTTTTTCCAGGTATTTTCTCCCGTTCACCCCAAATTCCAAGGGGGTGTGGAAGATGTTTTCACCTTTTCCTCTGCAGATGGGCAGCTGCTGCTGGGTCACACTGGTGGGGGACAAAGTCACTCAGACCTCGTTGGTTCAGAGGAGAAGCAGAGGAAAGGAAGGAAAAGCTCTTCTTGGGTGTTTTATCTGCTTGGCCATGGCTCATATCCACAGATCTTTTTGTCAGTCCCACATCTCTTCCCCCCCAGAGTCCCAGTTTGGGTGAGCTACGACTTCATTCAAAAGCAAGGGAGGCAAAAATGAGGTTTGCCACAGCTTTTTACTAAAATCCTGCCTTTCTCTGCCGCTGCCTGGCTTTATTAACGATCACACCGAGCATTTGCATCTCATTTTCCAGGCACAGATCTCAAAATGCTTTTCAAAGGTTACCGAGGGCCATTACAGCATCAAAGCCCATCCTGGGCCACTTTGCCCCTTGAGGATCATCAGCGTCTCCTTTGCTTCCCTGAGCCTGGAATGGGCTCTGATGGCTGAGAGGGAGCATCCTGCCCCACTCCAGGAACGATGCTTTTCAAATGGCCGGTGGAGCCCCTTTCTGCTGTCATTTCCAGTCACTTTAGGGCCCCTCCAGAGCGGTGCAAAGGGGTTTCAGCACAAATGAAAATCAGGCCCGGCGTGGAGGGGAAATTGCTGCCTTTCATTCTGCAGCCAGGCCACCCAGCAGTGCCGAGCTCAGGCAGGGCTTTGTGTTTAACCCCCTAATGAACGGAATTCAGCTCGGAAATGGGGCTCTGGTTCTCTCAAGCTGCAGCTGATTTTTTTTTTTTTTTTTCCCCTGTCACTGAACTTGTACCACATCTTGCTGTATTGATTGCTCACGGGGGATTGATTTTTTTTTTTTAGAGATCTATTAATAGAGAACCTTATTTAAAAGCCAGATTAAAGACGATCAACGCTGGCCTGCCCTGGGGCAGGGGAAGGACTCGGTGAATGCTGTGGCTTTGTTATTGCAACAAAAGTGAATTTCTGACTAAACCAGAAAAAGCTGCCCCTTTCCACCAAATGCAAACCATCTGCCATTAAAATTAACAAGGTAAATCTTGAGTGCTTTGATTAGTTGGTGAATATCTGCTGCTTCAGTATCACTTCATCGAAATGACAGCTTTTTATTTAAGCTTCATCAATAGTCTTATTTTCTAATATTTCTTCTTTTCCACTGCCTGAGCAGTTGAGGCTCTTCTGGGAGAGCACAAATCCTGGCCAGCTGCCCTTCCCAGGTGCTCTGAACCTGCTTCATGTGATCATCTCCAATTTGCTGTGGGAACAGGAATTTAACCTGGCCTCGGAGCTGCTGGGTCAAACTGGTGGTGGACAAAGTCATTCAGATCTTGTTAGTTCAGAGGAGAAGCAGAGGAAAGGAAGGAAAAGCTCTTCTTGGGTATTTTATGGCTCATGTCCACAGATCTTCCTCTTGTCCATCCCACAGCTCAGCCTGTTCCTGCTCTGGGATGCTCAGAGATTCCCAGTGTTCTCCCCAGGTTGCTCCAAACCCCGGTGTGTCCACAGCGAGCTTGGGGTGTTTAGTGAAGAAATGAAGAGATGAGATCCCTGCCTGGTCTCCTGGGTTTTCCCAGGTGGGAATGCCCTTGAGCAAGGACAGGGAGCTCTGCCATCCTCACACAGAGTGAAACGGGATCTGGCAAGTCCACACCAAACCTGGGGTGATCAGCTGATCATTAATCACCATTTATAGCTTTGATAGAACTACAAATGGACTTAGCAAAGCTGCTGCAAACAGCTGGGAGAGCTCAGAGCCCCTTGCAGGGCCTAAAGGGGCTCCAGGAGAGCTGCAGAGGGACTGGGGACAAGGCCTGGAGGGACAGGACACGGGGAATGGCTTCCCACTGCCAGAGGGCAGGGATGGATGGGAAGGAATTCCTGGCTGGGAGAGTGGGGAGAGGCTGGGATGGAATTCCCAGAGAAGCTGTGGCTGCCCCTGGATCCCTGGGAGTGTCCAAGGCCAGGCTGGACACTGGGGCTTGGAGCAGCCTGGGATGGTGGAAGGTGTCCCTGCCCATGGGATTGGAACTGGATGGCCTTTAAGGTCCCTTCCCACCCAAACCATCCCAGGATTCTACAGCCAAGAGCTGAGCAGAGCAATTCAGGCAGAGAACACGAGTCCAGCGGAGACTCTCTTGGCTGAGTTGACTTTTGGAGGACTAAACCCATGGAAAATTTGGGATGGCAAAGTGTTAAATCACCTTCAGGGAACTGCTGAGCTCACGGAGATAAAATGCCTGGTTTGGTTTAACTGAGCACGAGGAGATTGTTTTGGTTTCTTTTTAGAATTTTGGCAAGAAAATTTCGTACCTTAAATATGGGTCTGCTTTTGCTGGAGCCTCAGGGATTGAACCCACACAGTCACCAGCCACCTAAAAGCTCCTGTTTTCCCATCAGAGTGATCTCCTGGTGCCTTCCAGAGCCTTTTTTTCCCTCTGGAATGTCCTCCGTGAAGCTTTTCCCGTGAATTGCAGCCTTCCCCAGCCTCAGCGCTTTCCATCAAATATTTAATGGGATGAGGAAATGAGACGTCGTTTCCCTGCCCTGGCTGCTCATTTATGGGTTGTTGTGGGAGACAACACCGGGAATCTGTCCCGGGATCGATCCCGGTGCCGTGGGGTCAGCACTTAACTCGCCATCATCATTACACTAATTACTCTCATTCCATCTTGCCTTCCTCCCACCCACCAGCCCTACACGCAGGGGATTGTCATGTAAATAAGTGACCTAATTAGCGAAGCTTTCAAAGCGTTTTTCCAGCCGGGATCCCGAGTGAGTAATGCCAGGAAATCGGGGTTTTGTGGGAATGACTCCAAGGAGCCTGCTGGCCACTCCACCTGGTTCATCCCATTAAAGTCCTTTTATCTCTCCTGGAGAAAATGATTCGCTGATGGCAAAGATTGAGAGCAGAAAGTCCTCCCTCCTCCTCCTGCTTGGCCTTGCCCTGCTCTGGAGGGGGCAAAAGAATTGTCAAAATCACGGGATTTGGACTCAAAATTACACCCAGGGTTTGACGTCACCATTGGGTCACTCTGATCTCACCAGCACTTAAATTCCTCTGGGATTTGGGGGAATGGCTCTTAAATAACCTGGAATTGTGGAGAAATCAGGCTGATCACCGATCATCCTGGTGCTTGTCCCTTTTTCTTTCCCGTTCTTCACCCTGAGTTTGAAAACTCTTCCTCATTCCCATGGATGTTCCCATTCCCACCTTCCTCTGTATTTTCCTGGACAAGACTCGTCCATTTTTTTGTCTTCCAGACCTCTGGGCTGCTCCTGTCGCTTTGCAAACCAATCTGATAAAAACAAACAGCCCTCGAAAAACCACTTTTATCTATAATTGTAAAAAAAATTATCCTTAAGGATCTGTTTCACTGCAATTATTTTCATTATACTTTTACTGATTAACTTCAGGAATTTTATTCCTTTCTCTTCCTGGGAGGTTTAAGGTTCTTTTGGAAATACATCCCACTCAGGCCCAGAGAAATCCTGCAGTGAGGTTTTGAGGGTGGTTTTTTGGGAAGGTGCAGCCTCAGTATCCTGGAGAGGACTCTGAGGACAGGCAGGAAAAGGGGGGTGAGGTTTTGGCTCGCTGGAGATGGGTGGAAGTGTCTCCATTGACCTGTGATTATCCCTGGTTTTAAGCAAAATTTGGTGAAGCGCATTGGGAAACGCCAAACAGGGAAAAAAATCCTTCCCAGGACTCAGAAGAAGATGAAAGGACTTTTTAAATTCAAGTCACTTCTGAGCTAAGAGAATTCAGCCCAAGAAATAATAATTCTGAGAAGGGCAAATTGTGGGAAAGTTACATTAGAAATGACTGAAAATAGAAAGAATTAACACAGAGGAGTTTTCCCACTTGAGGAGCAAATCCTGGACTTTTTAGGGAATCCTTCCATAGCGGAGTCGACCCTGCTCCTAATCCCGTGTTAGGATCCTGCTCTTCACTCTTCCTACACAATTTTGCTTCCTTCAGTGAAAAAACCCCAGCTTTTTAGGGAAAAACACCTGATCTTTGGAGTTTTTTAAATGAACCAATTGGTTTTGGGTATTTTTCAAGCCTTTTCCAGACTGCAAAGTGCTTAAGGAAAAGTGTGGATCAACCAAACCTTCCCGAGGTCATAGGATGGAGCTTGAACCTCCCCACACACTTTTTATGTTGCCCCTTTATTTTATTTAAACAGATTCCTTTTCCCCCCCCAATAATCCTTTTTTTTGTTTGTTTTTCCCCCCAAGGCTACATCTTTGCAGAAAAAACAGAAAACAAACCACTTTTTCCAGGAGTTATTGCCTTTGGAAAAGTGCTCATTTCCCGGGGAAATTTATGCCCGGCGGCGGAGGCAGGCGAGGAGCTCCGCAGGCAGCGCTAACGAGACGATTCATTAAGTGCCGAGTGTAAAAAACATTAATTCCCCAAATGAAAAACTAATCGAGTGTTTAGGCTGCTCTTTATCACCAGTGACAGCCTGGGCTCTGCTCATTATTAGTGTTTACCCAGCTGATGGGGGCTGCAGCCCTTCCTTATCACCAAAGAGGTCGGGGAGGCTTTTTTCCAGCTTTGTCCCTTCTCCCGTGCTTGGATTTTAAGGGCACGAAGGTCATGGGAGGAAGTTCTCGGTGCCAGCCCTTCACCCTTGACTTCTTGCTTTCCTTTTCCTTCTTCTTGGTTTTTTTTTCCTTGCGGTTCTTCCTTCTGTGTCCCTGTCGGAACCTCGAGGAGATTTGCAAGGGGAAAATCCCTTCCTTAAGTTTCTCCCAATACGGCCCGAGTTTTTCTCCTAGAAAACAGGATTCCTGAGTGGAAATTGGCTCTGAGATTTATTAACGAGCAGCTCTCCCTGAGCTCGTTTTCTCTTCACTTCTGTTCATCCTGGAGGTGTAACTTTGTCCCTCTGGCACCAGTGAGTGCCTTTGCCATTGATCCCAGTAAAAGGTGAATTCCCAGGAAAATGCTGGGAATTTAGACAATTCCACCCTCCCATCTCTCGTTCGGAAGGGCCTGACCTCTGGAAGTTGTCCTTTCCTGGTATTTGTGATGTTTTAAGGAGAATCCCACCGTGCAGGTCAGTGTTCTCCGTATCCCAGAGCTTTCCAGGGATCAGGACAAGGAGGAGGGTTTGGGATTTGCATGAGAGGCTCGATGCTGTCACCACCTCCCACATTCAGCTGCAGAGACCAAGTATCTGCAGGAAGAGGGACAAAAGCTCATCCTGGATCCATCCTTGTGGGAGTGAAGGATGTGCAGAGCCACTGTCCTTGGAAAGTGCCTTTCCCTCTGGATCCACGTGGGGAAGACATCCCAAATCCAGCTGTTAGGTGCCAGATACGTTGAAGGTTGGGCTGATGACCTTTAAAGTTCCCTTCCAGCTGTCTTGATTCCCTTCCATTCCATGATCTTGGAAGTGTTGGGAGATATCATTCCTTTGAGTGTTTTATTTCCCTGGATTTGAGCCCTACAAAAGAGAACCATTTAGGTAAAAAGCAGCAATATCTGGTGAATATTTGGAGTATTTGTTCATATCTGAGAGGGCCAAACATTCACACCTCAGAGAAGCACAGGGAAGGTGTCAACCCCAAAATCCAGCTTGGCTTCCTGAGTTCCCATCGCTCTGAAATGAATCCCGTGAGCTGTGGGAGAATCCAAATCCGGCTCCAGCTTTCATGGCTCATTCCAGTCCTTTCCTAGAAAGCTGGAATCCCCAGATGGACCCATTTAGGAGAGGGCAGTGACTGATCTGTACCTTGGAGTCACCTTTTGGTGGGGCATGGACACCTCGGTGACGTTCCTGTCCCCTCCCTCACCAAGTTTTGCTCACCAGCAGCAGCTTTCTCTTGCTCAGCTGTGCCCCAGAGGACTTAAAAGAGAGGTGGTTTTTAAATTGTGAAATATTTTAAAATTATTAGTTTTTTCATGCTTTTTGGGTGCAGAAGTCAGAGGTTTCCTGGCAGGAATCCTGCTGAAATCAGACCTTGATGTTGGATCTGATGTTCACACCCCATTCCTTTCAAAACCAATCACATCTCTCATTCTCCCCAGCTTCACCCAAAGCTTTTTTCCTTTAAATAACCAGATATTCTCCTTTTTGAAGGTGTTTGAGTTGTGCTTTGTCTCCTTGTGGCACCATCTCCTCGTGGTGCTAAAAGCTATGGGAACGGGAGACACGGAGAACTGAGTCAGCTGGAATGGCAGTGATGGATAAAAACACATTATCCAGGTTCCACCTGCTGGGAAAGTGGTGCCTGAGATCCTCAGGAAAGGCTCCAGCAGCGAGAAGAGTTAATCCTGAGTCTCCAAAGGCTTAGTCCAGCACCTACCCCACGACAAATTCCCTTTTCCCTGTGTTCTTTGGAGTTCCCTCTCCTGGAGAGGAAGGGAGGAAGAAATTAAAATTTAAGGAGCTGTGAACTGGTCCTTCAACTCAGCAGGAGTTTCTCGCTGCATCTCTTTCCCAAAGAAACTGGATTTCCCCCAGTTTTCTGCTGGATTTTCCCTCAGCAGAGCTGTAAAATGTCTCTGGGAGCCTTTCCTTTCCCCCATAAAGCAAATTCAGGAACGTCGTGCAAATCCTGAGCGTGCCGGAGGTTCCTTCCTCAGGTCCAGGTCGCAGAGTTTGTCTCCTTGGATTGATTTTGTTCCCCGTGCTGTTAAACCACTGTCACTGGTCACTCTGCTCACATTTGAGTGGCTCCAGGGAATTGTTTAATATTCCAGAGGTCTGGCAATCCACATCCATCGATTTCCGAGGCACAGAAACCTGCCAGGAGGCACCGCGGAGCTGCAGGACGGCTGAAATCGTGGGGGACAAGGCCCACGTTGAGTTTATTTTTCTCTGCTTTGCTGGAATGAAACATTTCTTTTCCTCAGAGGGAGAGGGTTTGGCCGTGATTTCAGCCAGGGAGGAGAAATCCCAAACAAAACTGGGACTGTCATCCAGCAGCAGGGAAAATTCCCCTCGGGCAAATTAATCCGTGCAGGCTCCAGGAGGATGAAGGCCAGTGGAGCAGGACATTGGCCCGGGGTGTTGTGGTGGCCAGGCGGGCTCACGTTCAGCTGGGTGGGTGGAAATGGGTGAGGAAGGAGGAGAAGGGGAGGAAGAATTGGATGGTTGGTCTGTTTTTCCAGCATTCCAGATTTTTTTTCCCTTTTTCCAGCATTTCAGCAGTCAGAGATCCCTCCCCTTTTCAGAGTGTGGTGAGTCCACACCCATGGGAAGGCTCAGCCTTTGCCCAAAGAAGTGCCCAACTCCACAGCCAGCTCCAAATGACATTTTTTACTCAAGGCCCTTTAATGATTTAGGCTCTAATTATTTTTTGCTGCTCCAGCTCATTTGTTGGCTTCGTGCTGCCGAGGATGATGGAGTAAAACTGTCTGCAGTGAGACTTAAAGGAATGGGATTTTCTCTCGTCGGCCCTTTCCGAATGTCCAGGGAAGAAGGGAAAATTGATAGGCTCTGCAAGGCTTCCTTGGAGCTCCAAAAGCACAAGGAGAAATTCAGATTCATCCCCCCAAAAAACCCCACCTGAGCCTCCTCCCTGCCAGGGGGGGCGGCCTGAACACCCTGAAGGATTTCAGTGCTTTAAACAGGGAGCAGATTGTGCCCATCTCCCTCCTCCTCTTATCTCCACTGACAAATATAATTACAGCTTCACTTAAAGTGCTGCAGATGAATTGTGGAGAGGAGAAAAATGGTGTGAGCATCTCCCTGCAGCAGGAACGAGCTGACTCCTGCTTTTCGGGTGATGGCTCCATCCATCTCCAGCACTTCCAGGGCGGCATCTCCGGAGAGAGCTGGCTCTGCTAAACAGAGATGATTCCTGCACCAAGTCCATCTCCAGGAGGATGAAAACTCCTCAAAATGTAGGATTTTGGGGGCTAAAAATTGATGGTTTTTTCATGCATAGTAAAGGTGGGGTTTTCTGCTTTCTGCTGTCACCAAATAAGGATCCCTAGACCTGACCCTGAGCTGAAGTCCTGCCACCCTCCAGTGTCACTCAGAGGACAAACGGGTCTCCCAAAATGCCTCCTGGGAGTCCTCTCCTATCTGGAATTAGAGGTTGTGTGAAAAAGCCCCTCACCCCCTCGCTGATAATTTCATTTTCTTTGTGGGACAGAGCTCAGTGAGCAGAGAGAGGCTGGGAGGAGTCTCAGGGAGAGGGAATCCTCGTCATTCCCACCAGGCTGGATTGTCACTCTCCTTTCTCTCTTTATTTCTCTTTCACACTCCAGGCCAGGTCATTATTTCCAGCAGTATTTGCCAGGCTGTGAATTTCTCAGTGTTCCTTGGTTAAAAAAGTTATTCCGGGAATGTTGCTGTGATCTCGGGAGTTGCTGAGGGAGGTTAATTCATGGAGATAATTCATGGAGTTAATTCATGGAATGGGTTGGGTTGGAAGGGACCTCAAGGATCATCTCCTTCCACCCCCTGCCATGGGCAGGGACACCTTCCACTCTCCCAGGCTGCTCCAAGCCCCGTCCAGCCTGGCCTTGGACACTGCCAGGGATCCAGGGGCAGCCACAGCTTCTCTGGGCATCAAAACTCATCTACTTCCATGTTCTGTGATTTCCACACTTCTTTAATTGTACAGTTCCCTCTTGTTTGTTTCCCTCTGTTTCAATTTGTTTTGCACCAAAAAAAAAGGGTTTTTTATCTCTTCACTTTGTTTTTTTAATCTTTCCAGGCTGGATCTGAGGGTGTGTTGAATTTTAGGCTGATTCTTTTTAGTGTTTAATCCAAAGCTCAGCTCTCCCAAAGCAAGGCTGTGGCTGTACAAGTCACGTTTCCTTCAATCAGTGTCCCTCAAAATGGAAGTTGGTTGTCAGCAGTTCCTTGGGAATGCACAGATCCTTCCTGTGCAGGGTCATGTGGGATCTGGGAAGGGGCTGGAGCCCCAGGAGCAGCTGAGGGAGCTGCGAAAGGGGCTCAGCCTGGGGAAAATGATTCCATGATTCTACAAAGAGGGATGCCAGGGATGAAGAACTCCATGAGGGAAAGGATAATGTTGCCACGTAAAGAAGCAAATACAAAAATCAATGAATAAGGTTAGCCTGAAATTTAGATCCCAGACTTTCCTTCCCTGTTAGAGAAGTGTTTTGAAGGAGCCAGCAAGGGTAGAAATCTTTTACATGGTGCAGGAATCCATGGGACACAGGGATTGTGGGGATGGGACTTGGAGATCCAGGAGATCCCCTTGCAATCCCATTATTTAATTCAAGTGGAAGTTGTGCAAGTCTGATTTCAAACTCTGCTGATCACCCCAGGCAGGATGGCAGCTCTGAAGTGCTGCTTGAACCAGGACTTGGACTCAGATATTTGGGATTCACTTCCTCTGGTTAGGGCGGAATGTGGGATAACAGAGTTCCTCTTGCTAGGGAGCTGCTTCTGCAGCTCCAGGGGCTGCAGGGAGGAGGTTCCGGGCTCAGGCCCTGGGATAAAACACAAGGGATGAAGTTACGGAGCTGGAGCTGCTCTGGTGGCTGGGATAAAATCCCAGGAGGTTTTTTTAGGGAGGTCTCTGTGGGAAGGAAATGATCCATGAGCAGCTCATGGGTGTTGCCTGTGGTTTAATTTCTTTTTGCTGCCTAAGAGCTGTGGTTGAGGAACAAAACCAAAGGAGGGCTCCCCTGAAGGGATGGGGACAGGCAAAGACTCGCCTGAGGTTCATGGGGACCTCGTGGTGACCAAAAAGGACCCTCTCACCTGTGGGTGCTGTGCCTCGGCTCCCAAGCAGCTCTTCCCTCCCTCCCAGCAGAACAAGATAAACACTCCTGGATTCTGCAGCCGCAGGAATTCTCACCCCAGAGCAATCTCTTCCCAGGCAAATGTGTCCTGGTGGTTGATTAAACCCCTCAGATCCACGTGGGAGTTTAATCCATTGCAGGAGCACTTCGCTCCTTGATACACTCCTGAGTTAGAGAGGTCATTGCTCAGGAGCTGGAGGGAACACCCAGAGTTGGGATGGGAGCACACAGGAGCTGGATGGGATGGAGAACGTCCCAAATTTCACTCTTTTCTCTTGCCAGCCATGTCCCCGGGCCAGGACAGCCATGCCAGCCTGGAACACCTTCCTGCATCCGAGCAGATCCTGCAGAGCCTGAGTGAGCTGGCCAGGTCCTTCCAGGAGATGGCCGATCGCTGCCTTCTGGTGCTGCACTTGGAAGTCAGGTAAAGACCTGGAATTTGGGCATGGAGGGGGGTCTTGGGAGGCCACAGGTGAAGATCATGTCCACAGGACGTATTTTAGCAGGAGACATAAACTTGTCCACGACAGCATCAAAGGTTAGTCCAGAAATGCCAGATCACCAAATCGTGGGTGGCCAAATGTGGGATGGAGGCAGGACACCAAGGGTGGAATTTCCTAGGGAGGTCTGTATCCCAACCAAAAGAGAATTTAGGAGGAAATTCCTCAATGTGGGTGTGGTGAGGTCCTAGCAGAGGTTGTCCAGAGAAGCTGTGGCTGCCCCTGGATCCCTGGCAGTGTCCAAGGCTAGGTTGGAGCAGCCTGGGATAGTGGAAGGTGTCCGTGCCCATGGCACTGGATGATCTCGCAGGTCCCCTCCAACCCAAACCACTCTGTGATTCCATGGTTATGGATCAGAGACCAGGAAAAATGGGATTTTGGGGGACTTTGTCCTTCCAGAATAACACAGTGGTGTTTTCCTGGTCTAACAGGTGTCTCCACAGGTTTTCTTTTCATTGCAAACAGGAGCTTCTCCTCCTACTTTTTCAAACAGTAACAGGAACTGGGGAACCAGCTGGGTTTTTTCCAAGGGCTGGATAATTTCACGAAGTCTCCGACTTCACATGCAAAGATCAAAGGCAGCAAATCCCTTTCTTCAGGCTGCCAGCTGCCCACTCCAGGGCTGGGAAGACATTTTTCCCTGCAGAATTGTTTAGGCCAGGTGTATTTCCATTGCTTCCCTTTGCTCTGAAGCATCAAATAGAAAGGGATGTCAGAGATTTGATGGATCATCAGTTTGTCCTCCGGTGACACATCCCGAGCCACGCCGTGTCCCCGTGTGCACGGGCAGAGCTCTGCCGGAGTCAGCGTGGAGCTCTGAAAAAAAAATCCACATTAATTCTTGTCAGCATTCCCTCATCCTGCCATCCATCATCTGCTGGGCTGGGAAGGATTCGAGGAAAAGGTGGTGAAAGTCTGGAAATGGAGCAGTTTTCCAGCTGTGCTGTAACAGGAGGTGATGCCCGAGGTAACTCGGACTCGTGGGATGGGTTTCTGGCCTCTGTGGCTTTTCATCATTTTTTTGGGTTATGCAAAAATCCCTAAAACAGAATTTAGGGATAAATTCTGCTGTAATTTAGAGCAGAGCATTGCCCAGCTCCCCCAGGGCTTCCAACAGGAGCCGAGTTTGGAGCTGTGAATTCCCCAAACCACCTCACTGTGTCCAAAGGGTGGAAGGGATTGAGGAGAGATGCTGACAACAGGAAAACCCCGGTGGGGTGAGAGCTTCCCTGGATCCATCACTCTGCATTTCCAACCACCTGCAGTGGCAGAGAACAACCCTAGTCCCTCTGGTGCCTGTTCCTAGCAGGATTCTGTGCTGTTCCTACACCCATTCCCTGGATCTGTGTCATTTCCAAGGTGCACAGCACAGCGGGAATTCATCCACAGAATCCCTGTGGTTTAAGAGACACTCAGAGCACGTTTGGCAAGAGCCTGGGAGTTTATCCCCCCTCTGGCTGCTGCAGGTGCAGCCTGAAGAGACACCAAAGCAGCCAGATGGATTTGGGAATTTGACACAATTATCACCTTTCTCCTGCCTCAGAGCCCCTGTTCACTCCAGATGCAGGTTGGTGTTGTCTTCTCCTCCTCCAGGAGCCCTGGGCGTGACCCTGAGGTCACTGAGATCGTGCTCCTTGGATTTGTATCTGCTTCCTTAGAGGAAAAATTTGGCACACTCCGATCATTCACCATTCCATGGAATCACATCCTGCAATCCTGGAAAGGTTTGGGTTGGAAAGGACCTTAAAGATCATCCAGTGCCATGGCCAGGGGCACCTTCCACTATCCCAGGTTGCTCCAAGCCCTCTCCAGCCTGGGAATGGAAGCACCTTTCATTGGAATAACCGTGGAATTTTAGACTACTTCATGTCTGTTACAGGATTTTCTTATTTCATAAATAATATATAAAATTATAGATAAGGTGCTTTTACCCTGGGAATTGCCCTAAATTGGACTTGCTTGTGATGGCCACATCCAGGGTGTTTTCCAGGGAAAATGAAAGCCTGGACATCTCACTCACAGCTTTGGGCCACTCTGGTGTGAACTTCTGTCTCCATGTGCTGATCCTGAGTTATGCCCCAAATGCCAGGGATTCTCCCCCGAGGCTTTGGTTTGTTCCTCTGGCAGGTGAATTTCAGAACCATGGAATCATTTAGGTTGGAAAAGACCTTTAAGATCATCCAGTCCAACCATTGCCAGCACTGCCAAGGCCACCACTGACCATGTCCCCAAGTGCCACACCCACATGGCGTTAAATCCCTCCAGGGATGGGGACTCCACCCCTGCCCTCGGCAGCTGTGCCAGGGGTGGACAACCCTTTCCATGAAGGAATTTTCCCTAAAATCCAACCTAAACCTCTCCTGGTGGAAGAAGAACCCAACCCTGTTCCCATTGAGTGATTACAAGAGGAGAAGGAGCTCTGCTGTGGAATTTTTCTGGACACAGCGTTTTCTTCTCTGGCTTTGAGAGAAATGACTTAATTACAATTTTTTTGCAGAGCCCTAATAGGGGATTTAACTTCAAGGAATTTCTCCTTCCATGGAGGGATGATGGTTGGGCACATTGGGATGTAACTGCATGGAACTTCTTCCATGGAAGGATGATGGTTGGACACGTTGGGATATAACTGCACGGAATTTCTCCTTCAATGGAGGGATGATGGTTGGGCCTTTTGGGATTTAACTGCATGGAACTTCTTCCATGAAAGGGTGATGGTTGGGCACATTGGGATTTAACTGCATGGAACTTCTTCCATGGAGGGATGATGGTTGGAAATGTTGGGATTTAACTTCATGGAATTTCTCCTTCCATGGAGGGGTGATGGTTGGAAATGTCGGTGAACAGGAGAGAGTTGCAATAGTGTGAAATGCTTGGGAACAGGCACGATCTTGGAATGTCAATTCTCATTCCATGACCCCTGGCTCACTCATTCTGCCAGTTGTCACTGCTTTGAGGTTTTCATGGAAGCAGTTCCTGTTGGAGCATTGGTATCATGTGGGAAGTTGGGGAATCTTGGGAAAAGGCATGGAGGTCAGAGCTGACATCGAGGGTCTGTTGGATCCATCTCTGAAGATGGACAACACCCAAGAGGAAGATGCCTTTAGCACAGACATCACCACCCATCTCCTAAAGTTATTTTTTTACCAGCTTGAGGAAGGAAAAAACCACTTTGCACCCCACAAATATTTTACAATGAGAGTCGTTGCATGGTGATGTTTCTCCCTCGTGCCTCCCAGGGTTCACTGTTTCCACTACCTGATCCCCCTGGCCAAACAAGGGAATTACGCCATCGTGGCCAACGTGGAGAGCATGGACTACGACCCCCTGGTGGTGCGGCTCAACAAGGACATCAGCGCCATCGAGGAGGCCATGAGTGCCAGCCTGCAGCAGCACAAGTTCCAGTACATCTTCGAAGGTCAGGCACTTCCCAGTCCTTCCCTAGTAAAGGATTTTCTGTTCTCATCCCAAAGCTCCACGGGATTCCTTTCAGGGATAAAGCAGACTGAGGTGCTGTTGTCACCTACAGAGCGTTGATGAGTGGGAACCACGTGGGGTTTGACTGGCTGGGAGAGCTGGGGGTGCTCACCTGGAGAAGGGAAGGATCCAGGGAGAGCTTCCAGCACATTCCAGGGCCTAAAGGGGCTCCAGGAGAGCTGCAGAGGGACTGGGGACAAGGCCTGGAGGGACAGGGAACAGGGAATGGCTTCCCAGTG
>VZTA01026751.1:108158-150006 GCA_013398855.1 Mohoua ochrocephala
TGCCCCTGGATCCCTGGCAGTGTCCAAGGCCAGGTTGGATGGGGCTTGGAGCAGCCTGGGACAGTGGAAGGTGTCCCTGCCCATGGCAGGAGTGGCACTGGATGGGCTTTGAGGTCCCTTCCCACCCAAACTGTCCTGGGATTCTGTGATTCCCTGTTTGTTTGAGAAGAGGGAAGTGACTCCGCACAGAGCCACGGGGACCATTCACATCCCACTGAGGTTGAACTTAATGAACTTAATTGTGGGCACCTCTTAAGCCCAGGTCTGGGATTTACAGATACCCCACCCTGGCTGCCTGGACATGAACATAAATCCTTAATTCAGACTTTTAATTGGCCCCTGGGCTTGCCCAGACCCGTGCAGTGTAAATCAGGCTGGGTTTGTGCTGTTTGTAACGTGACATGAGTGGATGCATCATTTTGTGGGGGGTGGCTGTGCCCTTTAGCCCCCACCTGTGTCCTTCTGACACCCTTCAGACACGAGAAACTGTTCAAGGCTGATCAGAGAGGGCTTGTGCATTGAAATGCAGCTCATTCCTGCTCCTGGAGACTGAATTTACCAGGGAAAACACCACTCTGGATAATGGATTAAAATCCTGTGGTTTAATGGGAGCTGCGGTGATCCATTGCTCTGCCCAGACAGGGGAAGGGCCATGATGCAAAGCCTAATTAGAAATCAGTGCTTGTGATAACACAGCTCGGAGTTTTGGGGCAGTTTTGTGTTTTTATTAAAGAAGGGAACGTGGAGGAAAGTCCTAAACTGCACCATGAAGATTACTGAGGGTTTCCAGGTCAAATCCAGTTATCCCTTGATCCACTTCACACGCCCCACTTACCAGTGCTCATTTTGGGGTTTTACAATAAATTATTGGCACTAAATGTCTTCCCCCTTGCAGGTTTGGGCCACCTCATCTCCTGCATCCTCATCAACGGCGCCCACTACTTCAAGCGCATCAGCGAGTCTGGCATCAAGAAGATGTGCAGGAACATCTTCATCCTGCAGCAGAACCTGACCAACATCACCATGTCCCGGGAGGCCGACCTGGACTTTGCCAGGTGAGCAGAAACCTCAGGATTTGTCACTCTTTTGGTGCCTCAGGAGCAGAGGTGGCTCCTTCCAGAAGTCTCAGGTGGCTGGGTGAGTGTCAAGTTCAACACACGGTGGCAATTTTTGATTTCCTTTGGTTGAACAGCATTCAGAGGGACATAAAATCATAGAATCAGGGGGTTATTAAGGTTAGGAAAGATCTCCAAGGTCATCAAGTCCAAATGTGGATCCCTTGAGATTGATGTGAGGTCCCACCGAAGTGTCTGCGCTTGGAGCTTCCTTGAGGCTTCTCCAAGACCAAAACCCAGGCAAGAAAAAGCTTCCAAAGGTAGAGAGGTAGAACTTAAACTGGATGAAACTGGGGCTTGGATTTATTCCCAGGTAAGGAATATTTTGGTTTGTGGAAGTCTGACACTTTCAGTAGCTCACAGAACAGTGTGTGTGAACCTCAGGGCCACCAGATCCAGGTTGGCTTGAAGGGACACCTCCCTCAAGTTCTGTTACCTCGAAATAGCAGTAACAGCAAAATAAACCCAAAGCTGGGTGTGGCAGACCCCCTGCAAAACCCTCCCCCATTTTGGGATTTATTCACTCGAGGAGGATTGAGGAATAAGCAGATGGGTGAAGGCAAACCCTGAGCGGTGGTTTTGGCACCTGGGCTACAGGGAGCTCCTCTGCTGATCCTCTGGGTCAGGAGGGGACAGCTGAGCCCAGGAACAGCCAAAGGAATGTTCTGGAACCTGGAAATGAAGGAATGGGGTCAAATGAGAGAGTTTTGTGTGGAACTTGGGTATGATCCACCACAAACACTGGGAGAACTTGGTGCCATCATTTGGCCACTGCTATTGGAGGCTGAATTAGGAGGGAAGTTTGAACTCCCACGGATGAGGAATGCGACTGAGTCCTCATTTATTTGGGATCTCATCTGGGGAATGATCATTATTGAATTAATTTCTTCATATCAACACTGGCATGAGGAAGTTGTGAGTGCTGAGGCCTGCAGGAGGGGGAGAGAGAAGGATCCGTTAGTAACTCTGCAAGGAATAAACTTCCCAAATTCAATCTTTTCTTTCTTAAATGACCACCCTGTGGTGAAGAAATTTTTCCAATATCCAACTTAAACTTCCTTTGAAGTCTTGAAGCCATTTCCTTGTGTCCTGTCCCTTGTTCCTTGTGGGGAGAACCTGATCCCCACCCTCCCACAGCAGCTTTGTGCAGGATTCTTCCCATCAAATCCATTCAGCAACATTTCTTTGTAGCTTTCACGACTGCATCACCTCCCTCTTCTCTTTTGGGGCATAATTCTGTGCTCTGAGGAGTCTTGTTTGATTCTTTAGTTCTTCAGATGACTCCTGAATGTTTAAACATTTATTATCCAGATTCTCCTTTTACATAAACAAGGCTCTGGTGCTTCCGACCCCTGCCCTGCTCACCTGAATTCACAATCACCTGAGCAAGGTTCTCACGTCACCCCGGGGACTCCACGTACCCAGGTCTGCTCAAACTATTAAATAAACATCACAGTTCCCTTCCAGAAAGCATAAACCAACATCAGGCTGGGATAAAAGTGATTTGTACCTCAGTGATACGGCTCAGGCAGGAATCTGTAAATGCTCTGTGCCGTGGTTAATTCTCAGTTTTGCCTTTTTCAAGATGAAGTGGTTTTTTCACGTACAGGAGCAGTGGCAGAGCTGATGGAGAAATCCTCACTCCCTTGTTCTTCCTTCCCCCTGCACCTCCTGGGATAAATTCCCTCCCTGCCTCACTTCTCCAGGGGAGTTGGGGGATCACGAGTGGGACAGGAGACTCCAAACCCTGCCTGGGCATTTCTGTGTCCTTGGCACTGAGGGTTCAAGAGCCTCAATTAACAATCAGTGCATCACTCTCCATACATTAAATCTGAGTTCTGGAACAGGTCCTTTTTCTCACAGTGAACCTGTTTGAAATCAGATGTGCTCCAGTTTGTAGGAAACACCAGACCAGCTGAGAAAGGACCAAAAGTCCTTGAAGATTTTCCTGGGTGTCGTGCTTTCGATTTTGCTTTTATTTTTCACTTCTGATGTGGTCTTCAAGGCTTTTTAGGGGCCTCAAAAAGCACTGGGCATCCCCTTTCTTCTCTGCTCAGTGACTTTAGGCAGAAATTCCAACCAGGGAAGCTGGAAGGCGAAGCCCTTTCTTCTCCCTTCCTAAAATCACGTGGAGGATTCACAGCAAAGCCTTAACCCAGGTCACACTTGTTGGTCCTGGTGAGGCTCCTGCTGTTTAAACCCCGTTTTTCCAAAGCTCTGTAACCTGCAGGTGACAACAGCAGCATTTGCTGCTTTGGGAGCGGTCCCATGACAAAGGGAAAATGTGTTTTAAATGAATTTTGCTTGAAAATTCTCAGTTCAAGGCAGGGAAAGTCTCAGCAGAGCGTCACAGAGCAGAGCTGGAGCACTTTCCATTGAAAAAAAATTAAATTGCCAAGTGGCGTGAGGAGTTCTTTCCACCAGGAGAAAGGGTGAAACAGGCTGCTCCTGGCTGCTGAGGTGTCACAAAGGATTTGTAGCATTTGCTACATTTCCTGCCAATATTAATAGGTTTTTCACTCCTGTGTGTGTTCAGTATCTAGGCCAGCAGAAAGGCAGGAGGTTGGTGGGGCTTCCACTACTTTATTAAGGAAGAAGCAGGATTTTCTCCCTGGGTAAATATCCAGGCATGTGCTGCAAAGTCTGGGACTGAGCGTGACTTCCAAATACCTCCAAATTTCCAAAGTTTCACACCCAGAATGAGATTCATGGTATGAGAGGGATAAAAGCTTCAAATTCGAATTCCTATTCAGGTCTTTTCCCTTGTGCCTTCTTTCCTCCTCTCCCTCTATTCCCACCCGAAATTCTCTTGGATTTTAGGAAGATTTCATCAGAGGTAGTCACGAAGGGTGAGGATTCTGCTTCAGACTTACCCTTAAATGAAATATCATTAAAAAAGTGGCTTTCTGAGTCATACAAGTGTTAAAATTGAGTGTTCTGTTGAGGTGGTTGCAAAGGGGAGGGAGAGAGCAGGGATGAAGTGGGAACATTTTCTCTAACAAGTGTCACCGTGACCTCGGGAATGGAGGTTCCTGAGCAGTGCTGTCACTGTCCCTGGGTCTCAGCGTCCTCCCTGCCTTAGGTGGTGGCAGCAGAGGGATCCAGAGGTGGCCCCACAGCTGGGAGTCAGTTGGAGCTTTCCCTGTGCTGCCATTCCAGTTGTTCCCATGGCCACCCCTCCTGCAGGGACCAGGAATCTTTTTCCTGCTGTTGAAGACATTACCAGGGATGTTGGCTGTGACATTCCCAGGGATGTTGGCTGTGACACGTTCCTGTAGCAGATGTGGCACCTCATTGTCACTGCCGCTGGATCCTGACCGCTCTGGAGAAATCCCGGGGGGGAAATGGGGTGGGGAGAAGCCATCAGAGCTCCACTCGTTCCTGGTTTGGCCATCAATAAACCCAAATCGTGGAGTCCCAGGATCACTGAGGTTGGAAAAGATCTCCAAGACCATTGAGTCCAAGCTGTGCCCGATCCCTACCTTGTCCCCAGCCCAGAACCCTGAGTGCCACATCCAGGAATTCTTTGGACACCTCCAGGGATGGGGACTCCAAACCTCCCTGGGCAGCCCCTGCCAATGCTTTACAACCCTTTCCATGAAGGAATTTCCCCAATATCCAAACCTGAGCCTCCCCTGGCCCAGCCTGAGGCCGTTCCCTCTCCTCCTGTCCCTGTTCCCTGCCAGCAGAGCCCGACCCCCCCCGGCTGCCCCCTCCTGTCAGGGACTTGTGCAGAGCCACAAGGTCCCCCCTGAGCCTCCTTTTCTCCAGGCTGAGCCCCTTTCCCAGCTCCCTCAGCCCCTCCTGGGGCTCCAGCCCCTTCCCCAGCTCCGTTCCCTTCCCTGGACACGCTCCAGCCCCTCGGTGGGTCTGGGGAACGCTGCCGTTACTCAAAACCCATCTTTATTCCAAGGCCAGGTTGGACAGGGATTGGAGCAGCCTGGGATGGTGGAAGGTGTCCCTGCCCATGGCAGGGGTGGCACTGGATGATCCTTAAAATCCCTTCCCACCCCAAGCATTCCATGATTCCATGATCCCTTGAAAGTTTAGGATGGAGGATGCAGCTGGAGCTTGAGCTTTTATCAAACTCCCGTCAAACTCGGCGTCGCTGCTGGGTTGGATCCCAGGGCTGTGGTGCCAGGTTTGGATCCTCGGCATTGAGGGCTCCTCTCCTGCCCTGGCTGCCGGGCAGGGCAGTTTTTTGTGGGATTATTCCCAGATTTCTGCTGTTCCCTGCAGCACAAGGCTGTCCCAGGCAGGAGGAATCAGCAAGGACCTGCTGCCATCTACTGGGAGCTGCCGAGGGAGAGGGAAACGTTCAAACATCCCAGTGCTCTGGAGGAAAGACTTTTCATTGCCAAATCTTATTTCTCTGTCTGGTTTTCCTCTTGCTGAATACGGTGGTTGTGCCCAGGTTGCCCGAGGATGGAGCTGGTGAAGGGAATCTTCCTCTGAGAGCCATCAGGTCCAGCAAATCCTGACCTGGATGCCTTTGTTCGGTGTCAGGTGTCTCTGCAGAGCTCCTGGGATGCTCCTGTGCCACCTGTGGGTGAGGGAAGTATCTCAGACGTTCTCCTTGGGTCCTGCCCTCAAGCCAGGACTAAATTTGGGGTGTTTAAGATCATTCAGTTTGAATAAAACCCACATTAGCTGAGTAAACAGGGCACTCTAATCCTCCCAGTTTATAGCCTGAGTGGTGTGAAGATAAAAACCCCCAAATCTGCACAGTCTGGATCCCAGGAAGACCCTTCCCTACAGGGGCTCCAGGGACAGAACAGGCTCTGGAGGAAGAGCTTCCCTTTGCTGACAGCGTGGGAAAGTTGTGTTGTCTCCGTCACAGACTGGACTTGTGCGTCTGGAGCACGTCCTCGTTTGGGTTCGCAGCTTTTAATTAACAAAGCTGCTTTAGTTTTCAATTAAGGACTCGGTTACAACAAAATCCGTATTTTCTTCCCTTTTCTTTTCCGCCTTGTTTGCTCCCCCCTGTAGTTTCTGCTGAGCTTTGATCTCAGTGCAGGTTTAATTAGCTGTAATTAGTGGTTTCACTGCATTAACCAAAAATCCCGATCGCAGAGGATTAAAATCCACCCCTCAGCTTGATGGCCTCCTCCTCCCCTTCCTCCTCCTGCTTCCCCAGGGGGATTTAGGGGATCAGAGGGTCCCTGTATGGCCCTTCCCCGGACGGGTGCTGCCCCTGCATCCCAAAGAGCCGCCCTGTTCCGGGATCATTAAAACTCCCTGGAGCAAATTCCCCATCCAGGGATTTAATTCCCAGTTCAATCTGCAGCTGCCAGGAGTTTTAGGACAACACCAATTTGTGCCTTCGCAGCATTCCGTGGAGCACTTCCTGGGGTGTCTCCCTGCCTTCAGTCCATTTGGAATCATGGAATTGTTTAGGTTGGAAAAGCCCTCTAAGTTTGAGTCCAACCGTTCCCCCAGCACTGCCAAGGCCACCACTGACCATGTCCCCAAGTGCCACATCCACACGGATTTTAAATCCCTCCAGGGATGGGGACTCCACCACTTTTGGCAGCCCTTTTGGGGACGGAATTTTCCCAATATCCACCCTGAGCCTCCCCTGGCCCAGCCTGAGGCCCGTTCCCTCTCCTCCTGTCCCTGTTCCCTGCCAGCAGAGCCCGACCCCCCCCGGCTGCCCCCTCCTGTCAGGGACTTGTGCAGAGCCACAAGGTCCCCCCTGAGCCTCCTTTTCTCCAGGCTGAGCCCCTTTCCCAGCTCCCTCAGCCCCTCCTGGGGCTCCAGCCCCTTTCCCAGATCCTTTGGCCTTTTCAGCCAGGTGCCTGCTCCAGGTTTCCCAAACTTTCAGCTTTTCCAGTCCTTCCCAAGCTCCTGGAAGCTGTGGAGTGGCCAAGTCCTTTGCTGAAGCTTCTCAGCTCCTCAGCACAGGGTGGAGAGGAGATTTTGGAAGATGCAGCTCTGCTCTTCTGCATGGATGTGCACAGTCCTTCTCCTCAGGGCTGCCCTCAAATCTTCCTCCCCAGGACAACCCTTGAGGCTTTACACCCTGTAGTAACCCCAGAGTAACTGGAGTAGGGGCTAAATTAACACAGCGGTTCCTCCACCCCTGACCACGCTGGGTGTGGGAAGTCACGGAGCATCCGCTGTCCTTAGGAATCGCTCCGAGTGCCAGAGGAAGCATCTGAAAATGCCAGCAGGCTCTGGAAGGCACCGGCCCTGCTCAGCCTTTCCAGCGTGGACTCAATGTTTCCTTTTGATCAGGCATTTCAGCCCTTCCCGGAGGCGTTTTTAATCTTCGCTCTGTAACCTTTAAAGAGAGAGGTTTTCGTGGCCTCTGCAATGATTTTCTTTGCCTGGACGGGGATGTCTGAGCCGCTCCGAGGAAAGAGATTAATTCAATTTTCCTAAACTGGAAATGGACTGAAAAACTGAGAGGCTTCATTGACTTTTCCTCGCTCGGTTCGTGGCGTGTTAGAGAAACAATCAATGGGGGTGAACTTCTCAGCCGGCACAAACCTGGCGTTCCCATTTCCAGGGACCCAGCTCGGGAAGGAGGGAGTAAACATTTTGAAGAAGTCTGGTTTGGCCGGAGCACGTTCCTCCTCTGCCTTAAAACCATCAGGATGTATTCTCCTGGAAATGAATTACAAACAAATCCCTCATTTATCCCCGAGGTGACAGTCTTTTGCTGATATGTGCTTTCTGGAGACTAATAAGTTTTGAATGTCGGTGGGGGGAGAAGGAAGAAAAAAAAAAAATCAAAGTAATTACTTTGTGTTCCCAAGCTCCTTATTTGTGTAGGTGCCTGTGTGTTTATCTCCCTCTGTCATGCTGCATTGCTAATGGTAATTAAAGGCAAGGGATTTTTCTTGCTGGAAGTTTTTCTTCTTATTTTCCACCTCTTTAGTGATTTTGGCCTCGGTGACGACGCTTTGCCACCGGCCAGTTACTTGGGAACTGCTTTAATGGAAGGTCTGAGTTCAGGAAACTCTGCTTGTCCAGCTGGAATTGGATCCTTTTGTTTATCCAGGCCTGTGGAATGTGAGGTGGGAATTGGTTGTTTCGGGCCGGGGTTTGGAAGCACATCCTGCAGGTGTCAGTCCTGGTGGCCACTGTCATCTCCGTGGTGGCTCTGGGAGATCATGGAGAACTCGTCAATATTTGCTTTATTTGCACAGAATTTGGGTTGTGGGTGGTGGCAGCAAAAATACGGAGCAAACCTACGCGGTCCAGTGGGGAATGGGGTGTGGATCCTCGGGAAACCCACCCAGGACACGTTGGCCTGTGCTCAGGGGGTGGGACAAGGAGCTCTGCCTGGTCCTCAGCCTCAGAGGGGACTGCAGTTTCTCCCCGCGCTTCATTTTCCACAGGAAACATGGAAGACGTTTTGTTGGGAAGAGGTTTTGGCTGGGAAGAGGCCACAGGGCTTCCCCAAAGGCCCCTCAGGCTGCAGAGTCTTAGATCAGCTCTAAAGTCTGGCTCAGGAGACCAGAATTGCAATTCCAGCTGGTGTCCAGGTTCTGAAAGGTTTTTCATCCCGCAGAAATAGGAAGATGAGTGTCCAAGCTCATTTTTAGGTCCATGTCAGGCCCTGTGTGATGGATCCAGCACTCCTTAGCAGAACTTGGTGTGCACAGAGAGCAGCTCTGTTTGTGTGCTTGCTCTGAAACTTCCAGAGGAACATTCCAGCAAATCCTCTTCTCTCTGTCCAATCCAGGGACCTTCCCCTGATTCCTTGCACTTCCGCAGCTCTGGAAATCACATGGAGCGTCACACGATGGGTTGGGCTGGAGACACGGAGGCAGCAGCGTGCAGGGATGGAAATGTGGTCCAATGGAACTCCAAGCGAGGAGGAAGAGGGAATTCCATTGGCTTTCCTTAATTTGAGGGTATTTTTTGGTTTTGAGTAGCAAAGAGTGGCACCTCCCAGCACACGGAATGGGCTTCAATGGATTGTCTTCATTTGGAATGATGGAATCATTGGGGTTGGAAAAGCCCTCTGAGATTGTCAGGTCCAACCATCTACCTGTCACTGCCAAGGCCACCACTGAGCCATGTCCCCAAGTGCCACATCCACAGGGCTTTGAAATCCCTCCAGGGATGGGGACTCCACCAGGGCTGGAAAACCCTTTTGGGGAAGAAACTTTCCCCGATATCCAACCTAAACCTCCCCTGGCACAACTCGAGGCTGTTTCCCTCTTGTCCTCTCTACTTGGGAGAAGAGCCCAACCCTCAGACTGAGCTTGAGCAAACATCCAGAGCCATCCCATGGGAATGGATCCCACTGTGAGTGTATGGGAATGTGAACTCCATGTCTGAGCTCTCCCATAGCCTTGGATCTCCTTTTTTGGGTTAGAAACTGGTTTTTTCTCCTGTGCTTGAAGGTGGGCTCTGCACTGGATCCTCTTCTGGGAGGTTCTGATGAAATTCCCAACAAACAGCTTTAAGGGAAAGGACAGATTTTCAGAAAAGGAATTGGTGTGACACACACCAAAAAAGAAACTACCAAAAAATAAAAGGAAGAGCCATCAGTGTGTCACAAGCAGCCATCCCAGGCATTTGTCTGCAGCTGAAGGAAAGGTAAATATTGGATTGTCAGCTGGAGATGCATCTCTATTGCCTGGCTCCCACCTGCAAATGGAGGCAATTAGGAAAATGTCTTGCCTTTTCCACAGGAGGCGGCATCTTCCCAGCACGAGCCCCACACACAGAGACACACGGGCGAGGCCTGAAGGAGCAGATTGCTTTGCCCTGTCAGTCAGATCTCATTAGGATCTGCAGTGCCTCACACCCCGTTATCAGCTCGGGAAGAACTGATAGCAGGGCTGGGTGATGGTGCTGGAGTCACTGCTCGTCACTTCTCTGGGCTCTGCAGTCAAATCTGCCGCAGGTCTCTCTCTCTCTCTCTTATTTAGATTAAGCCAGGAGTGAAGCTTTCCCACCTGCTGATGCAGCCTGGAATCTGAAATGTTCCCCTTGGAAGGGGTGGGAGCAGGCAGGGAATGGCTGGGAGGGAGGAAAATGCGAGGTGAGAGAAGAGAGGAGCAGGAGGAGCAGTGGCCGATTCCTGGTGGGACGGAGGAGGGAAAAGGGAAACTGAGGAAAGGACAGGAATAGCAGAAGTGAGAGGACCAACAGGGTCACGCCATGACACAGCATTGGGGTAGAGCAGGGATGCCAGCAGGTGTAGCCCAGGAACAGCAGGGTTCCAGCTCTTTTAAGTCATTCAGGGGAGCTTTAGACTGGACTTAGGAGCATTTTTTTTTCCCAGTTCAGGGGATGTTTAGACTGGATTTAGGAGCTTTTTTTTTCCCAATTTAGGGGAGCTTTAGACTGGATTTAAGAACATTTTTTTTCCCCCAGAGAGGGGAAAAAAAAGCACTGGCACAGTTGCCCAGGGCAGTGGTGGAGTCACCTTCCCTGGAAGAGTTCAAAACCATATGGATGTGGCACTTGGGGACATGGGTTAGTGGGGACCCTGGTGGTGAAATGGTTGCACTGGACACTTGAATTGAGGCAGTTTGAGATACATTCCTCTGTTTCCTCTGTAGTTAATTATTCTTTAATCACCAAGATTTTTAATGCATTGACTTTTGGTCTGGTTTGGAGGTTTTGGCTAACTCAGGGCTAGTGGTGAGTCCTGGTGCAAAGGCACACGTTCAGCTGGTGAACCTAAATAATCCTAAATAATCCTAAATAAGGATTTCCACCAGCTTCATTCTGCAGCCAGGAATTTCATCCTTCACCTTCTGCTGAGGATCCGTGCCTGGGGATGTGCTGGTCATTCCAGAGATCTGTAAAATTCCCAGCTATCACTTCTTACCTTCAGGGTTTATTCTCCTCGGCCAAAGAAAGTCCCAAGATGGTTTTTCCAACTTTCAAATGCTGAGAGCTGGAGCTGATGCTGCT
This sequence comes from Mohoua ochrocephala, assembly GCA_013398855.1. Classification (NCBI taxonomy): domain Eukaryota; kingdom Metazoa; phylum Chordata; class Aves; order Passeriformes; family Acanthizidae; genus Mohoua; species Mohoua ochrocephala. The sequence goes on from VZTA01026751.1 coordinate 119,159, forward strand.
GGGGGCACCTGGGGACCTTCCTTTCTCACTGGTGCTGAAGGATTGATGATATGGGGGGAATTTGCCCTCATGCCAGGGAATGTTCTCAACAATCAGCCACCTCCTGGCTCTGGGGTCACAGAATCATGGAATGGGTTGGGTTGGAAGGGACCCTAAAGCCCATCCAGTTCCATCTCCTGCCAAGGGCAGGGAAACGTTCCCCTACCCCAGGTTGCTCCAAGTGCCTCGCCACCCTCACCATAAACCCTTCCCTCCTAAAATCTCCAAATCTCACCTCTTTTAGTTTGAAACTTTCCCTTTGTCCTGTCGCTATCTCTGGACTGTGTAAAAAGTTGCTTTCCATCATTTTTCGTTAATTCTCTTGAAGGACTTAAAGCTGCAAAGAGTTTGGGATGTAACCAAGATTTTATGGGCTCCATGGGGTCAGCTGGGGACGAGATGCCATTCAGCATTTTCTGACCCGTGGAAGAACAGCTCCACATCATCCTCTCCCCTCCCCTGCTCCCCTTTCCTCCCTCTTCAGCTGTGCAGTAACATCATCTTTGGGGGATTCGGCCACCCCCGCGGTGTTCCCCAGGAGCTTTCCCCGGGAAAAGCGTGATCCATCCGAGTTGGATTTTTGGTGTGATTGCCATAATTACCCTCTGACTTCCACCCTCAGTGAGTGAGATGAGATGGCCCAAAAGGAGAGCTGTGATTTTTGCAGTGAAAAAAGAAATAAATAAACTGAGAGATGATTCTTGAAGTGCCAAAGGCGAGAGGCTCCAGGGCAGGAACGAGCGGGGAATGCAGATCAGGCAACGCCGTCTATCCGAGGTGGAGCTTTTGCCGAGGCTGACATTAAAAATTCCGACTCAAATGCGGGAAACATGGAGTGAAGGAGGTGAATTATTGATGGGGAGCAGGGATTACCATATCTGACAGATGGAGACTGTCTGAGAACATTTTGCAGAGTGGCATCTGCACCGTGCCTGATTGGCGTCGCTGAACTTTCGCACGTCAGATGTCGAATATCAACACACAAACTCTGATGGAGCAATTAAATCTGTCCTGTAATGAACCTGGGCCTCGTAGCCAGGAGAAATCCACGCGCTCAGGTAAAGTCCAAATGCCTCAATTGGTATTTTTTAGGGAGATATTTAAATAATTACATCCAGAGCAGTGCATTGAACACACACGCGTGTGATGTCGACATTTAGATACGTTCAGGAAATTATGTGCAATGCATCATCTCGTACTCGAATTTTACTGAAGGCTGGAAAGCTCCCCTTGTATTTTACAATTTGTATTCCAGATTGGAGCTCAAATAATACAGCAAAGCTCTAAAATTCAGCTGCCACCTCACGTCACAGAAGTGCGTTAACACCTGAAGCCGAAATGGGTCTCTCAAATGCACACAGAAGTCGTAGATCAGACACGGATTCCACGTTGTCACGTGGGGAAAAACAAAGAGGAGGAGGAAAGAAGTGCAAATAAGAGCGAGTTTGATGCTTTGGTGGGGAACAGCTTGGATTGGGAAGAAGCAAGATGTAAAACATGGCTTTTCTAATAGGATTCAGTGCCTTCGGGTCCCGGGTTGTTTTCTTAAGCCCAGCCCAACGCGGGAAATGGGTGAATTTTTCTGCCATCTGTTAAAACTGGGGCGCTGGGGGAAATTCAGTTTTCCTTCATGGAAAGTGTGCAGATTGTGGGAATCATCAGGAAAATGTGCTTTTAGTCCCTGGAGGGGGTTCAGGGCTGGAATCTGGGAGGTTACTCAGCGAGCATCAGTATTAGGATAAATCTGTTTCCCCAAAAGGGTTGCCCAGGGCAGGGATGGAGTCCCCATCCCTGGAGGGATTTAAAGCCATGTGGATGTGGCACTTGGGGACATGGTCAGCGGTGACCTTGGCAGTGCTGGGAATGGTTGGACTGGATGATCTTAAAGGGCTTTTCCAACCTCAGCGATTCCATGATTCTGTGGGGTGGCTGTCGCTGGGTTGGATCCATCCCGTCGGACACGCAAGGAGCGTCACCATAATCACAGAATGGATGAGGTTGGAGGGCACCATGGTGGGGTCCCTGCTCCTTCTCTCCCTCAAAGCAGCCTTTGAGAGAACAGAGAAGTTCTGGATGTGGTGTCTCCAAAGTGCCCCGGGAAATTCTCAGATGGGAATTGAGAGAGGTTGATAAATTAATAAATTACTACGGAAAACTCCAGGTTCAGCTCTCACAGCAGAGTCCTTTGGAGGCTTTGTGCAGTTGAAGATGCGTTTCTGGAAGGAGATGAAAAGCAGTTCAGAGAATCGCTGTGCTTTTGATGGCTCTGAACTACTCCACCAGTCCAGAAGCAGTGCAGGGATTCTCTTCTCCCTCTGTGGGGACCGGTTTTGTTTCCAAGGAGCCGCTGTTGCACTTCAGTGGAGTCTGTCTATAAAAAGTGATGAGCAAAGGGATGCGAGTCCAAGATATTCCATGAGTAAAACCTGTTTTTTCCATGCGGTGGAGAGTGGAGATAGAAACCACATCTACAGCTGTGGGTCTCACCCTGCACTGACATTGCCTTGATAACATTTTCATTTAAAATGCTCAGATTTGTGCTGCCTGGCAAAAAAAAAATTTCGTAGTGAAGCTCTGTTGGATGAAAACGTTGGGATAATTGGAGCTAAACCCACCAGGAATGGCCCGAAGAGGCTACAGTTGTGGTGCACACAGGAGTGTGGGAGCTGCTCTTTGAGGAGTGGTGGGTTTCAATCCCTCTAAATCCAACTTTTGTCCTCGGAATGATAGAGGAGAAAAAGCAATTTCAGTCAAAGATGCTGCAAACGAGCAGCAGCTGCCCATAAAAACCTGCGGCCTCAAACTTGGAGGTTTCCAAACATCAGGAGAAGAGTTGAGAACTGGCAGAGTTGGGATGAAATGTTCCTCAGGCCAGCAGCCAGCACAGGAAGCAAGGAGGAGAGGGTTAAAGCTCTTAATCCCTCATCCAGGAGATCCACAGTTCCATGTTGATGTCCACCACTTCTGGGCATCTCCAAATTTGGCACTGAACCCATCCTGGTTTCTTTTTGCCCCATTTCTTCTCCTTGGGTGGTGGCAGTCGATGTCCCTGAGGTCTTGGTGGTGGTGGCACTGATGTGGTGCTGGCACTGATGTGGTGGGTCACTGGGTCGGGTTGGAGGCCGCTGCAGGGTTTTGTTCCCTCCTGGTTTGGATAATTCCGTGCTCAGCAGGTCCCTTCCCAATGTCAGCAGTTTTTAGGCTGGATCGAGGCATCAGGAGAGAGAAAACAGGGCCATGAGGCAAGAGAATCCAAAAAAGGAAACTCTTCCATGGAAAACAGCAATGTGATCAAGAAAAAATTGTAACAAATTCGATTTGGTGTCAGGTTTTCCACAAAAACCTCTCCATTCCCTGATTTTTGAAGCCACCACGGCGTTCGAACCAAACGAACAAAGGTGACCAGAAAACCTGGAGTGGTGTCTGCAACGATTTGGGGCTCCTTGCCTGACCCCAGCCGGGGGTTCAAAGTTCCTGGGAAACACCAGAGCTTGACCACGAACTGCTACAGGGGAGCACTGAGTTGTGGAACCCAACCACAACCTACTACAGGCAGACATTGAGTTGATGAACTCAACACAACCTACTACAGACAGAAATTGAGTTGATGGAACCCAACCACAACCTACTACAGGCAGACATTGAGTTGATGAACTCAACACAACCTACTACAGGCAGACATTGATTTGTTGGACTCAATCATAATTACTACAGGCAGACGCTGGCTTGATGGACCTGACCACAACCTACTGCAGGCAGACATTGAGTTGATGGAACCCAGTCACAACCTACTACAGGCAGACACTGATTTGTTGAACCTGATCACAACCTACTACAGGCAGACACTGACTTGTGGAATCCAACCACAACTTACTACAGACAGACATTGACTTCTTGGACTCAACCACGCTTACTACAGGCAAACACTGGCTTGATGGACCCGACCTCAGCCTACTACAAGCAGATGTTGACTTGTGGAACCCAACCATACTTACTACGGGCACACATTGACTTATTGGATCCAACCACAACCTACTACAGGCAAACGCTGGGTTGATGGACCTGACCACAGCCTACTACTGGACTTGACCACAGTTACTACAGGCAGACATTGACTTGTTGGACCCAACCATGACCTACTACAGGCAAACATTGACTTGATGAACCTGACCACAACCTACTACAAAAAGACATTGACTTGTGGAACCCAACCATACTTACCACAGGCAGACATTGACTTGTTGAACCCAAACACAACTTACTACAGGCAGGCATTGACTTGGACTCAAACACAACTTACTACAGGCAGACATTGACTTGTTGGACCCAATCACAACATACTACAGGCAGGCATTGACTTGTTGGACTCAAACACAACTTACTACAGGCAGACATTGACTTGTTGGACCCAACCATGACCTACTACAGGCAAACACTGGGTTGGTTGATGGACCTGACCACAGCCTACTACTGGACTTGACCACAGTTACTACAGGCAGACATTGACTTGTTGAACCCAACCACAACCTACTGCAGACAGACACTGACTTGAGGGCCCTACTTGAGCTTCTGTCCCAGTTCGCTGTTCCGTCCCCATCAGGCAGATCCCATCGTGTCCTTCACCCCTCGGCAGCTCCCAACCATTCCTGATTTATCAGAGCTCAGCTGGCACCTCCCCGACCGCATCCGGTTCCACGTCGCTTGATCCTAAATAAAGCTGGGGGGTTGCCACAGTAATTGTTGTTCCCAAAGGGGAGTGAGAATTGTGGGATTTTTTTGCTGACTGGAGCCATCTCCGCAGCACTTTCCATGGAAGTGCTGACTCCCTCTTCTTTCAGGCTACATTCATCTCCACGTTCCCTCTCATTTATGCATAAGGCAAGGGGGAAAATCCCTTAATATTCCTTATAAACTGGCAGATGGGATAGATTATTTTTTTATTTTTTTTCTTTTTTTACTCTATGCAGTAAAATGCAAATGTGTGTGGCTTATTTGCAAATGCTGGCATTAATAACTGATATTTAAACAGGTCAGATTAACACTTTTACTGATCTCTTAAAAAGATTTTTTCTCCCAATCATTTGCACACTCAAAATCAATTTTAATACAACATGTAAATTGAATTTAATTTTTTTATACAAAATTGCATTTATCTTCCTGAGCCATTAAATTTACTATTTAATATGTACTTTCCAGCTCACTTGGCTAGAATTTCATTGCTCTTTATCTGTATAAATTTAATTAGCCTTGATATCATCAGTATATTATAGAACTAATTAAAGATTTAGATAAGTGCTGAGGGTGCTTGTTTAATACCCTATAAAGTTTCATTTGGAGAGCGAGAATTTCCATCTTTCATTAGGATCAGCCGGTTTGGAGCTACAAGGAGTGGCTCAGACATTGTTTTTTGAAGAATTATTTAATGGGGTTTAATGGATTTATCCTTCCTTTGAGAAGCCGTGTAATTACTGTGTCTCACTGCACGCTGGGAGGCTTGGAGGTGTTCAGGGATGGGGTTTAAGTGCTCCGTGCACGTGGTGATGCTCAGAGATCTCCAGGCATCCCCATTCCCAGAATCCCGGGGTTGTTGAGGTTGGAAAAGCCCTCCAAGGTCATGAAATCCAAGCTGTGCCCAATCCCCACCTTGTCACCAGCCCAGAGCTCTGAGTGCCACATCCTCGGACACCTCCAGGGATGGGGACTCCAAACCTCCCTGGGCAGCCCTTTCCAATGTTTACCAACCCTTTCCATGAGGAAATTCCTGCTGATGTCCCACCTGAGCCTCCCCCGGCACAGCCTGAGCTCACGTTCCCAGCAGGGCAGCGTTGTCCAAGTGATGAACCCCGGGAGGAAGGGAAAAGGAGATAAGAAGGAAATATTAATAATTAAATAATAGATCAGGCTGATAAATACCAGGATAAAAAGGAGGCGGGAGAACAGGAGAGAGCTTTGGGGAAGGGTGGTGATGTTCTGCACATCCCTTATCCTTCCCTTTGCTAATGAACTCCGTGTTTCAGAGGTGATTCCTCATCTGTGTTTGACCAAAAGCTCTGCAGTGGTGACAAACCCAGTGCCAGAGCTGCACGTGGCACCCAAAGGTGTTGGCTGGGGGGGGTTTATCCAGTGCCAGAGCTGCACGTGGCACCCAAAGGTGTTGGCTGGGGGGGTTTATCCAGTGCCAGAGCTGCACGTGGCACCCAAAGGTGTTGGCTGGGGGGGTTTATCCAGTGCCAGAGCTGCACGTGGCACCCAAAGGTTTGGGAGGGTTTATCCAGTGCCAGAGCTGCACGTGGCACCCAAAGGTGTTGGCTGGGGGGGTTTTAACCAAAATGGCTTCATCCGTATAAAAAGCAACCCCCAGGTGAGCTGATTTGCATGTAGGGCTTCATACTCTGTCTCTGTGGTTTAAACTTTAAAAGGGAAAATAATTGGATTTCCTAACGAGGTTGTCTCTAATTAGAAGGCTGCACTTGTGCCCTTTTGAATAAATACACTTGTTTTCCTTGCCTGGCTCTGTACCTGATCAGAGCCCTGGGTGGGTACTGAGCAAGGGGTGAGGGCTTCTCATCTCTGATACTTTTTCCTGCCTTGGATAAATGACTTAATTTTAATTATTCTTCCAGCTTTTTTTTTTAAAAAAAGCCAATATTATCCTTCCATCCCTTGATTCTTTATTAAGGGCTGTGATTTGCAGAGCTCCCACTGGAGCGTGAAGCACCACTGTACCCCAAACTCACTTCTATTTCCTCCTCTTGTGCTTTGCTTTCTTTCCCAAACCATTTCCCACCTCAGAAAGTTTGCACGTTTCAGGTTTTTTGAGGGTTTTTTATGTTCTTGTGGTAGCACAGCCCCAGAGCCACCTGTGCCTCCTGCCCCAAATGGTGCCACGTGTGGAGATCACAGTGATAGGAATATTTTTTGCCTCATTTTGGGGTTTTTTTCAGTCCATGGAATCATGTGGGGGCTTTTTCCTCGCCCCAGGCAGACAGGAGAAGTGTCCAGGTCTCGGTGTGGCGTCTGAGAGGAGCTGAGGTTGGCCAGAGCAGCAAAACCATCTCTGATGTGAACTCCCCTAAAGCACTTTGGGCTCTTCTGGAGGCACAGGAGGAGCATTCCTGGTGGTGTCCCCAGAACTGCTCCGGGTTAACTGAAAATGAAGGAAGAAATCTGAGCGAGTGTCCATCAGGATTTCCATTCCCCTGCGGAACGGTGTCCTCAGGGTGATGGTGTTCCCTTATTTTAGGGTTGTGGCTGCAATTTAGGATCAGCAGTGGTTGGAGAGTGGAACTGGAAGTGTCCCAAGCCAGGCTGGACGGGGCTTGGAGCAATCTGGGGTAGTGGGAGGTGTCCCTGCCCATGGCAGGGGGTTGGAATTCGATGATCTTTAAGGTCCCTTCCAAGCCAACCCCTCTGCGATTCCACGAAAAGCTGAGATGCAGCTGTCACCTCCCGTCCCTGTTTCCCATCTCGTTGTCAGAAGCTCTGGAGATGGAAGGAGCAGCTCCCCTATTTGCAGATGTTTGATTTGAAATGCTGCTCACTGCCACGTGTGTGCAAACATCCCCGCAGGCTTCAGGAGGTGCAGAAATTACAGTAATTGCTGCTTTACCTGGATTTTCCCTTGGTGTTCCGAGCTTTCAGAATTATCTTTGCAAACTCCCACAGGCTGGAGCTCGGCTCTCCTGCCCCAGCTCCATCCTCAGCTCTTTCCCATTCCCACCTCTAATGACTCCAAAGGGAAAAACACCCCATGGGAATCCATTTATTCTGCATTATTCGACTGAAGTTATCTCATTTCTTGCTGTGTTTTCCTTTTTTTGTTTGCACTCGCTCATGTGCCCCCCTCTATTTAAATGTCATGGTCCCACCATGATCTTCAGATGTCAAAATTGTGTGATTTTATAACCACAGCTTTGGTCTTCTTTATCATCTTCAGTTTCTTGCTTGTCCTGACTGGTGGTTTTTCATAAAATCACAGGATTTGGGTTGGAAGGGACCTTAAAGATCATGGAATTCCACCCCCATCCATGGGCAGGGACACCTCCCACAATCCCAGCTTGCTCCAAGCCCCATCCAGCCTGGCCTTGGACACTTCCAGGGATCCAGGGGCAGCCACAGCTGCTCTGGGAATTCTATTCCAGGGCCTCCCCACCCTCATCATAAAATCTTCCTTCTGTCCTATCTCCTTCCACCCTCATTTGGTTTTTATCCCGATTTCCTGGAAGTGCTTCCTACTTAACCTTTGTGACTTTCCCATCAGAGCAGCAATTCCAGGTGCTGCCAAAGCGCCTCCCTGATCCCCCAAAAGAGAGGGAGATAAGGGACAGAGTTTAGATCTCTCCTTTTTTGGTTTTTTTTTGGATTCCCTTTGGCTAATTGAGCCCCCAGACTGGAATTCCTGCCCGGTGAATCCGTTCCTGCCACCGCTAATGCAGAGCAGGCCCCTGGCTCCATCAGGAAGGGATAATTAAAGGGAGATCCTTTATTCTGAGACATCACACCCGAGGTCCTCCTGTGAAGAAGAGATCAAGTCATTCTCGGGGAAATCAGAATTTCATTTGGAATTCACCTGGCCACCTTTTGAAAACTTTTTTGGGTTATAGGTGAAGATTAGCATTTAAATGGAGAATGGTATTAATAGCCCTCAGAGGAGCTGGGCTCATCCTGATTGCCTTTCCTGAGATGTTTTTTTTTTTTCCCTAAATGAGAAAGCTTCTTAATGTTTATTCTCTTTCTCCAAGAACAGAGTTCAAGAGACCATTTTTTAATACGGATCTCTCTCTCTATATGAGCTCAAAATGCCTCCTTGCCAAATGGGTTCATTGTTGGCAATTTGCTGCTTTCTTTTAAAAGTGCTGCTTAAAAGCCAACAAAACAAACTGGTTTGGGGGTCGGGTGCCTTCTGCACCTTTGCTTTGCCCATGGGATGTTTTTTTCCTGCAGCTGGGAACCATTTCCATCCCACTAAAGGGATATTTAACCTTCCCTATCTGCTGCTCTTCGTGTCTTGGTGGATCTTCCTGGGGCAATTCCAGACCGATAAAGGGAGCAGGGAGAGTTCAGTTTTGAGTTATTTGCTCTTAGGTTTGTCCTTAAAATGCCCCGAAAAATTCAAGGCAAGTTTGGACCCGATCCCATTGCCAGTGGTTGGTGGAACAGGTCATGGGTGTCTTGGTTGGGATATGAATTCATCATATGAAAAATAGATTTTATTCTTAAAAAATAAACAAATCCTTGTCATCCAAACCATCAAAATGAGTTAATTATCCTGTATGAGCAGGATATTAATGATTTGGGATACCTCAGGCAGTCCTCCTCTCCTCACTCCCCAAAATATGCCATCAGCACCGGAGCTGGGTGCCAGTGGAGATGGTTTTTTTACCATCCCGAAGAGCTGAAGGCTTGGAGCAGATTAAAGCTTCCTCCCCTTGTAAAGAGCAGCTGCTATTCCATAGGAATTGGGGAGAGATGCTCCCTAAGAAGCTGTTCCATGGGTTTTTTTGTGTATAAAACCTTTCCCATCAGATCAGCTCAGCAAATCCCATCGGTGCTTTTCAGCACAGCACAAATAAGTGATGACTGTGTGAGTGAACAGGGAAAGGAAAAAGATTTCCCTGTTGGGATGAGTCCCTGGGACACTTTGTTCCCATCAGCTGCATTCCTACAGTCCTGGAATGGGTTTGGGTTGGAAGGGACCTCCAAAATCATCCCGTGGCCGTGGGCAGGGACACCTCCCACTATCCCAGGGTGCTCCAAGCCCCGTCCAGCCCGGCCTTGGACACTTCCAGGGATCCAGGGGCAGGGAAGTCTTGCTCCAAAGCCCAGGATCCAGGTGGCAGAGCACCGTAAAGGAAGGAACAAGGACTGAAGCTGCACAAACTGATCCCTGGACAAGCTCAGCAGCACAGCTCCTTCCTCACCTGTCCTAAATCTGGGCCGGCTGACGAATCCCGCACCTCGCAAACCCGGGATTCATCTGTCGCTCTTTTCAGATCAGATTATTTTTTAATTAAAAATTTCCTCTAAAATAAAAGGGGAGCAAGCGAGGCAGCAGGGAAGGAGCACAAGGTGTGCATTTTTAATTGGGTGCAATTAAAAACCTGCCGCTCCGGCGTGGCAGCGCCTGCGGCCAAGCCCGATTTGCATGAGTAATTATTCACTCCATTCCAGAGTCTGCTCAACTTTGCCTTCCTTGTCTTTGAAAGTATTAATAAATATTGATCAGACGCTCTCCTGTTTGCCTTCGCCCAAGCAGCTCTGATGGACTCAGCCTCTGATGTTATCAAATAATGAAATATGAAAGAGGGAGTGGGACGAGCCTCTTGTTCTGGGATTTTTTTTTTATTTAGGCTCTTCGTTTTCCTTTCACGAGTGTGTTTTGTCCCTGCCTTTATAAACCCTCTTCTGATTAGCAAGAGGAGGCTGAGGAAAGCGAGGCGTAAAGGAAGGAGGGAATAAATGAACAGAGGACAGGTGAGGAGAATCTGCTCTGTGGAGTGCCAGGCAACTGCTCTGTGTTGGTAAAGTTGAGGTTTAAAACCAAGGAAAAGAATTAATAATTATCAACAGCTCAGTCTGTCATGTGACAAAGAGGTTAATAAATAATGATATGGGATTAGCAAACCTCAGCAAAGAGGAAATTTATCCCCCCAAGCTTTTCTTTTGGGTTTAATGTGGGCACAAGCTGAGCACGGGGAAGCTGATTTACCCTTCCCAGATCATCAGCCTGGGCAGGAAGAGCTGCCAGGGCTCAGCAAGGGATATCTGGGAGGAGAAGAGAAGGGATCAAAGCAGGGGTGGAGCTGGATGGGCTTTAAGGTCTCTTTGAACCCAAACCATTTTGGGATTCTAAATAAAAGGGGTTTCTGTCACTTTGACTTTAGGATCTGTCCACATTGGGCACAGGGTGCCCAGAGCANAGACCTGCCCACGTTGGGCACAGGGTGCCCAGAGCAGCTGTGGCTGCCCCTGGATCCCTGGAAGTGTCCAAGGCCAGGTTGGACAGGGCTTGGAGCACCCTGGGATAGTGAGAAGTGTCCCTGCCTGTGGAACTGGATGAGCTTTATGGTCTCTTCCCACCCAAACCATTGTGGGATTTTGGGATGATGTTTTAGGAAGATGTCTGGGCTTTGTTCAGCTCTCTCTGCTCGTGGCACTGCTGGATAAAAGCAACAGTTGATGGAATTCTGCAAAAATGAAGGTCGGGACCATCTGGAACACCACAATTAACCAGGTTTCTGTCTCTTTCCAGGCAGTATTACGAGATGCTCTACAACACAGCAGACGAGCTGCTGAACCTGGTGGTGGACCAGGGCGTGAAGTACACGGAGCTGGAATACATCTACGCCCTGAACCTGCTGCACCGCAGCCAGACGGGCGTGGGGGACCAGACCACGCAGAACATGAGGCTGCAGCGGCTCAAGGAGATCATCTGCGAGCAGGCTGCCATCAAACAGGCCACCAAGGACAAGAAAATCACCACTGTGTGACCTCTCCTCTGTCACCCACCTCCCCTGGGGCTGGCAGGTGGCACCTCCAAGTTTTTTTGGGCTTTTTGTTGTTGTTTTAGGGGCTTTTTGTTTGTTTGTTTGGGTTTTTGGGGGGGTTTTGTTGGGTTGGTTTGGTTTAGTTGGGGGTTTTTTTTGTTTTGATTTTTGGATTTTTTTGTTTGTTTCTTTGTTTGGTTGGGGGTTTTTTGGTTTTGGGGTTTTTTGTTTCTGTTTTGTTTGGTTGGGGTTTTTTTGTTTCTGTTTTTGGGGTTTTTTGTTTGTTTCTGTTTTGTTTGGTTGGGGTTTTTTGTTTCAGTTTTTGGCATTTTTTGTTTGTTTCTTTTTTGTTTGGTTGGGGGTTTTTTTTTGTTTTGTTTTTGTTTGTTTTAATCAAAGGCAAACGTGCAAATCTTCTGGGCATTGTGGTGAGGAGGGAAAGGCCGTTTGAGATTTGGGGTTGTGGGGTGGTTTTGATGTGTAGCCACGTAATGCTTCTTCCATGTTCTCCCCAAAGCGATTTGGGGTTCGGGGTGGGATATTCGGCTTTGCTCCGTTGCTGCTGCTTCGCCTTGAGATGCAAAGGGAGCTGTGGGGTGGGGAAAGGGAAAATTGGGTCCTGGAAGTTCAGACCACACTAAATAATCACCACCCTGCCAGTCAAACCCAGACCAGTTGGTCACGAGTGGGATCTTGATGGTTTTGAGATGTTTTTTTGGAGAGCTCTGCCAGTTCTGTCTCCGAGTTGTACCCACGTGAAGTTTTTCTGCTGTTTCCAGTGCTGAAGGATGGAGTTGTTTATTCCTTCAGGTGGTGATCAGTCACTTCTCCACGTGGGAGGTAACACGGGACCATTTGTTTCCACCTCTCCTCTTTCATTATCCCGGAGCCATCTGGCGCCGGCTCCTGCAGCGCTGGGTGGATGCAGGAGAAAATTGCCAATATTAAAAGAACAAAAAAACCTTCATTCTCTCGTTCTGAATATTATCTGTGAGTCCCCCCCCCCAGCTCAGCAGAGATTTTGTGGCTGTCACTTGATGCACTGGAAGGAAGGGGCAGGGTTGTGTAGCTCAGCGCCAATGATCAGCAAGGGCAAGAGGGCAGATCCCAAATCCAGGGCACCATTTCTGCCCTGCCTTGACCCTGTAAATCCACCTGGCAAAAGGTTCCTCTTCCTCCAAAATCAGAATGCACTGCACTTGTGTTTGCCAAGGAAACTGGGGAGCCAGCTGGGTTTCCTTTGCTGAGAAAGGTTCTCTCTGAGCTGTAGGTGCTTTGTGTGTCAACCTTGAAATGGCAGAATTAAAGGATGTTTAAAGGCTCTGCTGGTTTGTCTGGGTGTTTTTAAGAACTGTCGTTCGTGGGGTGTTTAAAAGATTTCCTTTCCAGGCCCGAATTCGGTGTTCTCCAAGGTTCCATCAGCGTGGAAATGATTTTTTGAGTCATTCGGTCCAACCCTCAGCTACCACGGACCAACTCAGGAAGTTTCTCAACATCCCTGTAAAAAGCAGAACCCATCAGCTGTCGTTGTTAGGAACCTTTTTCTGGGTTTTTTTCCTCATTTTATTCATAATCCAAATTTTTCTCATGTCAATACTGGCCATTAACACAGAAGTTTCTCCCTTTTCCCTGATGGGTTTGTAGGAGGGTGGAGAATTCCCTGAGGGATGGGGCTGGGATGTCCCTGGGATCACAGATCTGTGTTCACCTGCTCAGACATTGAGATGTGCTGCACTGTAGCTCCTGGAATGCTGGATATTCCCTACCCAGACCTTGGAAAAGGGAAAAGGAGCTGCTTGGTACATGGAAAGCCCATTTGAGACCCTTTGAGGTGCAGAGGTGATGTGTGAGGAGCTCTGGATTCTGACTGGGCTGCTGTGGCCTAGTGTGAAACTGGTTCATTATTCATTTCTTACTGATCTGAGGCTCTGCTTTGCTGATCTCAGGCTTTGTAGTCCACATTTCCCGCCCACCCAGCAGCCAGGACAGATTGGATAAAATCTCATCTTTGGGACTATTTTTGCTTCTAAAACAAATTATTTAAAATATTTTTTCCCTCGAGCTGCCCCTCACGTTGTCCATCACAGCCCCAGGAGGTGTAAACAGAGCGGCAGTGACACAGAGACTCACCTGCAGCAGGTGGGAAGAGAAGCTTCTGCAATTAAGGTAATTAGAACTTGCAATTAACAGGTGTCTCTCCTCAAGTGCTCAGACTCTCGGTCCTCTCCAAACCTTCACGAGGGAAGTAAACGTTCCTCGTGTCTCAGAGGGAGCACAGCCTGGAGAAAGGCAGGAGCAGCCTGTGGAATGTGGGAATCCAGACCCTGAGCACCTCATTCCAGCCCCACACCGACCTTCCCTGCACCAGCTTCCTTTCCACATTGTGAGAACGTTGGACTTGATGATCTTAGAGGTCTTTTCCAACCTTAATTCCAGGATTCCAAGAAGATGATGCGAGAAAGAATCCTCATCAGAGTCCTTGCTGAATTATTTTTTCCTGGGAAGGTGGTTTTGGAATGAACCGTGTTCTCTTCCCACCGAGAGTGTAACACACCTCGGACGTTGGGATTTCAAAGCGCAGAAGTTGGGATGTTTATCACGGAGAGTTGTTCAGCCTGGAGAAAAGGAGGCTCAAGGGGGACCTTCTCACCCTACAACTCCCTTACAAGAGGTTGTAGCCGGGTGGGGTTTGGTTTCTTCTCCCCTACGCAACAGGAAACGGCCTCAAGTTTTACCAGGAATGGTTTAGATTGGATATGAGGGGAAAGATCCCCTTGCGAAGGCTCTGGCCTGAGTGTTGGTGTTTGTTTCAAATCCTCCCTCTCTAACAGGAGATGGGAGTGGGTGTGGGGGGGAGCTTTTGGGAACATTTTTTGTTTACTGGATCAGGCTGTGGGTGGGGACAAGCTGTTGTGGTTGGGAGTAAACAACTCCTCAGACAATCCCCTCACCGTGTCCACACACCCTCCTCAGCATCCATCTGGAGCCACGCTCGGGGGGCCAGCCCAAAGGGGGTTGAAGAAGAGGGTGGCTCTGACACACCAGAGGCTCCTGAGGCGTTTCGAAGTCCCTTGAGGGCACATTTGGTCACCGGGTGTTTGAGGTCCTGTCCTCTCCACAGAGGAGCCGCCACCTGTTTGGGTTTGGGCCGAGTCCCACAGTCCCTCAGGTGTCCCCATGATCCCGTCCAGATTTATCAGGCTCTGGCTGTCCTGGGTTTATCAGCTCTTAGGGATGGAACAGAAGCTCAAGGCTCCTGAAAGCACCAGCCCTCAGGGAACTTTTCTGCCTTCCCAGCATTGACTTTTCCTTTCTTGTTGTCTGGTTCCTATTTCTCCATCCCAGCCTGTGGAACTCTGCCCCACGGGGCATTTGTAACACGTTTGCAGTGGGAGATGGTTTCCCAAAGGGGAAAAAACCACAGGAGGGTGTTGGAAATTGTGCAAAAATCCCAGAAACCTCCTTTATCTTCAACCTGAGCTGTGCAGAGCACGATGTACCCCAAATCTGCCCTGCAGGAGGGACCCAGTCCTCACTCTGGGACAGGCACACAGAGAACATCTCCAGTTCTGCATCCAGTGCTGGGGTCCAACAGCAGCAGGACCTGGAGCTGCTGGGAGAGTCCAGAGGAGGCCCCGGAGCTGCTCCCAGGGCTGGAGCCAGGCTGGGAGAGCTGGGGGTGCTCACCTGGAGAAGGGAAGGATCCAGGGAGAGCTCAGAGCCCCTTGCAGGCCCTAAAGGGGCTCCAGGAGAGCTGCAGAGGGACTGGGGACAAGGCCTGGAGGGACAGGACACAGGGAATGGCTTCCCACTGCCAGAGGGCGGGGCTGGGTGGGATCTTGGGAAGGAATTCCTGGCTGGGAGGGTGGGGAGGCCCTGGAATAGAATTCCCAGAGAAGCTGTGGCTGCCCCTGGATCCCTGGAAGTGTCCAAGGCCAGGTTGGACGGGACTTGGAGCAACCTGGGATAGTGGGAGGTGTCCCTGCCCATGGCAGGGGTGGGACTGGATGAGCTTTAAGGTCCCTTCCAACCCAACCCATTCTGGGATTCTGTTCCCTGCACCAGTCCTTCCCCACAAATCCTTTGGCTGTCCTGACATGACCCTGCAGGACACAACAGTTCACAGACAAAGCCTGGAGATTCTGTTTTGTAAAGCCCCACGAAATGCTGGCAGCTCTGCCAGCAATCATTCCATGGAAGTGCTCCTTTGGTGCTTAAACAGACAAGGAAATACTTCTCCAGACCGCAAACCCCAAATGTTTCCATGGGGGCTGTAAAAGTTCATGAGGGTTTCACAATTTCCTTTTTACAGCCTCATAATCTTTACTGGGTTTTAATTACCCACTATTTCGAAGCCTGCGCCAGACACAATAGGGAAGGTGGAAGGAAAAGCAAATTGCTCTGGTTCCTTTCATAGTTGGAGTGTCAGCCTCCAACACGTCCTCTCCTGAGGGTTCCTGCCCTCTTTTCATCCTCTTGATTAAGGATGATATAAACCTGCCTGGAAGATATAAATTCATGTATGGGATGTGCATAGGTAGGATAGAGATGGAGGGAGGGATAGATGGATGGACCCCCCAGGGATATCAAGGTGTGGATCCCCCCCCCCAAACTCATCACCTGCCATTCCCAGACAGCTCTGGCTGCAGAGGTTTGCTGAGGAGCCTTTCCACTGAGGCTCTCTCTTTGTCTTTTATTGCAGCAGTTTTATTTTATTAGCAGGAATCATAATTGCAGATCTCGTTCTGGATGCGGTGGCGGCAGGGAAGGGGAGGGCGCTCAGACAGGGAGTGGGGAAGAGGTGCCAGGAGGAATTGAGTGCTGCAGTAATGTCGGTTCTGTTGCTCATGGATGAGCAGGGAGCTCTGTCTGAAGTGGAAAGGAGTCATTTTACGGAGCTGAGACACGGAAAATCACACAAATGGCCACTTGCACGCTGATCCTGAGGCTTTGGGATTCATTCCAAAAGGTGGGACATCCTGTGATACACAAGCCCCGTTCACCACCACAGACCTTGGCCACAAAGCTGCCTGAGCTCTCATTTCAGGAATTTATCAGCCAAGGATCCATCCTGCCACACTTTAAATACGCAGTGACCCACATCAGTTCTACCCCTGGATGTCCGAGGCTGTGAGTGCAGAGCAGGGGATGTCGTGCCCTGAGGACTCCGTGCTCCAGACACGATAAACTCCAAAGGAAGCTGAGATCCAGGGAAGTCAAACGTTGCTCTCCAGGCCATGGTCCCTGGTGGACTGGCCCTGTTCTTTCACTCCTTTCATTCCAGGGCCTTCCACTATCCCATCCTAATCCGAACTGGAGCTTCCCGTGCCCTGCAGTTCAAGTTTCAGCTTTTCCATTGAACGGGGAGCGTGCTCAGAAATGAGGCATTTCACTTTATTTTCCATTCTTTCCTTTGCTGATTGGATCTAACCACCGAGCCAGGAACAAAAAAAAAAAAAAAACCAGGCGGCTGTGGCCAGCATATAATCATTAAATTTGCTTTTGGATGACCTGTGTGAAATTCATCAGGAGATATTTATTGGGAAGTTCATTGCATCGGTGTTCATTATTTACTCTGTTAAGCTGAGGCACAGTGGCAATCAGGGGAGAAAATTGGACTGCTCAGGCCTTGGACTTCGGTGTTTGTAATTTCCTCTGCTGAGGTGCGGCATGAAATGTGTTTGGCACGGGCAGATCCCCCTCGGGCTGCCTCAGCTCATCCCGTGGCACCCGGCCACCGTCGGAGAGGAGAACGCAGGGCTGGGAAAAGGACAGGGAAACACAGAGCGGTCGGAATGCGGCCCCTGGTGCTGAGCACTTCCAAAGGCCTGTGGTGACTTTAATTATCATTACGGTAATTTTCCACGCCTCTGTCTTTCCATGCTGCTGCTCTTGCTCCTGGCTCAGTCCCCTCTCCATCGCTGGGCTCTGACGGGCACAGGGAGGCTGAGCCTGAGCCGAGCAGAACCAGGACTAAGGAGATGGGCTGGGCCCAGGAAGGCCCCAGGGCAGGGACTGTCCCCTGTGCTGGCACTGCTGAGGGACCCCCTGGAATCCTGGGGGCATGTCCAGCCCTTCATGAACATAAGGACACTGAGGGGCTGGAGCGTGTCCAGGGAAGGGAACGGAGCTGGGGAAGGGGCTGGAGCCCCAGGAGAGGCTGAGGGAGCTGGGAAAGGGGCGCAGCCGGGAGCAAAGGAGGCTCAGGGGGGACCTTGTGGCTCTGCACAAGTCCCTGACAGGAGGGGGCAGCCGGGGGGGGTCAGGCTCTGCTCCCAGGGAACAGGGACAGGAGGAGAGGGAATGGCCTCAGGCTGGGCCAGGGGAGGCTCAGGGTGGATATTGGGAAAATTCCTTCCCCAACAGGGTTGTCCAGGGCAGGGATGGAGTCCCCATCCCTGGAGGGATTTCAAAGCCCTGTGGATGTGGCACTTGGGGACATGGGGCAGTGGTGGCCTTGGCAGTGCTGGGGAATGGTTGGATTTGATGACCTTTGAGGTCTTTTCCAACAACTCTGTGATGTCCTAAGCCACTCCTGACCCCTCATCCAGGACTTTCCAGACTCCTGCAGGCTGCTGGCAGCTGTCCTCACATGGGACCTTCTCCACATTCCAGGCAGCCACCTCTGACATGACACAGACACTCCTGCCACCAACTCCCCCAAGGGAAATTTTGGGAAGGTTCAGCAAGAAACACAAGAAGATTAAGGGGAAATGGGTAAACCCAAGGCATCGGCTGCAGGGAACTGATTTAAGGAGCTTGGATGCGCTCCCAGCAGAAATACCAGGAACGTGACTCTGGGAAGAAGCTGAGGGGAAGGTGTCAAATAAACTCCCACCTCTGCCCCACCACCATGAAAACTGGACCTGCAAAGCTGAGTTTAATGGGATTTAAGTTGCCTGCTTTCCACCTCACTTCTCTTCCTACTCAGGAGCATTCGGAGTTCCCTCCTCCTCCTCCTCCCCACACCCAATTGGGTCCTTTTATTGCCTGGAGCTTCTTGAGTGAATTGGTGTGGGGCTGCTACGAGTGCAAAGGGCTGCCCATAAATCTGCTTTGCATGTGGCACGTATTTGGGAGCTGATTGTTTTTATAATTGAATAGTAAATCAATGTATTTAAGGCCAGTGTTTGCCATTAACACTCCTGAGTAGGGAGTGCTCCCTCTGTCAATAGTGGGGAGGTTTTATGAGGACAATAACTGCAGATTTACAGCTCCAGCTCTGGATTTTGGGGTTGTTTTTAATGGTCATTCGGTGTTTGCTGTTCCAGAGGCAGGAGAATTTGGAGAACATTTCACACCACGGCCGAGCAGTGTTTGAAATTTAAAATAAAATGGAATAGCTGGGGGAACATCTCACCCTCTGTGCCCCATCAGCCCCTTCACCAATGAGGTAACAACAGATTAACGAGTTTTCCTTCGTTAGCACAGCTGGAGTCACTTCTCACCTGCCTGGGCTGCTCCATCCCCTTTAAGCTTTTAGCTTGAGAAACTGAGAGCAGTGAGGGCTCTTCCAGGCATAATTTGGGACTGAGTCTATCCCAAACCACTGAACTTCATTGGTCCGGGAATGGTTGGACTCGATGATCTTAGAGAGCTTTTCCAACCTCTGTGATTCCATGATCCTATGGGGCTGTCACTGGGTTGGACACCCAGGGGATTTCCCTCTGACCCCTCAAAATACACAATTATCACCAAATCCCCCACCCAGCCCAAAACCAAACCCCACAGCTCTGTGCAGCACCCTCAGATGTGACCCCTTTCCATGGAGGGAAAGGACAGCTGCCAGGGAATGGCTCCTCCAACGTTCCTGGCCAACCTTACTCTTCCAGGAGATCCAGATGAGCACCAAACAAAGCAAACCAGAGGGACAGGGCAACATTCTGGAGGTGGGAACACCAAACCCTGCCAGGGAATTGCTCTTCCAACGTTCCTGGCCAAC
Organism: Mohoua ochrocephala; assembly: GCA_013398855.1. Taxonomy (NCBI): domain Eukaryota; kingdom Metazoa; phylum Chordata; class Aves; order Passeriformes; family Acanthizidae; genus Mohoua; species Mohoua ochrocephala. The sequence goes on from VZTA01026751.1 coordinate 138,626, forward strand.
CTTATTCTTCCAGGAGATCCAGATGAGCACCAAACAAAGCAAACCAGAGGGACAGGGCAACATTCTGGAGGTGGGAACACCAAACCCTGCCAGGAAATGGTGCCAGTCGGGATCAGGGAGAAGCTGGAGTTAAACTGAGAGCAGAGAGGGTTGACAAGGCAGAGGGAAGTGCACAAATCATTGGAAGGTGTGAAAAGCAGCATGGATGCTGGAGGAAGATGGGCAGACAGCTGTCAGCCCTTTATGATGACCTTGCTCAGCTTTCAGTGTGCACTTTATGGAGGAAAAAGCTCAATTTTCTCTCCTTTCTGCTAAGAAAGGAGAACCTGTTGTGGGTGGTCCCCTCGGCTGGGCGTGCAGTGCTGTGCCAGGGATGTGGCACTGGAAGGAGGAGGCCTGAGGTGACATTTCCCCCCATCCCAGCTATTTTCTGAGCCCATCAAAACTCCTCTCACCACCGAGGCGTTTCGTTTCTGCTCCTTTTTGTAATGGCCCCGTTCGGGCCCAATCTGTCTCCAGCCCAAAACACAGAATCGTTCCACTCCCATTGCCATCCCTCATGGAGAGGGGTCTCCAAGGAGCCACTTCATCCCAGAGCTCCCAGGCAGCTCTGCCAAGCCAAACAGATGGGGTGGGGGGAGACAGGCAGGCAGGACAAGTGTGATCCCGAGGTTTTAATAATCCCTTCTCCTGCCCGAATCATCCCAAATCCCAGTGGAAGGGCAGGCATTTTCCAGATGGTAGGAAATAAACTCTGGGACACGTCCATGCTGAGAACTCATTAGCCCTGCTGGCTGCGCTCCAAGCTCGGCAGCAGCCCGTGTAAACTGCATTTGGACCTGCCCTTTCTCCTCTCATCCGCTCCCAGGAAATCTCCAGCCCTGTCTTACAAGGACAAGCTGCCCAGCTCGATATTAATTTGATTACGTGTGGCCTCTGCCTCTTGGAGGGGTTGGAGCAGGGGTAAGTGTCTTCCTGAGAACCTGCTGCGTGTTAATCCCAGCGCCTGGGCTGCCTTCCTGACATCCATCTGCTTCCCGCTCCTTTGACGGGAATTCCACGTGGAGTCCGGGCAGTTCGGAGGGGTTTTTCTGCCTTGCAGGTGGTGGAGGCACAGCAGTGGACAGGGGAAGAACGTGTATGTTGTATATACATGAATTGTACATATGTGCACACGGTGGGATTCCAGCCCAGCCACAGCCCCCCAAAAACCACAGCCAGGGGGTTCTGCTGCGCTTGGTGGCTGCCACTGCCACCTCCCGCGGGTGGCCCGGCCTCCAGAGCAATCCCAAGGGTCCAAGTCACCCCCTCCTGCCCCTGGGCCGTTGGCTGAGTGACAGGAGAGCCACGGGAGCAGCACCAGGCCCTGGTGGGGCTCTGCTGCTGGGGGCGTTTCTGGCTCTGTGACCTCAGCCCTGCGTGGCTGCAAGGTGTCAGGCTCGGTGAATAAACTGAATTTGAAATGGAAACGTCGAGTAAAAGGTTCTCTGCGCTTTTGTTTCTCTCCAAAACCACACAGATTTCCCAGAGCAGAGCTCTCCAAGCCCTCTGAGACCAGCCCTGGCTAAAGACTGATGTTTCCACAGCCCATCTCCTGCGGGGGTGACCCAATTCCCTCTGGTCACGGGGAGTCCTGGCGCAGGAGGGAAGCAGGGGATGAGGATCCTGCCGTTTGCAGGAGGCAAAGCCTGCAGATGTGGGTTTGGGAAGGGGAACATCCCAGAGATCATGAAAGCTTGGAACAGCCACAGCAGCACGATAGGGAGCAAGAAATCACTGCCCTCGAGCAGCTCCTGCTTGGCTTTGCAGATCCAAAATTGTTCTCCTAGGTCACAACAAACCCCAAATCCTCCCAAACCCCAAATCCTCCCACACCCCACTCCCAGACAGGGCTCCTCCTTCCCTTTCAGGTTTTTTCTGTCCTTTCCTGAGCTCTCCAGCCTTTCCCTTTGTTGCCCATTCCCTGAAGCAGCTGGAGCAGAGCCTTCTGCGCCGGGGGCTGTGGGGTGCTCAGTGGAAAAGGAATAAATCCCATTAAGGGTTTTAACATTTATGACCGGCGAGATAATAAAAGAATGTAATTTGGGGTAGCTTTATTGCACTTATCATAATGTTTCCCTGAAGCACAGAGATAAAAGTCAGCGGGTAATGTCCATAAGGAGTTTTTATATCTTCCTCTTTGGTTTTTTTTTAGCAATAACCCCCTCATTCAAAGATGGGCGTCGCTTTACCAACGATGGAAATTCGCTGCAATAACCCCGTCCCCAATATTAAATTGTTTTACCCCACGGAGATGTTCTTCCCCCGTGTTTATCTCGCGGGGACTCGTATTTGGAGACGTCCTGACACATCTTCTCCTTTTCCCCTTTATTTTCTGCCTTTCCCTTCTCGTTTTAGCCCATTCTGCAACGTAAGAAGAAATGTGGGTGATAGACTGAAAAACCCGAATATCTTTAGCATTTTTACAATCTTTAGCATCTTTACTTCAAATTCGTATTAGGAGCGGATTGGCGTCTGTAAGATACGCGTGATATAAAAAACCAGGACAACACGCAAAGACATCTCAAAAGCCGTCATTTTGCTTTCCCCTGCTGAGACAGCCTCATCTCTTATTATTTCCCAAACATTTCCAGCTAAATGATATAGATTTTATTTTTTTTCTCCCCCACCGGTTCTGAAATTGTACATTTTTCTTACGGAAAAACACCGCTTCACTGCCAACTACGGAGCGTTAATGTGTGTTGTGACGAAAAGTAGAGTAACAGAGATCTATTTCATATATATACATATAAAAAATTAACATTTCTAGGTCTGTTCCAGTGCAGTTGGAAGCATGAAACTCACTTAAAGTCGTCCCTTCCAGGGAGGAGCAGAGACACAGACATTTACTGATCCCAAACAAGAAGCAGCGTTTTCCCCTTCAATTTTTTCACCTTGAAATCCCCTTTTTACACTATTTTTGGCCCTTCCCCATGGGGTGGAACAATCACATCTTAGAGGTGGGGTTCCATGGCACACATGGAAGCCACTTGCATCCTCAGGGCTGCCAATGTTAATGTGCAAATCATGAGGGCTTCATGAGGGTCTGGGTTACTTAATGGTTGACCAAAGATGTAGAATAAACACTTTGGTCTTCCTCCACGTACTGAGGCGGCAGTAAAGGCTCTGTCTTCGCCAGAAAGTCTTGGCGCACCTCTTTATCTCCTTAAATTGACATATTTGTAGCGTTTATAAGTTTGTTCTGCACCTCGACGCGGGAGCGAGGCCAATGGCTGCCTCAGGGAGGCGAACTACAACTCCCAAGATGCTCCGCGGCCCGGCGGGCACAGCGAGGGCGCGCCGCGTAGATAACTACAACTCCCATGCTGCACCGCTGCACGCTCTGCGCTCCTACTGGCTGGCGGTGCAGTTGGCGCCATCCCCGCCCTCGGTGGGAGCAGCGCTTTCCGTCTCCATGGCAACGAGTAAACAAATGGCGGCGGCCAGGCCCGAGTGGGGACGGGACCGATAGCGGAGTCCCCCCTTCCTCCTCCCTCCTTATTACAGCTCATGGCGGGCGGCGAGGAGAACGGGGGAGAAGGCAGCCTCGGGGAGCGGCTTCCTCCTCCTCATGAGCCACCGCAGCCCCTCGCTCAGGGGCTCCCCGAGGAGCAGCCCCAGCTCGGCCCGCCTCACCGCGAGGATGAGCAGGAGGAGGGCGGCGAAGAGGAAGAGGAGTCAGAGCGCTCAGAGGTTCAGCTCAGGGCTCCGCAGCTGCTTGGGGAGGGGTGTGTGCTTGTGAGGGAGCTGCTCTTTCCCCCCTGAGGGTAGATGTGGGGGAGAGAAGGGGGAGTGAGTGAGGGCCCAGGGTACTTCTGGATTGTCCCTCTCTCGCACAGAATCATTTAGATTGGAAAAAAACTGTGAAGATTGTCAATTCCAGCCATTAACCCAGCCCTGCCAAGTCTCCTGGTCATATGAGATTAAGGATAAACTGGCACACGTGTGGCCAAACGAAACCCCTTTCCTGTTTGAATTCCCAGCCCTGAGCTTCAATAAACCCTTGGACACAAGTGACTTTTCTCTCCCTGCCCCGCTGGGCTTTAAATCCCAATCCCACAAAATATCACCTCCTGTTTTGCCTCGTGGAAATGCTTCTGTGCTCTGCCTTGCCCTAGCATGTAGGTGCTATCATTGAAGATGATCACATTATTTATCTTGGTCCTCAGATTAGCAATTGTCGTGCGGCTCCTCCGAGCTTACAGGAATTTCACAAGCCATTGGCTGATTTTCTCATTAAGCCCACGCGGTGGTTCATTAGTGCCATCTGTCAAGCAGCCTCTTTGGCAAAGATCTCTTTCCTCCGAAGAGCAGCGCTGGGCTGCTCATGCTGAACAAACCTAAAGGGCTTCCAACAATGTTCATATCGGGGTGCAGCACCGGGGCCGTGTCAGCGCTGCTTTGCTGAGATGGTAACATCCCTAATCGATGGCTCAACACCTCGGGAAATGGGTCCTGTGCTTCGACCAGGAGGGAAAAAAAATAAAAACCCCAGCAAAAACCTGATGAACCTTCTTAAATGTGTGGGGCTGGCCCGTGACACGTTTCTGTTTAGCTGTTTTGAGGGCAGCATTCATCACTTTTCCTAACGCGTGGTGCCTCAGTGGGGTGGCGAAGTGTTGAAAGCAGCGTTCGATTGAGGACTTTTATTAAATCCCCGTTCCCACTTGAACCCCAGCAGCCTCTGGATTCTACCAAGTGTGGAATTCCCCTTCATAAATCTCCCCTTGATCCATTCCTCCCTGTCCTGGTGTTTTTATAGGGTCGGTTGGAGGGAGTGCTGGATGAGGACACGGCCGCCGAGGGGCTCCACACCTTGGGCTACTCAGCCCCTGGGACTGAGTATGTTTATCTTCACCTGACACTTCCAGTAAGTACAAGCAAAAAAAAAAAAAATCAGTTTAAGGTGTTTCCCTGCACAAACATTTCCCTTTTTTTAACAGCAAATAGTTGGCCAAGTTAAAAAAAAAAAGTCAAGAGAAAGATTTTTGTCTCTGCCTGCCAATGCTGTTTCGTGTACAGGGCTTTTGGTAAGACTCAGAGTGGAGGAAGTTTTTTTCTGTCAGGAAGATTTTTTCCTTATCCAGGTGTGAAAATGCATCTTCCTGCCTCAGTCAGCCGGAGGAAAAAGTAGAGGAATGTGTAAAAGGCCTGAAAACGCTGCGTTGAGGAAGTTAAAGTGGCTGAGTCTTTTCAAAGATCTCTGCTGTCCCTCCCTTTTCCTCGCAGCTTTGTTTTTCCTGACTGCAGCTCTCTTTTTGCTGTTTCCAAGCCCTTCTTTTGACATTTTCTCCGTTGCTGGCTGCCCTAACATCACTTTCTGTGGGTGTCACCCTGTCTGGAGGGACCTTGGGGCACCTCTCCTGCGTGAGCTGAGTTTACCCAACCAGTTATTAACATTATGATTAAAATCCCTTCCTTTTCCTTCTTCCAGGGTCGCGAGTTGAGCGACGTCAACATTCTCTCTGGATACGTTCACCTGCAGAAAATGGAGCTTTCCTCCAATAAAATTAATGGTATGGAGTAAATACACCCCAAGTTCTTGGGTTGTGAAATCATTTCAGATGAGGAAGGCGCCGGACCACGGAGCTTTAGTGTCACAGAGCCTGGCTGACATTTTAATGGTGTAAAATATCCCAGCTCCACAGCACCGGGCTTGATCTCCTCCAAAACATCCACGGCCCATTAAGACCAGCATATGTTTATCAGTGGGAACACGGAGCTTAAACTCTCAGTTCATTATCCAGAGATAAAAATCCCAGCAAATATGTCAAGGTTAAGGTGGAGATTGGATAGAATATTTCGAGTTAAGCCTGGTGTGGTTTTCCCCAGCCTTGAGTTTTCCCTTGTCAAGGGTGACAAAAGGTAAAAAATTACATTTTTTTTACATTTAAAAAGGTGACAAATGGAGACTGGGCTGAACTCCATCAGCTACTCCTTCCCCGTGTCTCTTTTTTTTTTTTTAAATTTAACATCAAGTGGAATAAGCTGCGGTGGGGCAACCACATCATTTCTTTCGAGTTCCTTTCACTCGAGGTGCTGGAGTCCAATAATAGCAGCACTTTTGTAAAGCAGCTCCTCTCCCTGCTCATTTTAATAAGAGGGGTTTTTTTTTTTCTTCTGTGGAGGCCAGATATGAACAGAGCAGGGACTTTTCCATAGCAACCACTCATTTACTCTTCAGCTGTGGCCTAAATACTTTTTCTCCACTAATTGATAACTCAGGACAGAGTGAATCTGTCATTCCAGAGACAATATGAAAATATAAAAATACATCCTTGCTTGTAGGCAAATCAATGGACATGATGCAAATTGAATGGAGAACTTGGATATTTATTCTTTGTGGTTTATAAACCACTTTTTTTCCCCCCCTCTAGGGTAAGGTGTTAATAGATCTGATTTCTGCATTTTGGGCACCACTTTCTGAACGTGCAGCTACAGATTGATTCTTAATTGCTCCAGGATGTAATTATCTCATTTTGCTGTGATGATCTCTGCATTCAGGCCCAGGATTTGACATTTTGTTTCATTTCTAGATCTTTCCTGTGTCAGTCACATGCCTTACTTAATAGAGCTGAATGCTTCCAAAAATGAACTGACCACATATTTCAATTTTAAACCACCTAAAAACCTCAGGGTAAGTCTGCCAAAAAAAAAAAATTACATTTTTAAGGTTTGAATTCAAAGAGATTTCCTGAATCTAAGTTAGGCATTGTATTTGGGCATAGGCAAAAGTCAGTTTTTATTCCTCCTTATTCTTCTTTCTTACCTCAGTTCACACTTTAACAGCTTTTCCAAATGTTTGGGTCTGTCTTTTATTTATGTATTTTATTTATATTTGTATTTCTATGTCTTTGATTTGTGTTTATGTTTATTTAAATGGATTTTATTTATGTCTTTTCTTCCACATTGAACCCCTGCCTGTGGTGGGAAGGTGGAACACACAGCAAACCCCCAGCCACGGTAAGTGCTGAAGAAATAACCCCAAATCCCTCTCTTTTTTTCCTTTAGGAAGTAGATTTTTCACACAATCAAATCCCCAAAATGCAAGATTTATCAGCATACCACTCACTCACTAAACTCCTGCTGGATTGTATCCTTTGGGGAATCTTGAATGGGGGAAAAGTTGCTTTTATTTTGCTGTTTCTTCAAAGAAATACCTGTTTTCTTTGTATTTTCCTCTTCATGGCATTTTTGTCCTTAGAAAATTAAATTAAATTGTAATTTAATTACAATTAATTGCATTGAGATTAAATTGTAATTCCGAGACTGATCTTCATTTACTTAAGCACTGATGGTGTTAAAAGTGGGCAGATTTGGGGGGATTTTCCTGCTAGAGGAACACAAAAACTCCTTTTTGTGTCACGGAAAAGTGAAAGGGGAGATGTCCCAATGTCTCTGCGTGGCAGATGTAATAAATTCTATTAAGAAAGGATTTTTAAATACCAGAGGTTAACAGGGAATCAGCTCGGAACACTTAAATAAAAAAGGAATTTGCTGTTTAATCTTAGACCCAACTAATTATTCAGAACAAGGCTGTTTGGAGGCAAAGAATTTTGAAGTAAGGAGAAACTTTGTGGAGTTTTTGAGGGAAGCACACGGAGCAAAGGTTGTTCTGCTCCCCACTTCCTCACCCATCCCAATTTCTGGAATTAGAAACACTTTTCTGGCAGAAATCTGATCAACAGCAACCTGTAAATTGCCTTTTCAGTGCTGTTTTTCCAAGGCTTCCCTCAAGATTCCTTCCTGGAGCTTCACGTTGCCCCGCTGCCTTCAAATCGCATCCGGAGGGCTCCTGAATTTTTCCTTATTTTTCTTCAGGAATGGCATCCTGATTCTCTGCTCTCTGAAAAAGGGGGAGACAGGAGGATTTTTCTGTCTCTTGCCCATTACCAGCCGATATTAATCCAGTGCCTGTTTGATGGAGGAGCAGAAAAAGCACTCGCAGGGCACTCGGGTGACATCCTTCCCACTTCGGAGAGTGCAGGTGACACGAATCCTGTCACAAAATGGCACCGAGCCACTCTCCTTTTGCAAGTCTAATTTTCCACCTCGGAGCAAAAACCCTCCAGCAAAATGAAAAAAGGGGAAAAATAAACCCCAAAAAAAACCCGATCAAAGATTTGTATTGTGGGTCTGATCTGTAGGTTTTGATTGGGTTTCATGCAGCTGCCTGGAATTTCTTCATTGGTCCAGGAAGGTGTTGCTGAAATGGGGACAAAAATTGTTTTCATGGACACGAGAGAAGCCCCTGAAAGAAATGAGGGTGAGGGCAGGATTGGAAATGCAGAGTTCAGAGCACCAAAGTGGCACCAATCTGTGTCAAACGCTCCTCACCAAAGACCTTGGCGGAACAGAACAATCGTAATTTTTAATCCTAGATGGAAAAAAAGACTCTCTGAAACACCCTGCAGAAGCAGAAAAGTTTGGCTTGCATTTACATTGACGGTAATTAAGCTTTTCTTACCCTTTTTAAGTGAATTATGATGCAGATGGTCAAGTCATTATCACTTTTTTTGGTTTTTGTGCACACACCAGCACACCTGACAGCTTTATTTAGGATTTATAAAGGTTTATAAAGGACTTGTCAGGGAGGAACTGCCCAAACCAGAAAGAGACACAACCTGGACAAAAAGATGTGACAAAGCTTTCTATGGAAGCATTAAAAGGCTAAAATTGATTGCATTTTTATTCAGTGCTGAGCAATTTGCTGCCTCGTGTTGGTGCTTGTGGCTTAAACTGTAATTTTTCCTTGTTCAAACTTTTCCCTATTCTTGCCTAACTCCACTCACCAAAGGGTCACATCCCTGGAGCAGAGTTTTGCCTCATTTTGGCCACATCCAGAGTCAGGTTCCTCTCGCTTCATCCATTTAAAGGAGAAATTTGAGATGGATTTGTTGACCAAGGTGCTTTGTTTAAGGAATCCGGGGGAGTTCTGTTATTGCTGAAGTTTGCTGAGAGGAATCCTAATTACTTGTACTGCTGATTTTAACTATAATGGTAATTAAAAATACACTTTCTCCTCTCAGGACAGATGGCCAGGATAGAACAGGTATAATTTAGAGGGCAATAACCCCATAAAGTATCACTGGCTGTTATGGCTTGAATAATTTGGGTAGGACGCAGCGCGGCGGGATTTAAAATTCCTCAAGATGAATCTTTTGCTGTCCACCCCATAAAATTGGACTCCATTTGCTAATTAACCTCCTAATTACCGCTCAGGCTTTGTGTTCAGTTCTTTTTCCTGAAAGCTCTGCCCAGTCAATGAGATCGAGGAGATCCGAGGGCTGGAGGAGTGTCACAGCCTCACCCAGCTGGGTTTGTCCCACAACAGACTCACTGCCATCAGGGGCCTGCAGGATTTGCCCATCAGAATCCTCAATCTGGTAAGCAAGAAATCATCCTGATGGTTTTCCTGGTGGTCTCTTATCAATAAATCAATACCTTCATAAATAGGAAGATAATTTACCTATTTTTTCCACAATATCTGCAACACTGAACATATTTTTTTCTAATAATAATACAAAACTTGCACAGAAACACAACCCAAACCTATTTTTAATGCAATCCAGCTGCTCTAAAAAACAACAGGCTGCTTTTACTTTTGCTTTGTATATAAAAAATTCAAATTCTTTAATGGGACTTTAAAAATAAGTCCCAAAAAACCCTCATAGCTCCTATTGGCTGCACTCGTTTTAAGCACCCACATAAATATTTGAAGTGAAGCGAATGAATCCCTTATCAGGAGCAGAAATATTCTTTTCCAATCCTTTTAAAAAATTCAAAGGTTTTTTCTTCTGTTCTGTAGGGCTGGATATGGAAAATACGGACTCAGATTGGCCCTTGGCTGCTTTAATATTCAGGGAAGGTGTTCACATTTAGCATGTTTTGAATAATATATTCAAATAGCGTTCATATAATTATATTTCAGATCTATAATACCTCCAGGAGCTCTCAGTGATTTCCCTCAGTGGCAATAAAATGGAATTTGGTCTCGTTTTTAGTGGAGAAGATTAACTCAGATTGGCCAAATCCCATCTAAATGTTCTGAAAGGAGCTCCTAGGAGTGTGAGGATCTTTTCTTGAAATACTTTGAGCCACAGCAAGTCCCTCAACCATTGTGTGCCCTGATTTCCTGGTTTTTTGAAAGGCCTAACAGGAATTCCCTTGGGAATCTGCTCTGTCAAATGTTGGGAGGTTGTGTTAACAGCTAAATCTTATTAAACACGAAGATGTTCCACATTTTGGGTTCTTAGGTGCTGATATCATTATTGATAATGCTGCTTGTCTCTTTTAATTAGCCAAGGAGAGAGTCATGTGGAAATTAGGTAAACAGGCAGATTTTAGTGCAGCATTTTCTTTGTCTAATTGGAATAAAATGCAGGTTTTGGAGGTTTTTTTATAATTTTTATCCCCTCTCTTGCCAGTGATTCAGCTTTCTCTTCCATTTTCCCTTGAGCTTTTTAGGTTGAAAGTTTGGGAGGAGGACTTCAAAACCTGTAAATTCTGCCTTGCTGTACCAAAACTCCCTTTATTCCACTCACGTTTGCAAAGAAAAAAATAAATTAAGAAGCACAGCTCTGATGAACTGGACTCTTAGGAATCTTCTGCTTTGGAAACAAAAAAAAGAAAGGATCTATCCCCATATCCCTTTTGTTCCCAGAATTTTCTGGGCACCTCTGGCCCAGCATTTTGCATCTCCAGCTCCGAGCTGTATCCGATGAACCAGAGGTCTAATGAAGCTCAGGAGCTGAGAGGGAGCCTCCATGCTATTAATAACCTAATTAAACATTTAAAAGTCAGGAAAAATGTCAAGGACAGACAACTGGATTAACATTAGAGTCAGCTGGTTTATTTATTTCAACAGTTCCTAAATATTTATTAGTAGAAGATGAGGCTTCCGAGCTTCCAGCACAAGGTGAGGCTGATGGCAAAATAAAACTTGCAAGGTTATGGAGAAAGAATCCTGTGGAGAGGCCATCTGGGAATGTGTGGGAATCACTGGGACAGGTGATGCCTGAGGTTTTAACTTTTCTATTTCCCAACCCCTGCCCTGCCTGGTGTGTGACTGCAGTTCCTTGTGCCCTGGGAGCTGCTGTTCTCTCCTGCTGCTCACACACAACAAACCTCTGCAGGTTCCCACTCCAAGGACACCGGGCCCCAAATGGGTCAACTCAAAGCCTCTCAAGGGGGGCAAACTTGGGGTAATTCCATCATGGACTGAGGTGATCATTGGAGAATGAACCCTGATCTGCAAATGAACCAAACTTATCAAAGTGTGCAGAACCCGTGAGCCAGGGTCCATCTGGGGTGGAGCCTCTGGACTGCCCAGGGTGAGCCTT
>VZTA01026751.1:150168-165908 GCA_013398855.1 Mohoua ochrocephala
CAGAGGCTCCACCCCAGATGGACCCTGGCTCACGGGTTCTTCCCACTTTGATAAGTTGGGTTCATTTGCAGATCAGGGTTCATTCTCCAATTATGAACTTAATATGAACTTAGGTATTCCAGAGAGATTTTTATATCTTATCAGAGAATCATTAAATTGTGAAAGGTTTGGGTTGGAAGGGACCTTAAAATCACCCAGTTACAACTTCAACACCTCCCACTGTCCCAGGCTGCTCCAAGCCCCAATGTCCAGCCTGGCCTTGGACACTGCCAGGGATCCAGGGGCAGCCACAGCTCCTCTGGGAATTCCAGCCCAGCCCCTCCCCACCCTCCCAGCCAGGAATTCCTTCCCAAGATCCCATCCATCCCTGCCCTCTGGCAGTGGGAAGCCATTCCCTGTGTCCTGTCCCTCCAGGCTTTGTCCCCAGTCCCTCTGCAGCTCTCCTGGAGCCCCTTTAGGGCCTGGAATGTGCTGGAAGCTCTCCCTGGATCCTTCTCTTCTCCGGGTGAACACCCCCAACCCTCAGCCTGTCTCCTCGCTATCCTACCTTAATTTTTTCATTATTTATTCTGCAATCACAAGTGTAAATAGAGCCATGATTACGGAGGGAAATTCAATGTATTTATGTATATATATTCCATAATTTCCCGTGCATCTCTGTGTTCTAAATTCTGAGTTGGATGATGACAAGAGCGTTCTGGGGCCAGTATCAGCTTTTAAAAAATGTTAGAGCTCTCTTTCCTGCTGTTGTCTCTCCAAGGTGAGTTGGAGATGAGCTGATCAGCAGAGTTGATTCCTTTTTTCCATGAGCTGGAACGTGACACATCAGGATGTGCATGAGGAGAATGCATGAAGGCCTCTTTGTGACAGGATTCTCCCTGACAAAGATTCCTCAAATCCACCAAACAACTCTTTTTTTCCCCCTCAGGAACGTTGTTTTCCGTAGAGTTTTATTAGCAGTTTCTCTGCTTTCATTGTTTTTCTTAGAGCTTTAACCAGATCGAGAAGGTGACTGGGCTGAAGAGCCTGAAAGCCCTGCAGAAGGTGGATCTGTCCTGCAATAAAATAAACAGTCTGCAAGGCTTGGAGGGACACGAGCTCCTGGAGGTGATCAACCTAGAGGATAACCAGGTACCACGCTCCAGACCCAGCTCAGCTTCTCCTAACAACACATATTTTAATTTTTTAAAACTCAGTTCCTCGAAGGGATCCCAAAAAATCATCGAGCACTGCAAGAAATGAATATTAGAAAAGATCTTTTCCTTTGTTGTTTCCCATGTTGATTCCTGGTGTCCTCTCAGCCCTTATTTAATACCTTGGGTGGGTTTAGCTTCACTCGGGTACCACTTCAGTGCTCTCACACGTGGAGAACTTGCAGTGCTCCCCTGGGTGGATCAGACAGGGATGAGTTTGCAGCTTTTCCAGCTTGATTATTCCGGAGGATCTTTACTTACACCACAGCTTTGCTGCTGCCAGGCCTCGGGGGGGATGGTTCTTAATATCTCTCAGCCCAATTTTATGGCCACAGATTCTTCTGAGCTCTCAGCTGGAAACTCCCTGGCAGGCAGAACTGCAAGAACTCTCTTAAAAAGTGGATTTTGTGGTGCAGCACAATTTTCTGTGCTGGAAGTACAATAGCACCATCCAACTCATTTGAATTTGGAATGCCAAGCCAAATAGCCACAATAATTTTGATATCGATTTTCCAGTGTCCTTAACTGAAAAAAAAAACCAAAACAACCAAACCATCAATTCATGAATCACTTCGACATCAAAGACAGATCTGTGAAGAAAAAAAAAAAAGAGAAATCCAAGAAAATAAAAATACAAAGCAGCAGTGGAACGTTTTCTGTCATTTTTCCCCACTCACAAGACAGATTTAGAGGATTTAATTCAAGTCACAGCGGATTCTTTTTCTCTCTGTGTTTAGGTTGACATTTAAAGGCACCTCAATTGCAGCAGACAGGAAACTCTCTAATTATTACCATTAATAACACCACTTCCATTGCCTTATATATTTTCCACTGTTCTTTACAGCACATAAAAACCTCTTAATTTTACCTCATCAAAACTCGCCTCTTTGAGTGATGCTACTGCAACTGTTTAATGAGTCACCCCTGAAGAATAATTTAAAGGGGAGTTTTAATTAATTAACACAGGGAGTTACTTCAGCTCAGAACCACTCAGAATGATCTTAAATTCTTGGTTTTTTTTAAAAATGGGCACAACAGGTTTATCTACAAACCAAGTCTCTTGTAAACATCCAGTGATTTTCAACTGGGGATGGTTGGAATGCTGGATTTAAGAAATCCACTCCAATCACATTTAACTTGGTCAAAAGTGTCCTGGGTGGGCTTGTTGTTGCCTCAAAGGGAGTGTTGGGGTTGGCTGTGGTTGAGGTTTGTGGTTTTAGACACTTTACAAGGATCGAGTACAAATTAGGGAGAATCTGAAGTGTTTTAGGTTCAGTATTTAAAAGGAGCTTTAAAAGAGATGGAGAGGGACTTTTTGTATGGAAAAATACAGACAGGAGAAAGGGGAATGGTTTTAAACTAAGAGAGGAGAGATTTAGGTTGGATTTGGGGAAGGAATTCCTGGCTGGGAGGGTGGGGAGGAGCTGGGATGGAATTCCCAGAGAAGCTGTGGCTGCCCCTGGATCCCTGGCAGTGTCCAAGGCCAGGCTGGATGGGACTTGGAGCACCCTGGGATGGTGGAAGGTGTCCCTGCCCGTGGCAGGGGTGGCACTGGATGGGTTTGAAGGTCCTTCCAACCCAACCCATTCCAGGACGATTCTCTGATTCCATCATTCAGCAGTGAAGGGAAACCAGGTTTGTTTGGGGCACACAAACCTTGATTAACCCCAAAACCTGAGTGCCCAGCTTTCCTTTGTGCACACATGAGACCACAAACGGACTGGACCCTCCGGACCCACTGATTTATCCCTCTGGACACATCCAAGGCCAAAAATCCTGGTCCTTTTTTTAGCCAAGTGCTGCAAGTTCTGTAGGGTGAACTTCAGTGAAAAGAAACTCATAGAAGGAATTTTTTTTTTTTGTAGCTACTCAGCCAGAGCACGAATTTAACTGCAGAATTGCCTCACTTAAGCACATCAGCACATAAAAGCCAAATGTGTTAGGGCTTGACATTTGAAAGAACTGGAAAAATGCCGGTGCTTGGAAATTGCTGTGTGTATTATCCTGCTGCTCCCGCTCCCAGCCAAGTTGTCTCCTTTCGTGCCTGGAAGTGCCTCTTTGAGGGCAGTTAACTTGTAAACCCCTTTTTGTGACTTGGAATGATTTTTTTTTTATTATTATTATCTTTTTTTTTTTAATGCCCAGGTTTTAAGAGCAGGGATTAAAATACTTTCTTTTCCCTGCAGAGCTCTCGTGGATTCTGTTGCTGCTGATTTATGCTCTGTTTCTGTCCCTTGACCAGGTGGCTGAGCTGAGTGAGCTGAAATGGATTGAAGATCTGCCTCTCCTCAGAGTTTTAAACCTTCTAAAAAACCCTCTGCAGGTAAGAAAGAACCAAAAATGAGAACCTAAANTAATTGCCAGGTTTTTATTGGTTTTTATGAGTCTGGTCTGTCATGGCACACAATGAAATTAGCAGGAAAAAGTACCCGAAATAAACTTCTTCTGGATTTCCATAATCTGAAAGGCTTTTCCTGCTGAGATGTCCTGCTCCTAAGCAAAGTCTGATCATATCCCTTCTTAAATTCCCCTCTTGGCCTTTTGAATATTGTGGTTACAAACTTTTGAACAACTCAGCTCCTGCTGCAGCAGCCGAGCTTGTGAAGGGTCAGTTTGGGCAGTGTTTTGACACCTTTCAGGGTAAAAACCTTTTCTATTGCAATGTATTCAGGCCAATTTGATTTCAACCGACTGGAATTAAATATTGGCTGGGTGAAATTAAGGGGTTTTTGTCAAAATGGAAACTTTGTCCCTCAGGAACAAGGAGGTTATTGGCTCTCGGCGATTTTCACGCTGCTCCAAATCACAGAGCTGGATCTCAAGAAGGTTTCAGTGGAAGAAAAGGTAAGCAAACATCATTTCATTCTGGGATTTTTCTAAATAAAGAAGATAAAATCTGTGTTTGCAGTTGTAGCAAACCTCCTCCCCAAAAACCTGCTCTACAGAAATTCTGTTGGATTGGAAACCTTCCCCTGCTGCGGTGCCTTAGGTGGAATTTGGTTGCTGCATGTCCTGTGTGGACCCAAGCCATGCTGGAACTGCTGTATTTCAGGGAATTATCCTTTCCAAATGATCCTTTCAGGAAATCCATCGCTCCTGACTTTATCTGTATAAATTTTGGAGTTCTTTAGTGCCAGGCTCTCTCTATCCTGAACCCTCAGATGATGATACCAGAGTGTCACTTACCCCAACTACCCACGATGTTGATCTTATTCTTTGTCTTATGTGCCGCCCTGTTTTCTTCTCAATATAATTCTGAACGTATCAATGAAATTTCTCCTTCTCTGTGGACTGTAAAAGTAAACCTGAGTGAGTGGTTTAGACCAGCATTTCACTCCTGAGTGATAAAAGTCATTTCACAAAATCCTCTCCTCATGTTATTTTCGGGTGCCTCCTCTAGCCTCAAGAATTCTCTTGCCAGACTGAATTTGGAGCTCTTCTGTCTCACTAACACAGAACGGATGTGCAGGACTGTGGGTTAGATCAGGAGTGTAGTTTGGAAATGGAATTCCTGCTTGTCCAACTCACCACCTTTGATTCTCACTGTGGAATAAACAGTCTTGCAATAAAAGAACTGAGCTTCCTTGGGGATACCCTTGACCAGCTGACGTGAGCCAGGATGCACCCGCTGTGCTCCCAGCCACTGATCCAGAGCAAAGGACCAAATCAGAGCCAAAATGAAATGGTTTCCCTCCTCCTGCTTTCCCCCTGAACAGTGGGGACGTGGAGTTCTGAGTATTGAATGTTTCCCCTCCTGTTTCACCATGCTGCTGGCTCATACAGAGCCACGGAATTCCAGGCTGGAAAGGACCTCATGGATTATCTGGTCCAGCTTTTCTTGGGAAAAGCACAATCTATAGAAAATGGCCCAGCAGCCTGTCCAGCCAAATCCTAAAAGTGACCAGCACTGGGGAATCCACCACTTCCCTGGGGAGATGGTCATGGAATCCAGACCGGTTTGGGTTGAAGGCACCTTAAAATCCATCCAGTCCCACCCCTGCCATGGGCAGGGACACCTTCCACTATCCCAGCTTGTTCCAAGTCCCATCCAACCTATTCCTGATTATTCCAGTGGCTGATTGGTCTCCCTGTGAAAATTTTATGTCTCGTGTCCCATTGGAAGTTGTTCTTAACCTGTTTCTGAGTGTGTAGCATGAATGACCCCCAAAATTCCACAACCCATTAGTGGTCAGCAGAGCTTCCAACAGAATGGATGGAGGGAATCCTTGGAGTGTGAGCGCTCTCCCTCCCAGGAAGGACAGGAATGCATTGTCAGGAGTTTGCTCACTTTGTTCATGCCCATTCTGTTCCTTCTCCGACGAGTAAACGAGTGGCTTCAGCCCCCAAGGATTTGAGTTTGGCACCTTCCACCAGCACTGAGAGGATGCAAATTAATGGATAATTAAAACCTCAGCAAAATTGCTTCGCATCCTATGCGGCATCCTGTTTTCTTCCCGGGAAAAGGTTGAATGTATTAAAGATGGTAAGCCGTGGCTGGCTGCCTTCCATCCGTCTCTCAAATCATCCTTCAATCCCTTGAAAAGATTTCAGCTCCCAGCCAAGCCCAGCACAAAGCCTGACCCTCAGGAACACAAAGCCATCATTATTCCTGGTGCTCTGCCAAGCCTGTTTGCAGCTGGAGACAATTCCATCACTTCTCCCCTTCCTTTTTTCCCCCTCAACTGTGGGAACAGGTCGCCGCTGTGAACAGACAGGACCCTCCTCCAGAAGTTGTGGCTGCTGAAGATCACAGGCTTCACGTTTTGTCCAACATTCTGCAGCCCCAGAGAGTCCTGGACAGGTGAGTTCATTTCACAGCTGCTCCTGACGGTGGCACTCAAGTAAAGCAGAATATTTGTCACATTCAGAGGGACATTTTTTCCCGAGGAGAACTCCTGCAGGATTCTGTCAGCAGCCGGGAAATGAGGCAAATCTGATTTGGTTCAAATTGATTATGAAATGAAGCTCGTCATTCACCTCTAAAGTCTGAGACAGATTGTCCACGGCTCCACTCCCTTTCCCCAATCTGTTGGAGCAGATGGTCATTTGCACCACAAATGAGAGATGCAAAATTCCTCTCCCTACCCAAAGGCACCGGAAAAATCCCTGGAGGCAGCAGAGAGCTGGAAAACTTCTCCTTCCCATTCTGCTGACGCCTCCTCTCCCCACTGCCGGCATCCCGGTGGGATAAAATGATTTTATTTGGGGGCTTTGGGGCACGTTTCGTGTTCATAAAGGGAAATTTCCAAGTTTTACTGGAAGGAGGAGATGATGCCAACTCCCATTAAAAGCATGGACGGGAGAGGCAGGTGGATGCTCTTTTTCCAGTGTCACCATTCCGGTGCCTGGTGACTTCTCCCAGTCTCGTTTCTCCTCTGAAAAATGGGATTTTTGCTGCTCTGCAGTTGTGTTATGATATTTGTGGAATTCCTGGAAAAATGCTTCCACAGAATCTGATGGAATACACTATAAATATATGTGGGTTGTTATTATTGTTGTTATTATTATTACTATTATTTTGGCCGTAGCGGGCACTGAGCTCAACCTCTGTGCCCCACACCCCGTTTTGGTGCTGAATTAATTCAGAACTGAGCAACCTGATTGAAAATCCAGGATTTAGTAACTCAGAAATTTGTATTTTTATTGTGACTCTCTTTTCTGGGATCATCCACAAAAACCAGGAGCCTTCCCAGCAGTGACAACACCTCTGGGAGTTCTTAACAGCCCAAAGATTCATTTATTTCCCAAAAATTTAAACCCCAAAGATTGATTTAAACCCCAAAAATTTAAACCCCAAAGATTGATTTATTTCTTTTTGCAAGGATGGAGATTTCTTAAAATAAAACAAACCACAAACCTGGCTTATTTTTCTTTTAAAAAAACCCCAAACAAACCCTAAAGGCATGGATTTTTTTTTTTTCCCCAGGGCTGTGTTTAAATATTTGCTCAGTGGGTTTTGGATGTGTGTCCTCCTTGCTGGAAAGGAGGAATTGTGCCTTCTGCCAGAGGAATTGTGCACACAAACACCAAAACATCGGCCCAGCCTTTGTGGGACTGCCCCAAAAATTGTTCACGATGCCTCAAAGGCTGGCCCGTGCTCAGCTGGAAAGCACTCCAGAGTCATTAATGAAATCTTCCTAATGATGATGCATTATTGCCTTTTCCACCCTGAAATGCTTTTTTGGAACCAGATTAGAGGGGGGAGTTCATTTGCATCTCTCTTTCTCCACGAGGTGATAATTAATTCTGGCTCAAGCGATATCTTTATTATCACAAACAAAACCTGAAAACAAAGCAGAAAGTTCTATTGTTGCCCGGCCTGCAGGCACAAAACATCGAATTTCCTCTTCTTTTCTTCTCTCTCTCTCTCTCTCTCTCTTTGTGATTTTCTCTTTAATTATGTGGTGACACACCAGTGAATATTATGGGTATTTTCCCCCTCCTAGAAACGCAGGTGACATTTGAAAATGTTGCTCAGAGTGACAACAGCTACAATTTAATAGCAGAGGCTTCTCCAGTCTGTTGGGCCAGGACAGGATGATTTTTGGTAGCTGGCTGTCGAGGACAAATCCATTCAGAGAAGAATTGTTTCGGACAATTAAAACAATTAATCACTGGAACGATTTGCCAAGAGTTCTCCACAACTGGGAGGTTTTTAATTAAAACAGGATCGAATGGAACCCCAGGTATCAGGCTGGAATTGGGGAATTCCTGTAGCCAGTGGGATGAGGGGAGGATGATTGAGATCATCCAAATAGTCCCTTTTGGCCTTAAAAGTTATTAATTTTTCACAGCAATGCCCACAAAGACAAAGAAAGTTGAATAATGAGCCCAAAACTTTCCCAGGATCTTCTTTCAAGCTGTAGGAACCCCCAAACTTTTAGTTTTGAGAACCAAGAAGCGGTGATGTAATGAAAAACAGGATTATGGAAATGTTCTCCCTTTTCTCCTGATGAAATCATAAATCCAAGGAATTTGAGGACCCGGGGAGGTCGAGCAGTGGGAATTTATTTAAGAGAATTTGAATTCTGAGCGTGATCTTGTCGAGGGACGATTTATTGGGGTGTTATTGGGTGGAACACTTCCTCATGGAAGGAGAGATGCCAGAGGAATTCTGCATTTTCCAAGCAGGAGAAGGAAAAAAAATCCTTATTGTAAGGATTGGGGAGGCCCTGGCACAGGATTTCCAGAGAATTCCCCATCCCTGGAAGTGTCCGAGGCCAGGCTGGACAGGATTTGGTGCAACCTGGGATGGTGGAAATCGTTGTGAAGGTTTGGAATGAGATGGGCTTTAAATTCTCTTCCAACCCAACCCATTCCATGATTTTATGTGGAAAATGAAGGTTCTGCCTTCCCAGCCCTGCCTTGCCGTGATTATTCCCAAAGGGAATGAACCTGAGCAGGAAAAAAAACCCCTCCCTGCAACATCCTGATCAATTCTGAACCCTGCTCACTTCAGCTTTTTCCCCACCTCTGAAATGGTTCTTTTATGATGGATTTTTAAAACGTATTTTTACCTTCTGCAGGGTTTTAAGGCATTGTGCTAATGAGCTTTTTGTGCTAATTACACCCACGTAGGCTGGTAGGTAACAGAGCTGCTCTGCTGCTCCTAAAATAGGAGGGAAGCCACGACATTGGAATTTTTTCCCTCCATATTTACATGGGACTGTTGTCCTTACTCCTTACAGAATGAGTTATTCGTGAGAGGAGTGGTAAAAGAAATATATTCTGTTGTCAGGCATCTGTTTTAAATCACATTAAATGGACGCAGAGGCCGTTTTCTTTCACTTGGAATTGAGTTAAAACGATTAATTAATTAAAAATCACCGAGCTTGGAATTATTTCAATAATTTATGACCTATTTCCAAGTGGCATAATCTTAAAATCCACCTGAGTGTCCACAATTCTGTTTTTAGCTGCCTCAATCAATTGCTGGACACTCGAAAAGCACAGGAATCTTCTTCATTCTCCTATTTACAGCTGGGAGGGGAAAATCTGAGGAGCTGATCCTCAGCCCAGCGTGGAGAAAATGGAGAGCTTTGTATTTTTGCAGCACTTTGGGTCCTTCTGTTGGGGTTTTATTTGTGTGCAGCGGAGTTTTAAGGATCTGAGTGGGGTTTTTGTTGTGTTGGGATTGAAGAATTTTTATACCTTCATGTGGCAAAGGACGTGGAAGTCAGCGAGGTCGTGCAGGAGAGTGGAAAAATCTGTAGGATCGAGTCCAGGTTTATTCCAGTTATTCTGCTCATTAAAATATTCCCATCTCTGGAAAACTCCTCAGCAAATCCCAGCCCTTTAGAAAAGGCTAGAAATCAGAGAGATTACGGTAAAAAATGGCATTATTCCTTTGGCAAAGCAGCTTTTTGTGCTTTTTTTTTTACATTTAGAGCACCTCAAACCCAGCCCTGATTTTTGTCTACACCGTGAACAACATGAGATGAGTTGAAGTGGTGAAAAAATCCCTGCAAAAGGTTCGGTAAAAGCTGCTGAAATTTGATTTTTAGGTGATTTCACGCCCTCTGGTTTTCCTTTCTTGTAGCACTTTGCCTGATGCTGACAATCCCTACCCCATGCTGGTGCTGCTGGGCCCTCTGGCCTGTGGGAAGAGGCAACTTTCTGTCAAGATTTGCAGGCAGTTCAAGAATTTCTTCAGATTTGGGTAAGTTTAGCTCCCTAAATTTAAAAAAAAAAACCCACCAGGGGATCAAGGCTGGAATTGCTGCTGGTTTGGTTTGTGGGGTTTTTATTAAAAAAAGAAGTTAAAAACAACCAATAAATGCTCGTTGTGCTCTGTTTTCTCTCTTCCCAAGGCTTGACTGCCTGAAGTCATCAATGAGAGAAAAGCTATTGAGATGATCAGTATCAATTTAATCAAATTTATCAAAAGCAATTGAAAATAACAAAACTTCTTGTCAAAGGTGAGCAGCAAACAAAAGCAAAACCAAAAAAACCCCAAACCAACAAAAAACGAGCAAACAAAAACAAACAAAAACCAAAACCGAGACAAAAAATCCACAAAACACCCCCAACAAAGACAAGAAAAAACCCACAATACAAAACAAAAAGAACCATTAAAAAACCCACAAAAAGCCCCACCAAACCAAACCAACAACAACAAAAAAACCACCAAAAAACCCACCAAAAACCCACAAAAACCCCAAAAAAACATTAAAAAAAAACCCAAAACCCCACAAAAAACCCACAAAAACCCCAACAAAAACATTAAAAAAACCCCCAAAACCCCACAAAAAAACCACAAAAACCAAAACCAAACCAAAAAAAAAGACCACAAAAAAACCCCCAAGCCCACAAAAACCCAAAACTGGGATATTTAGTGCTCTTTTTGTTGATCTCTTCCATCTGAGCACCTTTCAGACCCCACCACGTGCTGGGAGGAGGAATCCTCCCCCCTGGAAAGGCCTGGATTAGGATCCTCAGCTCTCCCTGGGGATTTAGGGGAGTGAAACTCCCTTTCCCAAGGAAATTCAGGCTGCTTGAGTTAAATCCCCACTATTTGACACCTGAATTTAGGTGCTGCAGGATGTTCCTTTAATCCATCCATCCCGTTTTTCCCAGTTCCTGATTTCCACCGGTCCTGCAGAGCCAGCGCTGCTCTGCATTCCCTCATTCTCCATTTTTTAATTGCCCTAATTTATCCATTCATTTCCTTTTTTTTTAAGGAAAGATCTGTTGTGTGACTGTAAAAATCCCTTTTTTCCCCTTTCTTTAAACCTAAATT
Source organism: Mohoua ochrocephala (assembly GCA_013398855.1). NCBI lineage: Eukaryota > Metazoa > Chordata > Aves > Passeriformes > Acanthizidae > Mohoua > Mohoua ochrocephala. The sequence goes on from VZTA01026751.1 coordinate 161,101, forward strand.
TTGAAAGGCTACATTGGAAATGACAAAAAAACCAAAAATTTGATGCCAATTGAAATTTTCCAAACACTCTATGAGGTGTTTTTTTTTTTTAAAGCATTGTTTTGATATTGTGTGTTTTATTTCCTACAACTTCCGTGCGTGAGGGGGAAGAAAAAAGAAACAAACAAAGAGAAAAAAAACAAAAAAAGAGAATCTTAACGGAGCAGAAAATTGCAACCACAAAGCAAAGTTGTATTTTAATTATTCAGGGGGAGATCTCAGCGATTTTATGGCTCGCGCTTCTGAAATTCCAACCGGTTCTGCTCATTAAAAAATGGATTTCGTGCAGGATGCCCTGGCAGCTTGAATGTAAACATGGCCTCGCAATTAAAAAGGGTTGAAATGTATAAAAGTGTTGCAAGGAACGAAGTGAAATTGGCCCCTCCGACCATCTGGCTGGTGCTCAGCGGTGACCTTTAAAGCTGGGTGTGTTTGTGTTAGCTGGGGGAAAAAAAATCGGGGGGAATTTCACAGAGCCCGAGTGGAACTCGTTGCTCTCATTTGCTGGGAAAAAAGTGCCACCCTCTGATGCTGTCGCTGAATTTCTCAATGGTTTCCAGCCCAGTTCCCTCAAAAAAAATGAGCAGAAATGGCAAAAAAAACAAGGAGAAAAATCCGATTTGCAAAGAGAACAAGAGCCACTGAATGCTTCAGTCTCAAATTGCTGCCTGCATTAACTCAGCTGGGTTTTTGGGGGGTTTTTTTGGTGGGTTTTTAGTGTTTTATCCTGGTGGGAAGCTCAGGTAGCTGAGGTTTATCCTCATGGGATGGCAGGGAATTGCTTTCCCTGCCTTTTATCCCACTTATCCCCCCAGTTTCAGGATTGTTTCTCCCCTTCCCGTTAGGGGTCTGTTTAAAAACTGGACTTTGGAGCTCTTTCTTAACCTCGCAGTTCAGCCCAACTCCCACTCTCCTTTTCCACATTTAGGATTTGACTTTATATCATCCCCAAGCTGACAGAAGTGGGAAAAGAATGGATTCATCATTCCTCGGTCGCGGGCTGCTGTGACAGCTCCAGTTCAGGCCATCCCGGGCTGGAGGGGAATTTATAGCCAAAATCTCACGTTACATTTAACTTTTTCTGCTGTATTTATGGGTTAATCTTTCAAATCCGCAGCATTAGGGGTGTGATTTGCACCTCTTTGTATCTCTCATGTTTCTTTGCTCCTCAGAAATAAAATTATTTATCGTTTTCCCTGCTTTCCCCTCCCATTCCTATTCCGTAGCTGCTGCTGTGATTGAAAACAGGTTATTTCTTTATTATCCCATAAATCTCCCAGGCCCTGTCACACCACCAGGACAGCTTACTTCGGGGAAGAAAACAGACTTGATTATTATTTCATCTCTCAAGAAGAATTTGACAAAATGGTGAAAGCTGTAAGTACCTGCCTGCTCTCCTCGTGGCTATTTCCTACACCCACGGTGAACTCAACTTCTCTGTCCAAGCCTGATTTATTCCCGTTTTTATATTAAGTTTGTGCCTGGGTGTGAATGTTTATCCACTCACAGTTGTGTTGTTTACGTTCATGGACAGAAACCACAAATTTCTTGTATATTTGTGCAGTCTTTTCTCCCGTCAGTGAATTTACAGAGACCAGCAAATGGGCAAAATGGTCAGTGGGAATATTTAAATAATAGAATAATGGAGAAATAAACTTCGTTTCACAAATATAGTGTGGGGTTCATTGGTTTTATTTTTTTCATCATTTTCCCAGCAACTTTGCAGGGAATTCCTTGGAAGTTTAGCAAATCCTCCCTAAAGGAGTGAGGTTTCTCTGAAGGCTTTCTGCCTCCAGCTGCTCTTTTTGGTGCCTTTTGCTGCCTGCAAAAAAACCTTTGCCTTGAAAAGCCACAGTAGAGGCCATTATTTGTATTTATACAGAAGGGGGAGCCAGCAGAGTCTGAAACAACTGATGTGGCCCTTAATGATAACAATCCTCAAGGAGTTTAATTTTAAAAACTTTAGAATTATTATGAAATAATCTGCTTCCATCCCTCCAGGGCTGCAGTTATCGGGTCTGAACTTTGAAATGCCTCAGCCAGTTCCACATTCTCCTTGCCAGATGTGTTGCAGTCCTTCCTTTCCCTTGGAATCTCCCATTTTCCAAGGCCTGGCCACATGCTTTGATGTAAAATCACCAAAAGGATGCCCCTTGCTTTGGGATTTTCCTTTGCAGTGGGAAGGAATAACCTGAGAATGTTGTCAGCACTTTGTTCTCAGGCTCCTGGAATTTGATTCTCCATGAACAAGGCACAAGCCCAGCTCTGGGTGCTCTCCTCTGCTAATTTTGGCCTCTCCCTGCCTTCATCAATGCTGATTGAAACAGGAAGAGAGAGAAAAAGCAGAAAAGTCCAGAGGGATGAACTCATTTAAGGAAGTTGTTTCCCTGGAAATATTTCCTTTGGCATTTTCCTTGTTCTGAATTTCAGGGAAAGTTTCTGGCAACCTACAAATACAGCGGCCACTGCTATGGACTGGGAAGAGACACCGTGGAATCCATTGCCAGGGAAGGTCTGGCTACCTGTGTCCACTTGGAAATAGAGGTGAGGATCACCTGTGTGTGACCATTAATTTATGGGATTTGGGACAGGGTGAGAGGGAACAGCCTCAAGTTGTTCCAGGGGAGGGTTTGGTTGGATACTGGGAAAATTTCTTCATGGAAAGGGTGGTAAAGCGTTGGAGCAGCTGCCCAGGGGCAGTGGTGGAGTCTCCATCCATGGAAGTGTTTAAAAAAAACCACCAGGATGTGGCACTTGGGGCAGTGCTGGGGGAATGGTTGGGCTGGATGATCTTATAGGGCTTTTTCAACCTTGGTTTAGTCAGAGGGGTCCCTCTGTTGGTTTCTTTTTTAAATTTTTTAATTTCTGGCCTATTTTTTCAACCTTCAGCAGTCTCATCTCCCCACAGCACCACCAGCACTTCCCCTTCCAGCACCCTCAGCTTTCCAGCCGTGAGCTTCCCACTCATCTCCACCCTACAGCAGGACCAGTCCCACCCCTAAAAACCTAAAAACCCTTCACCTAAAAACCCATTTCTCCTTTGCTGATGAAGCCACAGAGGGTTGGTGCAGGTCTCAGGCAATATTTGGGGCAGAACTATTAAAAAATGCGATTTTTTGAGGCATTACTTTCCCCTCTCTGAGGTTTGTCAGGTGCTCAGAAGCTGGGCTCCTCATTGGGAGACTGGGTCACAAACAAAGTGTCAAACCCCATCTCCTGGAACCCCAAAAGCTGAAGTTTTTAGCTAATTTTCTAATGATACTTCTCATTCTCTTAGATCAACCTTTACAAGCTAGGTGAGGGGACAAAAAGGAAAGACTTGCTGCATTTCCTTCCAAATTATTCCTTCAAAATGAGCTCTATCCGTGTGAGATCCCAAAATGGGAGGCTCCACAGCGTGCCTGGAATGTGGCACAGACTAAAACAACAGAGATAAAAAGAAATGGAGGAGACTGCAGTGCTAACACAGGATCCTAAGCTGAGCATCCTGATCAAAATACTGATCCTGAATTCCATGAATTACAGGATGATAATTTTGTTGGGGAAACTGGTCATCAAAAAAACCCCTGATTTCCAGTTGAGTACCTTGAGTTACTCAACTCAAGTACCTTGAGGTACTTGGGTTACTCAAGGTACCTTGGTAACCTTGGTTTACTCCCCCCGTGTCCTTGAACACAAAAACTGCTTTGAAAAGCTCCTCTGGCTTTTTTCTTTCTCTCACACCCAGTTTTAAAGACACAGAAAGGCACAGGAATGGTGTTCACGAGGAGTTTGGGCCCAGAATAAATCCGTGCCCATCCACTGGCTTGCACATAAACGTACAAACACCACAACGGCAGCGCTAAGAAATAAGCGGCTCCTTGCTCAAATGAGCAACAATTTAGTGCTGCAATGCCGCTTTTAAGTGCCTGTGGCTCGGCTGATATCAAAGAGCAAATTAATAACTTCATCTCTGGGTAGTTCCATCTCCTTTTTCCCCCTCAGTTCTGACAGAACTGTGAATCACCCTCGGTCTCCGCTGATAGGCACCGAGCGTGTTCGTTGTCTCGCCAGGCAGCCCTGAAATTTACAAGGCAAGGAAAAGAGATTAAATATGATGGAATGGGGTGCCTTCTCCAGCTGTCAATTCCTCACCGAAGCAGATGTGTTATCAAATAATTTAGGAGAAGGAACTTAATGGAACGTGGTGTTTATTCATGAGGAGCTTAATCCAGCACTACAGGCACTGACCATAACTTTTAACTGGGAATTGCCGAAGCTGCTCTCGTGGACGGGCGGCCAAAACCCCTTTGTCACGGAAGTTTTTAGATCACACAGGAATTATGCAGAGTTTTGTATCGCTGAGGGCTCTGAGAAACAGTAACGGTGAGTTATGGGCGGGAATAGAAGGTGCTGAGTCCATTATCTGCTGCAAGGCTCGTAACAAAAGTGATTTAGGGCTATTAAAAGGAGTTTTAATTATGGGCCGTGGCTGAGACTGAAAATTTAGAGCTGTTCATTCCCCTTAATCTAGAGTCCATCTTGGGCTGATAAAGGATACTGACACCGATTTTAAAAGTTAAAATCTTGCTGAGCCTACAATCTCTACACTGGGAGTCAGAGAGGCTGCTGCAAGTGTGCCCCTCAGTTCTGTGGCGGATTAAATGCTTGCAGTGCTTCCCCTTTGCTCTGGTAGCCACCAATGCCTGCAGAGCAACTTCCAACCAATAATCTGGGATGGGCACAGAGCAAATACTCAGCTCTAAGTTTGTCCCAGTTTGAGACAAAAT
>VZTA01026754.1:0-60116 GCA_013398855.1 Mohoua ochrocephala
ATAGAATCAGAATCATAGAATATACTGGGTTGGAAGAGACCCATTAGGATCATNGAGTCCAACTCCTGGCCCTGCACAGCAGCGTTCCCAGGAGTCACACCATGTGCCTGAGAGCACTGTCCTAACATTTCTTGAACTCAGACAGGCTTGGTGCTTGCACAATTTCCCTGGGGAGCCTTTTCCAGTGCTCAACCACCCTTTAGGTGAAGAACCTTCTCCTGGTCTCTAACCTAAACCTCCCTTAACTCAGCTTCATGCCATTTTTTCTAGTCCTGTCAATGGTCACGAGAGGGAAGAGATTTGTCCCCTCCGCTTCTCCACGTAAGGATGTTGCAGACTGCAATGCGGTTTCCCCTCAGTCTCCTCTTCTCCAGGCTGAACAGAACAAAGTGACCTCAGCTGTTCCTCATATGGTTTCCCCTCTAGACCCTTCACCATCTTTGTTGCCCTCCTCTGGACTATCTCAAATAGTTTAATGTCTTTCTTATATTGCAGTACTCAGAACTGCACACAATATCCAAGGTGAAGCTGCCCCAGTGCAGAGCAGAGCAGGACAATCCCTCCTTTGCTGCTTTGGTGATGCTGTGCCTGATGCCCCCCCAGAACACGCTTGGCCCTCCTGGCTGCCAGGGCACTGCTGACTAAGATTCAACTTGCCATCGACCAGGACCCCCAGGTCCCTTTCCACAAGGCTGCTCTCCAGCCTCTTGATCCCCAGTCTGTCTAAACACCCAGGATTGCCCTGTCTCAGGTGCAGAATCCAGCACCAGTCTTTGTTAAACTTCATACTCTTGGTGATTGCCCATCTCTCCAATGTGTTGAGGTCTCTGTGCAGGGCCTCTCTGCCCCTGGGGAAGTCAACAGCTTTTCTCAATTTAGTATAACTGGCAAACTTACACAGTATTCCCTCAAGTCCCGCATCCAAGTCTTTAATGAAGATGTTGAAGAGCACAGGACCCAGGGTGGAGCCCTGTGGAGCCCCACTAGTGACAGGTCACCAGTGTGATGTCACCCCATTCACTGTAACCCTTTGTGTCTGACCCACGAGCCAGTTGCCCACCTATCATGTAACACAGTTATCCAGCTGTGTGCTGGACATTTTGTCCTGAAGGATCTTGTGAGAGACGGTATCAAAAGCTTTGCTGAAATCCAAAAGGATTACAGCTGGCTTCCCTAGATCAGCTGGGTGGGTTATACTGAAGTGGAAAGATATCAGGTTCGACAAACAGGACTTTCCTCTCATGCAGCCATGTTTGTTGGGACCAGTGACTGAGTTGTCCTCCAGGTGTCTTGCAATACCTCCTAGAATAATCTTTTCCGTGATTTCAGTGGGTGCTGAAGTGAGACTGACAGATCTGTAGTTTCCAGGGTCCTCTTTCTCACTCTTCTTGAAAATTGGGACAACATTGACCAGCTTCCAGTCAGCTGGGACCTCTCTGGATTCCCAAAACTGCTCAAAAGTCATTGAGAGAGGCTTTGAAATTACATCAGCAGCTCCTTGAGGATATGTTTAGAACTTTATTATTAAGGGCACAAGTAAGACTGAGGAAGCTTATGAAGAAATGATGTATTACGATGCTTTAGCAATTTAATATACACTTTCATTTTGAATGTGAATATATTAGTCAAAAGCTTTTCTACTGTTTTTGTTAGCAGTGTCCAGCCAAATGGTACATTTAGGTCTAACTTTAAAAATAAACAAAAAAACTACATAATTACTACAACAATCAAACGTTTATTAAAAAGGCTTTTGTTCTCTCTGTCTTGAATGAAGTGGATTTGGTTACTTCATATTTGACCAGGCTTTTGTAGTGAGTACTTTTGCCCTTCACATATATTGACATCCAGGCATTTCTTCTCTAAGATCTTAGACAACATGCCTTATGTAAGAAAAAATCTTAAATGTTGGCAAGACTTTAACTGCAGTACTTTCTTATGTTTTCATTTTTCTTCTTTCTTACAAAATGGAAGGGATTTCCACATTTCTTAGCATAGAGCACTGGTAAAGTAAGGTATGTTTGGCAGTCAGGATGATAGCCAATATTTGACATAAATTTATACCAGGAAAGATAGGTCCCTTTCCAGATCCAATGAATTTGTGACTAACAAAATAAAACAGGAAAGTTCTTTTTTGTTTGTTTGAAAATGAAAAAAATTCATTTTCAAGACTTTAAGAAGCTCTGTACTTATTTGAGAGGGAAAAAAATAGACTTTATATTCTGAAAAACATTTTTGTAGAAAGATTTCTATGAGACCAAGGAATAAATTTTCATATTATTGAAGAATTCATTTAGAATGCATATTTTCTGAAGGCATTTTCTGTTTAATGCATATTTTTTGCAATTGCTCTTTCTCTTTCCACAAGTCTATTCAAATTCTTCACTTGGCTTGTGCTTCTTTAGGCTATGTTCCACCTTCAGCATTGTCAAAGTAGGTATAAAATAAGCAGAGTTTGATTTCTACTCAGGAAATTACTTTTTTATCTCACATGGGCCATAGAATGACTGCCGGAAGGAATCCACAGAACTCAAATCTATCACAAACAAAAAAGACACCTCTTCCCATGTCCCCTGCACTGATTTTAGTGAGATAGTCGTGGTGGGTTCACCACAGCTGGATGGCCTGTGTCAACCAGAGCTGCTCAATCACCCCGCTCCTCAGCAGGACAGGTGACAGAAAATGTAACAAAAGGCTCACGAGTTGCGATACGGACAGCGAGAGATCCGTCACCAGTTACTGTCATGGGCAAAACGGACTTGATTTGGGGAAATTAATTTGATTTATTGCTAATCAAATTGGAATAGGATGATGAGAAATAAAACCACTTCTTCCTGGGATCCACTTCTCTCCTGAATTCTCTGCCTGATCCCCTCCAGTGGCATAGGAGGGACTGGGAATGGGAGTTGCGATCAGTTCATTACATGTTGTCTCTGCCACTCCTCTCTCCTCAGTGGGAGGGCTCTCCATGCTCTTCCTGTGTCCCAGTGTGGGGTTCCTCACAGGGGAGACAGTCCTCCACCAGCCTCTCCAACATGAGTCCTTCCCGTGGGGTGCAGTTCTTCACAAACTGCTCCAGTCTCTCCCCCAGGGTGCAGTCCTTCAGGAGCAGGCTGCTCCAGCGTGGGTGCCCCAAGGGATCACAAGTCCTACCAGGAAACCTGATCCAGGGTAATTCCGTATTGGACGTGGGGGAAGCTTATGGTGTCTTCTTAGAAGAGCCACCCCTGTAGTCCCCCGTCCCAAAATCCTTCCACATAAACTGAATACACTCATGAAAATCTGTTGTCTCCAGTGTCAAGGACTTATGAAGACAGGTAAGATCCAGACAGATTTAGTCAGCAGTTTCTTGTTTTACCACCATAAAATATTATACTTTACACTAGAACTCCAACTAAAATAATTTCAGTAGTTTCTACAATAAATGTTGATTGGATAAAAATGTTATCTCTCTTTAGCAGCAATGAGGAAAGATGTAAATGTAAGGGTGCAGTGAAATTTCTCATCAGTTTATAGGGAAAAAAAGGAGCCGTGTACAGTAATTAAACGAATAATCATTCTCTGATTTGTCATAACTCCACCTCTACAGCATAAAAATATCACAGAAGTATTTTTCCTGTCATTTGTTTGGTTTTGGTTCTGGGGTTTTTTTTGATGATTAGGTATTTTATTAAACAGTAGGAGACTATCACTATCTTAAATCTGGGATTCAAAAGAGAATCCAAGATATAAAATAATTTTGCTTCAGTCCACAAATTTATAACTCCACTTTTTTTTTTGGCTGATATTTCAAACAATGTGATTATGAAATTGTAGGACCTTAATACCTCCCTGCTACAAGGACATTAACAACATATTCAGTACTGTTTTCTAGGCTGTCATCAGGTCGTGACCAAGTACTGCCCATCACTGTTCTACTGACCTTTAGCAATTTGGATCAAACAGCCTGGAGTCAATAGCTTCCATTATCTCAGAAGCAATCTCCTGGGATATCTGGTCTACAAGTAACAAAATCTAATAGATGAAACACTGACAAAATCACACCAATAAATAACATCCCTACTCTTGTCCAGCCCCAAAATTTGGACTTTATTCCTCTTAAAGTCACAGATAAACAGCAATCAACACTTTACAGTATGCATCCTTAAAGTAGCTCAGTTGGTTAGAGCATGGTGCTAATTCCACTAAGTTTCTGGAGTCTAATCCCATACGGACCCTTTGCTCAAGCATTGGACTTGATGATCTTTGCAGATCCCTTCCAACTCAGAATATTCTGTGAATTTAAAGTTAAATACTTTTATCTCTTGCTGCTGCCTAGTACCGGGCTTCTTTTCTGGCTGAAATTGCCTCTCTTGCTGTTCTATACTTGAGTCAATAGGTGGCGATGCCTACTCCGGCACATTTCTTCCGTGGGCTTTTGCGATGTTATTTATTCTCCATCTTTATATCAGCCTTCAGTAAAATATTTCCATTTCCACTTCTTCATCTGTTCCAAAAAAACAGACAAAAAATTCCCAAGAAACCAAAAGAAAACAAAAACTAAAAAACAACAGAGTTATTACACTCAGGCTTAGCTGTCCAGATTCCTGTCAGGGCCAGTTTAAGCAATTATTAAACCCTGGTTGTTTGCTTCAATCTGTGTTGCTCTTTCCATTTGTGTTACAGAGCTAGGTGTAGGGCTGCAGAGTGAGCTGATCTGGATTAAAAGTCATAATTTTGGAGAGGTTGGTGATAGAATCAATCTCCTGATTCCAGCAACATCTGTAAGGCTTCTCAGTTGGTGAAATCCTCAACTGAAAATTTGTAGTGATAAATAATAATAATACATTTCAGCATTTGTTATAAAAGCTAGCAGACAAACAAAAATCGGTGGAAAATTGCTTCACAGAGCAATTTTTCACAATGTGTTAGCTCCGAGTTATATCGCCATTGCATTTTTCTATTGAAACAGAATGACAAAGGAAGATTGCAGGAAGGAGTAGGGATTCTGGTGGAGAGGGATGTCATCCCAAAGTCAAACCCTGTCTGATTCAGTTCTTCATGCTGCTTTGCATTACTGGGGCAAGGATAGCCAGAACAGAAGAAGCCTGCAAGCAACACCATAAACTGTGCATAAAATCAAGAACTTGGGAACAGGGGAAGTTGAAAAGTAAATGTGTAAATGTAGAATAGGGATAAAAAATCACTACAGAATGACAACTATTATTATAATGGAATGATTTTGAAAAACAGTGTCCGATATTGATTTTCAGACGTCTCATTGATACACACAGGAAATAATTCCTTCACTTTGCTCATGAAACACAAGTTCTCAGTAATATGTCTGTGTCGAGTTTGAGGCATTCATTACATTTCAATAAGAATATATACCTCTGGGAGAAAACAAAGGGGATACAATTATTAGCAGTTTTGGCAAAGAATCTCATGAGAAGAAGAAGGCAGAACAGTCTTCAAACTAATTTGCTACAAAGAAAAGAAAGTAGAAGTGTTGTTGTACCTGTAATCACCAATGAGATCACATAAGCTTAGACATAAGAGTAGTTGAAATTAGATGATATGGAAAAAGATAGTTTAACTTTAGAAAAGAAAAATAATTGCAATAAATTACACTGAGAAAGCCTTCCCTTTGAAATGATAGGTATATTTTTACAGCTTCAGAGCAGAGAAATGATTAGATGTTCTTTTCAGATTTCTTTGAGCCCAAAATTTCTAGGTTTCTCCCCACCTTCTAAGAAACCATACCTTCTAACTCTGCTTTCAACCATCTACTTTAGTTGTTCCAGCTTTCATTTGCAAATGCTCCCGGAGAGAACATACTATGACAGGTGAGAACACAGGCTGCTAATGAGGTATTGTAATAAGTGGCATTATTTAAAACAAAAGTACTAACAAAAAACCCCATCACTACCAAGAGAAAAACCCAAAACCAGGTATATATTATTTCCTACTTACTTTCCTTTATACTAAAAGAAGATCAAGCTACAGCAAAACTCCAATGGTCTTGGATGTGATGTTCCACTAATAACAAAAAAATCAGTAAGTTTGGAACTGTGCTTCCCATAACAACCATGTGAGGATGCAGTGACAAAATCAGTTTCTTGAGTGGTGAGACTCATGCAACATAAGGTCAACAGAACAGGCTAGAGGAAAAGAAATGGACATAGAGAAAAGAGGAAAAATCTTTATCATTAAAAGTCACACACGATTACACTGAAATGTCACAGCTCTTAATGTGTCATCTCAACTCATGGCTACTGATAATAACAATACTTTGGCAAGTTGTGGCAAACAAAATAATTTTATTTGTGTAAAGAATAAAAGGTTCTTCTAACTTTATTTCACAATCAGCATGTAACATTGATTTTTCTACCTCTATCTCACAATATACCAGTATTTTGAAATGGCAACATATTTTAATGATATAGTTTCCATAACTGTGGTGAATGAAACAATATAGGAAGAGGCTAAAAGATAGATAGCACGATAGAATCTAGTCCTATTAATTTCAGACCACAGACCACATGGTTTTCTTTTTTCCAAATGAAAAGGAGAACAAAAGTAGGAAAAACAAAAAAAAGCTGAATCAGCTCTCATCCCTTCCTCCAGTTATCCTTACTGTGGAGAAGGAAAAGAAAATACAGTCAAAATACCTGCAGATATGAGTCTAACTGATTAATAATATTTCCACATAAAAGCATGTAGACAGCAAAAAATAAGTTTACCATGTTCTAATGCATAAAGAACATGTGTCCAAAGAGCTTCAAAGGAAAGAAAGGAATCACTGAAATGGTTGCATAAATGCATGTATTCCTGCATAAATAAAGGCAGTTAAAATGTGTCTGTGGATCTCTCCTCGACTGAAGAAAAGTTGAGACATTTCTAAAAAGGAACAGTTTTGCCTAGCAAGTTAGCATGTGCTACCCTCAGGAGTCTTAATAGGGTCTGGAAATGCATACTGAGCCTCTGTGACACACCAGGAGGTATCCTCATCAATATCTTTAAAAGTCCCTTCAACAACCCCAACTTTTCTATCATTCTATGATTCTAAGGTGTTACATGCAATGGGAAACTTTCATCTGTGAATTTGGTCCTGGATGCTTCTGGATGATTGCTGCTTTTGCAAAACTATAAAACTTGTCAGAAATCTTCATTCTGTGCAAGTAATCCTGCATGTCAAACTGTTATTTTAAAAGTTGATGAGTTCTGTTCTGATAGAGCTTTCTTTAGCTATTGCACACATCACCAGGAAAGTATTTTGTCAGTTAAGCTACTTTTTTAGATGCAAGTGCTGTTCAAAAGCTGCTCATCAAGCAATCTAGATCACATAGTATCAAAACATTAGTCTCAAACAAATAATCTGCTCAAAACATAAACTCAGTTAAATGCATTTCTTCATATCTGGATAACTCCAGTGCCATGAGAAGACATGCTGGCACAGTATTGTGGGCATGCACTACAGAGTGTGGGCAGGAGCCCAGTAGCTCAAGCTCATCTGTCAGCTCAGGTTTTTTTTTACTATAACTGTGTATACATCTATGTATATTTTTTTCCAGTAACACTGGTAAATTTTCATTTGATCTTGGAATTAAATCCTAAACTAATTACACATAGGCGGTTGTGTTAATTACCTAGTCAGGAAACCTAACAAAGGAGTATCTTGAAGCTTCTCTTTTATTTATTGTTCTGCAAAGACAGGTATTTTTTGCCCTATAATTTCTGAACAGTCTTCATACTGTGAAGTACTATAAAGTCAGCAAAGATTACGATGATGATGATGATTATGCTTCCATTACATTTCATCATCAATCTCTGTGTTCTTTTTGTTGAAAGTCTTACACATAATGCCATTCTGCAATCAAATTTGTAGTATGATAACAAAGACAACCTCCTGTCCAAGGCTATATGCTAATGATTAGGCATATTAATCTATGACTTGGCTGTACAACTTTATTATAATAAAGCAAGTACACTGAAAAAACTACCAAGGCAGTAGCAAGAAGGTAAAAATGCACACAAGCATGCCAGATTTTACGCGAAGGCACAATGGACACAAAGAAATTAGGGAACAATCCAAATAATCAGCAAATCTGTCATTCCTAAGCAGTTTAAATGAACCCATCCAATTTACACAATCCACTAGGCTCACTTTATCTCATAGCAATTATCAGAGTCTTACTGATGCTCTTGTGTGCTACAGGAAATAGCAATCCTCTGTCTTGCCTTGTGTCTAGCTAAACAAGCAAATTATATCGATTGTCATCTTAATGGAAAATACCAACACAAAGTCCTTAAGGTCTTTTATCTTGCGGAAAAGAGAAGAGAAAGTCTCTATAAAGTCCTTTTGGCTTTGTTTTTCAGTTGAGAAAGAATATTTTACAAGAAGCTTAAAAACCTCTCACAACATGCTTTTCACTTGTGTAATTCAGTCTTCTTTCCAACATGAAGCAAATAAATTGTCTTACATTAGCCATTATTTAGACTGGAGATTGAAGCAAAAAAACAGCCTTTTCCTGGTAGTGGCAAGTTTAGCTTCAGTCATAATTATACAATGCATTTTTTTTCCCTTGCAAAATCAAGACAGCTATAAAATTCCACAAGCCTGTTTGTCAGGGCAGTCAGCGTCTTAAGTATTTGATAAGGAGTCGGTGTTTTTCACTTCTTTGTGAGACAGTGAGGTGTCTTTAAATATCCTCCCAAGGGGAAGCAGAGGGACAAATACTGATCTCTCCTCTCTTGCGACCAGTGTCACGACAGGAGGGAATGACATGTAGCTGAGTCAGGGGAGATTAAGGTTAGATACCAGAAAAAGGTTTGTCACCCTGAGGGTGGTCAGGAGCTGCAACAGGCTCCTCAGGGAAGTGGTCACAGCATCAGCCTGACAGAGTTCAAGTAGTGTTCAGACAATGTTCTCAGGCACATGGTGACTCTTGGAGTGTCCTGCGTAGTGTCAGAGCTGGACTCAGTGACCCTGATGGGTCTCTTCCAACTCAGCATATACCATGATTCTAAGTTTCCACAGGAAGTTTTCCTAACTATGACTTTTCACATTTCATAAGTTGTGAGACTCAGAACTTTAGAACTACCTCTCTTTGGAAAGGCAATCGTGAATGAGCAATTGATGCAAAAATTCTTAATATCATAAGATAATGGGTAGGAAGCTTGTGGTGGTGCTTTTTACCACCACCACCAACCACCTCAGGCCACACTCTGGTCTGAGAGATGCTCGTTAGGCCTCAGCATTGATGAGCAGCACCTGGTCCAAGCTTCTCTTGATCTTAGCAGAAATGCTGTCTGCTCCCAGACACTAGTGCTGTCTAACAAGCTCCTGTTTTTTTAATGAACAGCCTAGGAAACTTATTTTTCTTGCCTGAATAACAAATCAAGTGGAATAATATTTTTGTTATCAAACCTTCAGAGAAAGTTACCGACTTGAATTGTGGCCAGGATCAAAAATTACTATGACCAAAGCACACTCTCTTGCAATCCTGTAAACAGTGGTCCAAAGTTAAACCCTTGAAGCTCTGCTGGACCACAGCAGGCTGCAACCAGTATTCTCCCTCTGAGTGGGGCCTCTCTCAGGCAGCAGACTTTCAGGTTTGCTATACTCAGAGCATCACCAAATGACAACAATAGATCTTGAGCTGATACCCCTGACTCCTCAAGGCTCAGCCCTTTGCCCACTGAGAAGCCATAAAGATATCTGAAGTGAGAACTTCACTGAATTCAAGGGGAACTTTTTCACAGGTATGTGTCTTGAACAGATGCTTTATGTCCGTGTGCATGTGAGTGTGAATCTGATATAGCAAATGTACCACGAATGTTGTTCTCCTACGTTCTTAAGCCCTTCACACTTAATACTAAGTCAGGCCTGTAAATGAGTTACTATCGTGATAAAATAAATTCTATATGTATCTTTTGTTAAACTGTTTAGTTTCAGTTATCACTAAAGAACTGTTAAGCTTAAGTGCTATTAAGTTTAAGTTAAGTTTGAGTTAAGTGCTGTTGGGCTTTTAGGCATAAAATTTTAGTCAAATACGCCCTACTCTGAACCTTGTAACTCAACAGAGGCATCTTCTGCACTCCTTTTTATCCTTACCCTTTCCTATCCTTTTCTCCTCACTCCTCACCCTCCCAGCCTCCACACAGAGAGTTTGGGGTTTATTTCAGTTTGGATTGATTGATTTTGGATTTTTGTTTGCTTTTTCCTGGTGCACTCTAAGCATCTAGTAAGTAATAGAATGAAAACCTTGTCAGTGAACTTTGTCATGCTTTTTTTCTTATATTAAACTTGTTTTTGCTGATACCTTTGACAGTGATTCTTGAAGCAACCTTAAAACACTCACTGGTGAAAAAACTAAGGCACGGGAAAAAAGGTGCCAAGGTCTTGCACAAAGTGTGCAATAGAACTGTCAGATCAGTAGTGCCCAGACCCTTTTCACTTTCTTCTCTTTAGTGTATATTTTACTATTTTTCAGACCTCATAGGCTAAAAAAATAATAAGAAAAACATTTCAGTCAGCTTTTACACAGGTCAGACTAGAATGCCTTACTTTTTGAATTTATTTTAATAAAGACAAAAATAAAACAGAAAAGCATCTACCTAATGTCATAAAATAAACTAGATTTTCTTTCCAAATCATTGTTTCAATCCTATTTACCAGATCCAGATTAATTTTTTGCTGATTTTAGGCTCATCTGGACTTGAAATCCACAGCAATAGAATACAAAAAAAAAAAAACTAACTTAAAAGATGACAAGATTCTGTGCTATTTATTTTCACTTCTGGCTAAGCAGAAGAGAACAGTGAGCTGTCAGGTAAGATCAAATACAAATAAATTACTTGAAATCTCATTTTTCCACCTGGAAAAACCAAAGGAGAATAACAAACACATATTTCTTGTTTAGGAGGTTACAATGCCCCACCCTTGCCACTATTGCACAATGAAAAAAAGAAGGCAACAGATTGCTATCAGACCAGCTTAGTGTCTCCGTTGATTTCAGTCTCACTGTCATAGTTTCACAGTCAATTTAACCTGGCATAAAATGGCAATGAGGCCAAATAAATCTTTCCCACTGACCCCTTCTTGTTTCTTATTTGCTCTTACTTCTTTTGATGGGGCATAAGAGTTAATGAGGCCATTGAACACATGGGAGTAAGAAACACTTGTATGGATTCTTGTGCTGACATCAGACAGGGAGCAAGGAGTCAGCAATGGGCTTGCAGTCAGGGATCAGAGATGCTGACAGCTGAAAATGACTGAAATTCTGCTCGTAGATACTTCTGTATAGGTTTGTGCAGCACTAGAAGCTGCAGAGCTGTGTCTTGTGGCCATGCTGGTAGTCCTCCCTGACAGCGACAATTGGTATAGGTCACAGAAACAGAGCTTTTCAAAAGAGGCATGATTATTCCTTATCAGGAGACAGGAGACAGTACGAAACACTTGTCCACACTTAAAGGTAAGATTGGAATGAATGGGCATTGGTAGGTTTGATTTAATAACCGACATGGGAATTTTTGCATCAGCTTTCCATCAAAAAGAATGAGTCTAAAAGCCTATTTCTAGTTTGAAAGTTGTTCAGTTTATGAAAACTATTTACAATTTGGTTGCCAAAGACTTTTTTCAGGAGGTTTTCTCCACTTCTCTGCTCCCATAATCCATTAGTCTTTGGCTGCCAGCACAAAAGTGTTCAGCTAATAGCCAGGAAAATAAATGTTACAAAAATAATAAAACAGCAAATAACCAAAAAAGGGGAAGATTTAAATACCTATTTAATAAAATAAGGAACACACAAAACTAGTCCTTTCATCAGATTTGAGTATAGAAGCAGCATTAAACTAAATGCTTGGTATAAATAAACAAATTACTCCTACGAAGTATTCTTCATCATTTGAACAAAAATCCTCCTAAAGAAAGTGTGCATTTTGTTAAGATACTGACAGACACAACAAAGACCATGTTAAAAAAGAAGAACTGGTGCTCTCCAAAGGGAAAACAAGCAAACAAAAACCCTTTTGTTGTTCATGTATTCGGTACAATTGTGTTGAGACTACCTGAGGCCGTGAAATAGAAATTCCTAACAACTGCAAAGAGGCTCCTGATGAGTCTCCATTATTTTCTGGAAGGTAGAAAAGATAGTCTCGACAAAGAGGGACATGTACAGGACAGCAGGGGTTTTTTTGAAAGATAGATAGCCACACAGATATTGTGAGACTAACACAAATAGAGACCTTTATCCAGATAATAAGCCGCATATGACATCTAATGATGCTCTGGGATTTTTTTCTGAATTTTCAAACACACTTTTCATGAACATTCTTTTTTCAAGCTGTGTCTGAAATGGCCTAGATTTACTTTGGAGGATAAGAAAATGAGGAAGAGGATGGTCTTTGAGCTACACTAGTCCAATGCATGAGCCTAGGCAGTATCTTTCTAATCATGCTTCCAGGCTGTCAGTGGGAGAAAGCTTAGGAAAAATTTGTCAGTACGAGCAAGGCAAAAGGGAACGGAAGTACAAAGAGGTTGCTGACATTGGCTGTACGCGCTCCTGAGAGAGTGCTCCTTTGGAAAAGAGCAGTGCTGCACAACAGAGACCTGCCTTAATGATCACACAGAGTGAATTCACAGTGTGCCAATTTGCCCACAGCACCCTGTGTGGAGCAGTAAAATTCTCCCTTCTCTGTGAAACGCATGTATCAACCTCCTGCACAAGCAAGTGTTATGCTGTTCCTTGGCAACACCGGGACACGCTTGGTCTTACCACCTGAGTCAACACCCCTTAAGGGAAACTTTCAGGTCCATCTCCGCAGTTTCGCTGTTCTGTTCAAACCCATTCTGCATCACAAAGAGAGAACAGAAAATTTGAAAAACAGTATCTGAAGCATACAGTGGGGAAAAGCTAAATTCCAAGAAATTTCTGATGACCTGATAACAGAAAGACAGACAATAATTTTGTCTCACACTTGACTTTTATTAAACTTAGTAAATTACATCCATAGGGAAGAATCTCGGGGAAAACACTGTGCCTCCAGCTTCTGTTGTTATCTTATCTAAAGTTAATAAGAAAAACAATGAATAGGAACTGGAGAGTGTGAAATAAGAAGTCACGGTATTTTGTACCAGCTTTCCCTGAGCCATAAGCAAAAAGGTATTTCTAGCAGAAGCGCTTTCATAGAAACATCATCAGATCATCTATTAAAAATCACCCTGTCTCTGTAGAACAACTCCATGAAACACATACATTTTAGGGCAGGAAACATGGAACTAAAATAGGCCATCAGTAAAAGGGTTGCATAAGGAAAATTGTTTCCCCTTGGATGAACAGAAAGGTTTAGAAATTCAGTGCTGCTGACTTTTTCATTGACGTAGTATTTCCACTGCCAGAAACTACCTGATTTATTAGTGTGCTGTGATTTTATACCACCAAAGAAGAACTGCCATGAAGAACATGCATGTCAAAGAAGAACATGCATATTTTTTTCAAAGGTGACACTCATCATGAGGATACTGGAGCCCATTCCCCCCAGAACTCTGTAATATGAGTAAAATCCCTCTGAGTGACTCTTCTCTGCTGCACTGGGGTGGCAATTTACCAACATCAGGAGCACCCTGAGAGAGGGCACACCAGAGCATGAAATACACCCCAGAGCGAGAAGAACCTGTACTCGCACTCTGGCTGTCTGTGGGTAGGAGCGGGGCAAATCTCCACCAGCTAAAAGGCGTTGGAGCAGTTGCCATTCAAATATGTTTCATAAGATGGGCTTGAAAACAAATTAATACCTATGGAATAAATACATTGAAAGCTGTAGATATTTCAAAGAGAGTTCTTGTAAGATAGTTAATTGTCTTTCCTTATTGTTTTGGGGCTTTTTTTCAACTGAGGTCAAATTTTTTAGCTTCTGAGTATTTTTTCAACAAGTGTCAAAGACAAGCACTTTTTCCTTCCATTGTCACCTTGAGAATGTTATTCACTCATGCTTTCTATGGATAATATTTATAAACAAAGCAGACAAATTAAATAAGTACTGTCCTTAGTAACTAAATGGAAGTAAATAAAACTATTTTTAAATAAGATTCTTTGATTTTCACAGCAGTTAAATAGCTTTAGAAAAAAGTGAAGATTGTTACCTGAGCCCTAACTCTGAGAAGCTTGAGAAGCTTTCATCTGCGCTTGATTACACACACTTCAGGACACAAAGATAGAAATACACGGAAAAGTGCCACTGAATACTCATGTTTCTACCTAACAGAAAACAAATATTTCAGTAAAGTAATTGATGACCCACAGAGGTAACTCGCAAAGGAGACACAATTCTTAAAATCTTTTTTCTGATCTTTAATAGAGTTTGAATCTTCCTATCTTAGAAACAGAACTGTATGTCTAAGAAGAAATTGAGTTATTATGCTTAGTCATACCTATCACATAGCAATCCCTAAATACACCAGAATCAAATTAACAGAAAATTGGAATTGTCAGTCATTCTGAGACTCTGTATGTCACTTTATCATTAAGAAAAAGTATGAAACTAAATCTCCACATCAGCAACAGAGATCTAACTGGAGTGTTAATACATCTAGCAACTAATCATCCTGAAATAAATTAACCAGCTGCCAATAAAAATAATTTGTATGAGGTAATGCAAAGCACCTTTGCAAGACTGCAGCATTTGTGTAAGTTCTTACAACATTGGACATGATAATCCATTGCTGTGCTGAAATTCTTTGGCAAAACAAAACTCAAAATTACTAAACATAATTTGTAAGCTTTCTTAATATAA
This sequence comes from Mohoua ochrocephala, assembly GCA_013398855.1. NCBI lineage: Eukaryota > Metazoa > Chordata > Aves > Passeriformes > Acanthizidae > Mohoua > Mohoua ochrocephala. The sequence continues at coordinate 14,773 of VZTA01026754.1, forward strand.
ATAACTGAGGTATGAAGTAAGCACAGTTCTTTTTCCTTTCTCTGTTTTGTTTGGTTTGAATAAGAGGAACCAGAAAAAGCAAAAAAAATTCTCAAATTCCATGATAACTACATCATCACTAATCATAACAAAGAAAAACAAATTCTAATTCAAATTAATAGTGCATCTGGGGTATTAAAAAAGCAGAAGTCGCCAGTAAAGACTAAGCACTAGTGAGTTTTGTTTCTATATATATATATATCTAGAAAGCAAACTGAATAGAAGAGGAATGGGATAGAAAATACATTATAAATAATTTCAGAAATTCTCAACATTCTAGTTAAGAATAAAGCATACAAAAAAAAAATGATAGATTATTTAAACCCTGTAGATCACCAAAGCCACTTCATACAAATCGAAATCTTGGATCAAGGTTATCTTATATTAATCTGGAAGGAAATTTTCTCTAAAAATTACGCCAAACATAAGGCAAAGTCTACATTCACTGAAATACACAAATAAAACCAGTTCAAACTGCCATGCATGCCCCAATGTAAAAGTCCAGAAGGGAGGCATGTGAGAAATACATCAAAGAAGGTACAGCAGCACAAGTTAAGGAAAGATATCGAGATAATGTATATCTGTGCCTAGCAAACACAAATTATTTTGAAAGCACAGAACAGATAATACCAGAGAACACTTGAAATTTAGGTGACAAAACAAGAAGTGCTCTGTATTTGTACCTGTAGAAAGGCAATAAATTGTTAGCAACAGTGTCTTATATGAAAAAAATAAGTATAGAAGAAATTATTTTACATAGGAACATTCATAACACTTTTAACTTGGCAAAGATACTCAGATTTTTTTTCCCTTGTGCAACAAGCACTTTTCAAGGACAAACACATTGATGATTAAATTGTTTCTTTCACAAGATGACACCATAAATTATGTGCAGTTATCTCATATCATCCCAGTTGCATGTGCAGCCTGATCCTTTTCTAAAATTTTCTTGAAAGTGTTTTGCTTTTGCATTGGGTTTGTGTGGCAAGGTTTTAGTGGCAGGGATGGCTACAAGGAGGCCTCTCTGAGAAACTGCCAGAACCTTCTTCCATGTCTGATAGACCCAAGGGCAGCCAAGGGCAGCCAAGTGCAGCCAAATCCAAGACAGATTTGCCACTGGCCAAGGCTGAGACCATCGGTGACAGTGGTGGCACCTCCAAGGTAACGCAGTTAAAAGGGGAAAAGAAAGACTCGCTCACCCAGGAATTGCAGACAGAGAGAGGAGGGAGAATATGTGAGAGAAACTACAGATACCAAAGTCAGTGAAGAAGGAGAGGGAGGAGGTGCTCCAGGGCCAGAGCAGAGATTCTCCTGCATGCCATGGTGAAGGCCACTGTGAAATGTCCAGCCAGGGTCAATCCACCACAGGTTTTAAATGTATCCGTGATGAACAACATGAAAAACAGGTTGTCATTGTGTTATCCGGGTGCTGAAGAATGCTGGAACTTCACAGGCATTCTTAAGTCTGTTAAAAGCCTGCGCAATGTACACATGCACCAGGAGACTCCATTAGACCTGGCTTCTTTAATGAAGTGGAAAAATAGCTGCCTTATACATTTGTACCAAACAAGAAAATAAAATTATGTAAGATACTTAGTAAAAATAACCTAGTTTTTCAAAGATTTGAACAAGCATAACAAGCCAATAATTAGGAGAAGAAATGAAAGGTTGTAAATCTATGAGTTTGGGAATCCTCATGTCTCTGGTCTCAAAGGGAAGCTTAACTTTCCATGCCTCCCCTTTGACATTATTTTTCCCAATTATTAAGTGTGGATTATTACCTCTCCTCTAACTCTAAATGACTCTGACAAATGAAGTGCTAAGATGTAAAGTACACACTGAGCAGCACTTCAGGTTCTCATAAACACAGACAAAGTCCTCCGTGCAGCCTTTTGTGCATGTCATATAAAAGCTGCTCAACCCTGTTCTCTCCTCAAATAGATATAGCACCTCCATATCAGCTAAGGGCTTTCAATAATTGATGGTGACTGTTTACAAACTCTTCTAAAGCTTCTGTATATATTTCTCTGATGGAAATCTCTTACATCTGTACTTTAAACCTGGCTATTTAGTATGAGCAATTAAACAGGCCATCAGTCTGCAACTCCCTCTCAGTAGATGAATTTAGCCCCTAGATGCTTCAGTGTGACAAGAAACACTCACGCAGAATCACTTATTCTTTCTCAGGTTACATGTAAAACACAGAGAATTATACATAATTATTTCTTCAAATTAGAGGAGAAATACATTGTAATATTTTTGTTGAAAGGGTTGTGAGTTATCTCATGGCTTCTGGCAGGTAACTGTAACTTTGAAAGAGATTTTTATGAGCACATCTGGCTTTCGGCCAGGAAGGAAAAAATCTCATTGACGGGAAAGGTGTAATTCTCATGGAGAAGTCACTTTGGTAAACAGTTGTTTCAAGGCAAATAACAGTGAAACAGGATATAAAAAGCTCTATAGAACTTCTATAATAACTGTGTTTTCATATATTAAAGTGTAAAATGATACAGCCCTTGTCAATAACTAACATTATCCAGTATAGTCCAAAACAACCTTATGTTTCCTAAAGGCATTCCAAGATCTAGGAATTTTAACTAATTTTTCTTTTAAACAGGATATTTAATAGTCTTTGGCACTGGAACTTTACTGTATGACGTAAAGTAGGACAATGCAGACTTGACATGAAAGATTTTGTAATTCAACGCTGCAGAACCGAGAAAGTTGATGTAGGCTTGCCTTTCCCATTTGATTAATAGGAATTTAAAAACTGTTTCACTGAAACATTAACACTTGGTTCTTTGGCTACTTCTGTCATAAGTCTTGTTCAAATATATGATGAAAACTGAAATTACAGATTTGCACTTCAGTTTTCATATTTGGATGCTTTTAGAAACAGGCTTATCTTATTTTTTTTGAAGTATATTCACAGTAAAATAATGTAAATTGAGATAGCCAAAGTGTACATCTGGTTTGCCTGTTTGATCAAAATTATTTGGATGGGGGACACAAAGGATTCTTTGTTGTTGTATGGCCTAGTTGATGATGAACATACAGTAATCTGTGCACACAGTTGCACACACACTTTAAATTAAATGAAATGGAATTTTTTTCAGAATAAGAGAATATATTTCCAAAAGCTTTCTGATCATCTTAGCTGGAATATGTAATGGTATAGCCTTGTAAACAAACCAAGTTTCTTTATGACAACATTTATGATATTCATTACATAAAAATTTAAATTCACAAAAAGCAATGCCTACAAAGCACTTGTGCCCTGTGGGTGGTATTTTAACAATTAGTATTCTGTGGAGGTACGATTCCTCTAAAAGGCCACAGAGATGGGCCTGGTATGACAAGGCACATTTTGAAAGAAATCTCTTTGCCCTTTAAGATTTGGTCTACTAACTCTATGTGGAAATAGAATTCCTTCATCTTCTCCTTTTGCCTGAAAAGGGACATCCTGGCAACTCTTCACACTTTTGTTAAAAATAAAAGTCATGGTCCAGGAATGTGAAGTCAATGTGGACCAAGCAAACTGTGAATACACAGCTCACATATTTAGTGACAGAAAGCACTAGAAGAAAATCCATAGAGAAATCAAAAATATAGCTATCACAATAGTTCAGCAGAGTAAACAATTTCATGAAATATTACTATAATCTTCCTAATAGTTGCTATTTATCTGATCATAATGAGCAATACTGGTGTAGGTTCCTAAAAGTATCCTTGCATTCTAAACTCATATTTTATGTGTCTATAAACTTGTGTATATACATATGTATGAATATATTTACATGAACAAGAACAGGAAAAAGGCAATTATGATGTTCTAAATTCAGTATTTCTACCTGAGGCTGACACTGGTTGCAAATTCTCTTTTTGACTGCTCATTTCTCTTTTGTACCTTCCTCTTGTTTAGGTACACTTAAACCAGAACAGAGAGGTACCCAGGAAGTGCAGGGCTGAGGTGTGATTTACCAGTCTTTGAAACATCTTTTAACCCTATGGTGTTTGGAGACTCAGGTGGATTAATATTTGTAACAGCCTGGAAAGATTAGAGGTTCCTACAGCTTTTGTGGATAGCATAGGCATGGCAGTTTTATTTAATCCCTACGACTTGAAAGTACTTTATTGTATGTAGAAAAAAAAGGAATTATGGAAAGGTTGCAATGTTTGCTTAAAATCATACAGAATTTCTGAAACAGCTACAAGTAGAAAGTTGATCTATTGAAGTCTCACATTTTTAATCGCAAACCACATGTTCAATGTAAGAACAAATTATCTGACACTAATGGTATGCTTGATACTGAATATTACTGGCAGTGGGTATTTCTTGAAACTAAAACTGTAATTATATATTTCAAGTGAATAATTTAGTGAACCAAATCAGAAAAGTCCTAACATAATATTAATATCAACATATAACATACACAGCCTAAGTCAAGCTAAATTTAATTTCTGTTCTTGCCTCATTCCTTCTTTTCTCCTCCTGAAGTTATTGGTATGAAAGCAAAGTATTTGCTGTGGGAAAAAAAGTATTACAACATGAAAGGAAATTACTACAGATTTGGGAAATTGAAGAGACATATGGCTTTTTTCTTGATGGAGATAAAATACTTTGCTTTCATTTTTGTAATGCGATATGATATACAGTCATGCAGAGATAAGTATACATAGGTTCCATAGATGTCAGATTTGAAAAGGAAAACTAAATATGAAAAAAAACCAAAGTGAAACAGGGTTAAAAAAAGCTGTATCAAAGATTGGGTCCCACCCCCACCAAAAAGGAATTGGATAAATATTACTTTTGTCTGGTTTAAAATCTCTTCGCTCTTTCTTGGTTAAATTACTGTGTTTTAAAGTGCAACTAAAAAACACAGATCAAACAGTTGAGTTCAGATTCTGAAGAACTCCAAGTACTCCACCTGTTGCTGGAGAAGAGAGAAAAAATCATGGCTGTTTTCCTCCTGACCATTTACAGTTCAGAATAAATAGTGTCAAACAAACTTTTTCTCATCATCAGAAAGCAGCCTTCAAAAATATAGCTAAGCAGCAGCATAAAAGAGATTTTCCAGTTCATTAATTGAATGAACTCTGATAACATCAGGCTTTTGCACAGAAATGAAATACATACACTTCTACATACGCCTTGCTAGAATATATGCAAAAGCACCAGGTGTTAAACATATGTATCGAGATAAAGAAATAAAGTAATTATTTTCTAAAATAGAAAGCAGTAACATTTAGCTACAGAAGATATTTATTAAATTTTTTTTTAAATTAATCTAGCATGGGAAAAAGAGGCAATCAACAGTGCTAGTATCTCAAGGTTCTCACCAAAAATGTTGTAAAATTCCTCTAAGGAATGAGTGTTACATCATCCCAGGAAATTAAATTTTACACAAGTGAGCAGTGAAAAAAAGATAATGAGAAAAGGTACCCCAACCAAGAATAAAATCTAGGCTTCTCAGGTTAGTGTCCTATTTGCTCTGCTATGCCTGTGTTCTAAGGTTAGCAATCTGTCATCTTCCTTTTTCAACAGTTAGGATACTTTCTTAGGATTTCTTGTGTCAATGCAATTGTTTTCCATGAGAACAGTTATTAAAGGGAATGAAATTATTCTGTACATTACATTCAGGAAGTCACCTCTACTGACAGAAGGTTTTTATAAAAAACAAGGGTTTCCTCTCTTAGCATAACTGATTGCTTTTTAAAAGTAGCAGTTAATTAGAAAGGAAATTGCAAGTACAGCTATGCAAAAAGTAATGTCAATAGCACAACTCAAAACAAATCCATGAGCTGAAAGAAGCCTGAATTTGGTAAATAGATTTAATTGCAACTTGTTCTGCTTTGTAAGTACTTAGCAGCTCTATATTTGGTAAACAGAAAAGGTTGATACTATTTTGCCTTGTGTGTAAAATACAAACAGCCTGGGCATTGGTTTATTCCAGTCCATGTCTTGTTCCCGTAGGAACTCATTATCCTCTAGCAATGACATAAGACGTTAATCTTGGATGAGCATAGGTCATGTGAAAACAGAAAATAAAAAGGAAAGAAGAATATAAAATAGTAGTTTTCAGATATTTTTTACCCAAACTGAATGCTCACTGAAGGCATGCATGCCAGAGTTCCTAATGCTTATAATGAAGGTGCTTCCTCCTGACAATAGCATGCTCCTGCCAGGACATCTGGATATTCTTCTCTTATTTTTTTCACTGTGTTTCTTAATTTAATAAAAAGGAATAAAGGACTGACTTTGTAGCTTCTTGGATCTTCACATTTCAAGAGAAAATAATCCCAGTGAGGAAAAAAAAACCAAACCCCAAATAAACAAAATTAACTTTGTAAGTCCTAGTTTTTTCCTCATATTTGTCACTAATATGTTGCAGGATTAGGAATCAAATCTCTTTTATTTAAGATACAGATTCCCCGCTTTTCTTAAAATTTTCTTTTGGCCTTTATTAAGACCTTCTCATGAAAAATTTGGTAGACTATTTCATGGTAGAAAGAAATATGAGTGAGAAATCATTTAAGGGAGAGTTCTTCCCTTCTAAGTTAGGTTAGGCACAACTTTAAATTGTCTTGCACTAGTCATACCTGATAAAACAGCTGTCATTTTAACATATATGTTGCTCAAGAAAGAAATTCAAACAAAGTTTCTTAAGAATTTCACAAAGTAAAATAATTTTTAACTTTTTCCTTTTTATAAACTCTTTCTTCAACTGCTTTTAATTTTGGAAAAACTGCAGAAACAGGCCAATCCCAGAGAGGGGAATTTTCTAGATAACTACATTTTGTCAGAATATTTTTTGAGGGATACTGCCATTGGGAAATGCTTAAAAAAGGAAGGTAAAAGTACTTTTTAAAACTAAAGTCAAAAATAAACTTTTATTTTGAACTTTCACTGAAACTTAGACCAAAACCCCATGAATATAATCTGAGAATTCAACATTTATAACTTGAAGTGGCCATTAATTAGAATCATAAGATTTCCTTTGTTTCTTTGACCAAGAATAATTTTTAACCTTGTTTTTCAGAGGCAGATAGATACATTTCTATGTATGTATCATGTCTGTCCAGAAGCTTCTTAGTAATTTGAAACAATTTTGGAAAACATAGAGATTACTTTATTATGTTTTCACCCTTGAAAATAATCAGGTACACAGATAATTAAGAAGTCCCGAGAAACCTATAAGAAGCAAACCAAAGGTAGTCTACAGCACTGACTCATATCTGAGAGTGATTACACAATGTCACATTCTTTGGAAAGCCTTGAAAGACAACTTTTTTCAGTGTGATAGAGGTGAGAAACCTTAAGAAAGAGATATCCAGAGGCCCTTCCTGCTATGCTTGTTTCAGATAACACATCACTTGTAAAACAGGACCATGACAGATATGTCTTGATACTGAGCTCTTCTTCATAACATTCTGGATCTCCTCTGGAAAACCCAGACCTGTATTCAAACTTTGAAACTTTTCAAACTTTGTCCTTTCAACTGACTTCCTCCCAGTGCACATGAGAGCATCGAAGAAGAAAGGATGCTACTCAGTGCCTCTACATAACAGCACATTTCCATTTCAGAAAGTCAAGAGAGGTTCTCCCTTGTAGCTTCCTCTGTACAAAAAGAGGGAGAGGAGTGGAGAAAGGATGCATCTGTTTATTTTATACCTACTATAACATCTTTCCTTTAGGAAGGCAGAAACAGCCCATGGAAGCAATAGAGGTGAGATTTCATAGAAGCTATTAAGTTTAAAACAAAAAAGAGCTTTGCTCTGTTATCACCCCTCTCTGTTACCTCACAAAGCTGACTGGATCTGTTATTGATCTAAGGCAAATGTAAGGATCATTTTCCATACAGCCTAACAGCAAATACATCAAACCTTAATAACATGTAGCAGTAATATATGAATTAGCAAGTATCACAGACTTTGGACTCAGCAGTCCCTAAGCTTTCTTTTTAAAGTAGCCTCATTTCTCTCACAGCTGCATAAACTATTCATATAATAATGTGGCAATATTTTAGGTGATATAAAAAGTTTAATAAGCAGAAAACAAAATATGACCAAACATACCATCCTCTAAATGCAAGATTCTGCTTTATCTGATTATTTATTCCTCTGATCACATTAAAAGAATTAAATTTCTCAAAATGTCTGCATAGTCATGTGTAAGAATAAAAGCAGCACATTGACAATTTACTTCAAGCCAGTTTCCCTAAGACTCTTAAGCTGTGTGATAGAGAGAGAACCCCTTGTGGTTTAACCCCAGCTGGCAACTTAGCACCATGCAATTTCTCACTCGCCCCTCTGACACAGCAGGGAGGAAAATTGAAGAAAAAAAAGGAAGCAAAACTCACAGGTTGAGATAAGAACAGTTTGATAATTGAAACAAAAAAAATAGAATAAGAATAAAATAATAATAATAATGAAAAAAAGAGAGGGAGAGAGAAATAAAATCCAAGAGAAACAAGAAATTGCTCATGATCCCCGGTCAGTGGACTGATGCTCAGCCTGTTCCTCAGCAGCAGTTGGCATCTCCTGGCCAACCCCTCCCGGTGTATAATTTGAGCATGGCATTCTGTGGCATGGAAACCCTTTTGCTGGTTCGGACTGGTTGTCATGGTTATATTCCCTTTCAACTTCTAGTGCATTTCCTTACTTGTAGACCATAAGACACTGAAAAGTCCTTCACTTGGGGTAAGCACCACTAAGCAACAACCAAAACATCAGTGGGTTATCAACATTAGTGTCATCCAAATTCAAAAGACAGCACTACACCAGCTAGGAGGAAAATTGACTATTCCAGCTGAAACAAGGACAGAACTATATTCTAAAAAATGTTTCAAACAGGATGTTTGCAAGTGTTTGTCTAGTTGAGACAAGATCTTCAGTTTTCCAGGTGTTTACAAATAACCTCCTTGTGTAGTTCTTGTGTAACACGTTTCTAACAAGCCACAATTTTTGTACAGCATGCTGTAAAAGAGAAATATGTGAAAAAGGAAAGAACAACAACAACAAAGCAATAAAACTGCAGAGTTCTATAGTGCTTATAAGGAACACAGCAAGAAACTATCTGAATATGAGACCAGAAGTTTGAGGGTTTTTTTCATTTTTTCAAGCAGATGTCACAATAAATAATACTGTCACTGTAAATAATCCCTCTGTCACTTCCACTGCATGATGTTTTGCTGAACAGCCCCAACTCTGTCAGCCTGTCTTCAGAGCAGAGGTGGTCCGGCCCTCTGATCCTCTCCAAGGTCTTTCTCTGAACTCACTCAAACAGGTCCACATCCTTCTTATGGTGGGGACCCCAGAGCTGGATGCAAGACTCCAGGTGGTGTCTCACCAGAGCAGAACAGAGGGGCAGAATCCCCTCCCTTGCCCTCCTGGCCACACTGCTTTGGATGCAGCCCAGGACACATTTGGCTTTCTGGGCTTTCCGGGCTGCAAGCGCATGTTGCTGGGTCATGTCCAACCTCTCATCCACCAGCACTCCATATTTGTCTTGGCAGGGCTGCTCTCGACCTGTCCATCCCCCAGCCTGTGCTGATACCAGGGGTTTCCAGTTTAAACTAAAAAGTAGCATGTTTTCAGATCACTGAAAAATGCATCTACATTTGTTTTGTCTTTAAAGAAAAAAATAATTAAAAGCAGGTTTCATTGCTGAGAGGCAGAAATCCCTATTTTATAATTCTCTCATGAATTTTTAAGAGTAGTAGTTTTACTTTAGAACAATTTGGTTGCAATTGAAGGAAGTATGTAGCTGTTTTGGTCATTATCTATGGTAACAGAGCAACATGAAAGACTAAAAATAACACTTTAGAAAATGCATAAGGAAAGGAAAGGAAGAGAAAGAAAGGCTAAAAGTAGAAAGATATCACCACCTTTGGATCCAGCAATGGGGTGTTGGTCAAAGTGATGGTTGCAGTCTTGATCCATCATGGGTGGGGGAAAGCCCCCAAAATATGTCATTCAATGGGTCAATGTACATTCACATACACAGGTATATGTGGGAGCACCCAAGCATCTTCCCTGGAGGGCGTTTTTCACACTTTTACTTTTGCAAAAGACTCTGGATCTGTTGCAACACTGTGGATCATGTGCAGACCTCCGGTGGAAGGCCTCAGGAATCAGTCTATCAGGGACAATATATTTACTAACATAACAAATAAGACAGACTCTGACTTTGGGGGTCTTGGATTGTTTATGGCCCCTCCTAAGACGTGGCAGCTGCCTCTCATGTCAGCGTAGTGGAGCCAGTAATGCTCCATCAGAAAGGATGAATACCCGCAGATGTGAGTACCCTCAGATGGGAGTGTGAATGTCCTGTCCTGTGTGAATGTGACCTTCTGGGGGGCAGGGGATGGGTGGGCAGTTTTACAACTGAGTTTTGTAAAAGAGGACAATTGGAATGATAAAAAGCACCATTCTGCCTCCAAAGGATCTGCTTCTTATCAACATTTTCCTTTATCTGGCTCAAAACCCAGAGCCTCCTGTGTGGGTCCTCACCCCCTCTGTCTTATTCAGACCAGAGGCTTTGTCATCATGCACCCAAAAATTCACTTCCTCCCACCTGGGGGGTTGCAAACCCAGCCACAGCAGATCACTCTGCCACCTCCACAAATTGACAAATGTTTGAGCCATCAACCGTTAACATCTCATTCTCTCATACTAACTAAATAGTTTGGTTAACTAAATAGTTAACCAAAGAAACTCCTGACAAAGCAGGAATCTGCAACAGTTTGGCACCTTATGCAACTATGAAAAAACCCCAAACACTAAATATGACTGAAAATCACATGGACATGGAAAGCAAATTAAATTACTGACTTTTTTTAATGCCTTAGAGCTGTTTTACTTGCTAATGCCGTGGGTAAAAGCAGTAATGCATCTAAAAATTTGCTTCTTTCCTTAATACAATCTGTGTTAATCATTCCATACAAATAGAAAAAGCCGATAACTTGATTACTGAAATTTCAACAGCCATTTATTACAGACCACCAGAAGCATGACTACAAAGGGGACAGCAGCAAAACCAAATAATTTTGCCAATTATACTTGAGTGGGAGTATCTTAATTGTTAAATGGGTCTATAATGGATAATAGGACCAAACACATTGTGCTGCAGGCAAAAGTTACATTAATGTTAAGGATGATGAACCAAGGATCTACTTTAACAAAAATAAAGTCAGACTTAATCCGACTCAACTCTAATTTGTTATATTTCAAAGAATATCAGCATGATATAACAACTTGATTCTCAGTCTCCTCTTCATGAAGTGTCACATTTACACTGGAAAAAAATCTCATCCAGTTGTTTATTTCAATAATCACAACACTGAATTTTCCAATCATCCACAGCAGAATGGCAGGTACTTAACCATACATTATTAATGAAAAATATTCATGACATTAAACTGTATCACTCTAAACATTCTTTTCGAGGCATTAAAAAAGTAGCAAAATATATAAAATAAGTGCTTAAATTATTGTTATTCCTATTACTATTACTGCTATTCAAGAGGAGATTGGAAGAGAATATGTCCACACGTTAACACATGAACTGCCAAAAATCCACTTCAACTGTTCAGGGGCTGTCTCATTAACGAGTGTTACAATAGCCAGATACAGGAAAAATTGCTATTTTGATTGTAACACAAAGTCTAAGAATGTCTATTTTATTAGCATTGCAATATATTTTGAATATCTTCATTGCAATTATCTGACAAACATGGATTGTTACATCCCAATCCATAGCACTGAAAGTTTCCTACACTGGTATAATAGACGGAATACTCTTCTTAGGCAACAGCTGCTAAAATACAAATCAGTGATTTAACAATACAGGTGTTGTTTTTTAACAATACTCATACTTAAATTTCACTCTTCAAAAATGACAAATGACTTGGAAGATGAAATTAAGGAGAAGGCTGTAGAGATTAACTATTTAAACCCAGAATGTTGTAATTTTGTATCCCCTTCACCATCCTCAAGTTCTCTTCAAAGCATTGGTATGATTTAATAATGCTATTTGACCCTTAGCTCTCATATCAACGTGTATTTCACTGAAAATGCAACTGGAGGAGGGACTATATACTTAGCAATATAAAAAATAAGACAATATTTCAAAAAAATTAACTTACAGGACACTTGGGAGCAGATTTTGCTTTTGAGGGAGAGAAATCTCCTGGAAAGCAGTAACATGGAAATCTTTGAAACCTTGTTCAAACTCTTGGTTTTGAGGCTCACGCTTAAAATTTTCACACAAATTGACTTTTGGAGAATATATACAGAGACCTTCAAGAAATTTTCAAGCTCCTGGGTAATCTGGAAGTAACAGCGCTTCGAAATAATGTACAAATTAGATATATTAGCAGACAAACAAGTAAAAATACTTCTTGTGCACTTGTACATTTCAAGACCTTGTGTTTTTCAGCAGCTATTTAACACTTGTGGAGATCTTCTATTGTGTTTACTCAGCTACTTAACATTAGGCAGGAGCAAGCATCTATGCTGAATGTTTGCCGAGCCAGATCATCCAGTAAATTAAATTTGACACGGAGTCCCCGCCAGCGCAGCACCTGCTCCTGCCAAGTGCAGCTCGTTATAAATGTGATGGGTTCAGCCTGGTGCCACCTGTGCAGTTTGGCAGTGCTGCTGATTGCTTCTCGCTCAAAGCTGCTCACCAGGAGCTCTTACTCACCCCTTGAGCACCCGTGGCGCAGCAACAGAGTAGGATGGAAGACAAAGATTTACAAAGGCAGGACTCGAGGCTAGCTTTCACGAAGACACAATATGCAGTGTCTGAGAAGAGGGAACCGCGGGACAGTGAAGTTGAATCTTTGAGCACCAGAGGAGCTGGCAGCCTCTGCCCCCATGGGCCACTCACTGACAATGGAGAGGAGCTGCGCTGCCTGAGCTGCTGAGCAGTTACCTCCCACAGACCCATTCTGTGTGCTTGACTCATTTTGTGTTTCTAATTCTTAATAGTTCATTTTCTCTTACTGATTTTTGGTAGTTGAGTGGTTTCTTAAGAATTCAGCTTGTTCTCATCTAATAACTCTGTCTCTTTCCTCCTACTCTGTCCACCCCCTTCTCTTAGTGTTTCACAAAACCCCCTGGCCTGGGTCTGATCTTCATTCCCTGAAACACCAACTCTTTTCATTTAAAAGATTGCTTGTGTAAACAAATCATCTTATTCACTGGACTTTCTTCTGTAACTCTATATATATCTCTTTTGTAGTGGGGAGCCCAGAACTTGACAAAGAAATCCAGGTGGTGCGGACGGTGTACTCTGCCCTGTCATCCATATTGTTAATGGAGAATTTGATAGGATTTGATCCAATATTGGCTCCTGGAGTACACTGCTGCGTCCCAACTAGACTTTGTTCCAGTGATCACCACCACTCAGAGCCCTGCTATCAAGTTCTCAATCCACCATCACAGCCTGATCATCCAGCTCATACTTATCAGCTTCTCTGCGAGGTTTTGTGGGAGATGGTATTGAAAGCTTTCCTGAAGTCTAGGTAGACAATACCCACTTCTCTCCCTTCTACCAAGACAGTCACTTTGTGTATCAAGTCAGGCAATCATGGCTTCTCACTAGTGAATCCATGATGATACTGATGACCTTGACCTCTCTGTGCCTGGAAACTGCTCCGTCACCTTCCCAGGGACTGAGGTGACCAATATATCTATAGGCCTTGCTACATTTTTTCTTTGCAGTTACACAACCTTTACATTCAGGGAATTGAATGTTTACATTTTAACCTGTGGTTTAAGGATCCCATTTTTTACTCAGATTACACATGCAGACACTCAGGAAATTGCACTGTAAGAGGTACCATACTAGGAATCTCTGAAATCAGAGAGTATTTAATGAAATTTAAGGAGAAATCTGCATCCTAGAAGGAAACAATATAAAATATTCCAATAGAGAGATATCAGTGCTCATTCTGGAATTTATAAAGACCAATTAAGTTGAACTGTTTCATTTAATATAACATGAGCAGAAGCAGCATATGAGTCCATTTCACACCCAGTAATTTCCTAAATATTCACCCTATAAAAATAATTTTTGAAAATAGTGTTTTGTGTGAATCCAAATTATAATCCTTGTCCTGGTTTTTTCTATGTTTCAGGTTTTTTTCATTTTCTCTACAGGATCTGAGGCAACATTTCGCATCCAACACTTAGAACACTCCAATATGAAAGAGACAAGACCTATTCCTTAAGCCATGTAATTAAATTCAGTATTTCTCATCTCTCTGCCAGCAGGAATACCAATTTGCTTAAGTCATAAAATGAAAAAAATTCACTTAACAAGCAGCTATTTAAAACCAGGGCTTATTTATTCAAGGCATAGTAAACACTTGACATATTTCTTAAGTGTTTTCCTCTGCATTTATTGTCACAGCCCCACTCACAGACCGTTACTGTCCTCCCTATTGCTCTGCAGTTAACTGTCTCTTACTGGGTGAGGAGATGCCTGTGAAAAGCAGCAAGGACATGTTCTCCCTTCCTTATGAACTCTGTTCACTTTCATATTATTCCATTAAGTTTTCTCTCACAATATCTACTCCCACATCCATCTTTTAAAATTCTACTTTTTCCAGCCACATTTTTTAAGAGAAGTTGATTTCGCTCTTCTCTGCTTTCAAAGAGTATGAGGGAGCAATTTTACCAATGGCACAGAAATACCTAAGTTCCTTATATACAAGCCCAGGTGTAAGCAAAACATGCAGATAGGTTTTTCATTTAATCTGGAACATGCTGATCCAAAAGGCTAATGCAACCAGAGATGCAGTGGCGGTCAGCTTATTGCAAGTGGTGTGTTTTGAATTCCATTTGCATACAATTGCAAGAAGTAAATCTGCAGAAAGGCAAATGATTCACAAATTCCTTATTTCTGTTCTTCAGGAAAGAAAATATAATTCGTGTTACTAGATACTGTGGCAAAATTTCCTTCTTATGACACAGTAAGAAACTGAAGACACTTTTCATTGGAAAGCAACAGTAACCTCAGTTCTCAGTGGTGCACACAGAGCTTTAGAGCAAGATTACAATATTGATGAGAGGATCACTCATTTACTCATTAGCACTCATTAAGCAATTGCGCATTTACTGTCTCTTAGTCTCCTTCTCATTTAAGAAGAGGAGAAAGAAACATATGTGCCTAAGATTTAAGACTCTGAAGTCAACCTCATAAACAAAACCAAGTATTTTACAAACCATGCATCATGAACAAACTTGGAATATCTCTTGCTACTTGGCACTGCTGATTCCAATTTTCAGAAACATTATTATCCCAATAAGGGGAGAACCACTTTTTTTCAAAGGAGAGATGCGCATTTCTCTCTGTCTATGGCACGATAAATGGTGGTCTTACAGTCTTCCTTGGCAAAAAATATATTGCTTCGCTGTTAACACTCACTTTAAAGCAGAGTAGATTGTTTTAGAAGATAAAATATTGCTTGATGTTCTGCTGCTTGTGTTAATTCACCACTCTTATGATTATTTTGCCTGAAGAGCGGAGACTTTACCACAAAGTTTCTAATTATCTGTCCAGCAGAGCTTCCCCAAACACTGGCAGAAGACCATATGCTTAAGGGCAACTGTGCACTCCACAAAACAACATGTAGCTTTGTCATCTCCCCCTAGCAGATAGCCTCTGCTCATGATGATAATAGCAGACGTGCTACCCTGACCTAAATGGTGCTTGCACTAGAAAAACCGTATGTTTTATGATTCAGAGGTCTTCAACTCAGTTTCTACAATAATTCCTCCAGAGTCTTTGCATGCATTGGGATGTTACTGTATTGTAACAGATTAATTCATAGTTCAAATAGAGCATATGCCCTCGAATATATTTCAAATGAAGAAAAATCATAATTTTGACTGGAATTACAACCTCAGTCAGAACAAGCTGTCCCCATCCAGACATTAGACAAGCTGATTTTAATCCCTCAGGGTTGTTCATTCAAAGAACTTAAAAATATCTGACTTATGTGCTGACCATTCCATCACACTAAGCCAAATTTTTAGTCATCGACTGCTATTTGTATCCTAAAGCTGCCCTAGGCTGGAGCTTAGGTTTATCAGGAAAGCATTGGAGTCAGGCTCTTCATGGGTGATGCTGCCTGCATATTCCTGAGCCATCTGACAAACCGATACCATTGCTCCCATTCACTTTGCTATTTGTTCCCATAACCTTACAGATGGGCATTTTTTTGTATTTAACTGGGATTACAGAAAAAAGGTTCTCAGCCACTCCATAGGAAAAAAATTAGATTAAGAGGAATAAATTTCTAGAAAGATACCCGATAACCTGATAAGCATGAGTTTGCACAATAAGCAGAAGAAGGAAATCTACAGTATTATTTTTTGATAAATGGATACACTATGCAAGCAAGAATTACAAACAATTATTAGCAGCAAATAATTCATTGCTGGATGGCTACTACAGTAAATATAAAAATCAATTCATGCTAATATTTGAACTCTACAGACAAAGCGAAACCACTTTAGAAATTTGATTCAATTGCCCATAAATTTGTATTTGTTCTAAGACAAATGAAGACACATACATCAATATTGCTCTCAGAGCTGGAATGGAAATGAAAAAAACACCTCCTTCACTTAGTGGACAGACAACGGGAAGCTTTTAATTTATGGCCTCGATTCCTAATAGAATAGGCAAATTAATAATTTCTTTAAAATATGGCACACAACCATTATGTTTCATTATGAAATAGATAGATCTTGAAGTTTTTCTACCAGTCACCATTATTCAAGACTTCTATTACCTTAAGCCTGCACACCTAGCCATTTTTTTTCCATAGAGATGCTTGAATTTTCCCATGTAGAGTTTTTCTAAAAGCACACACATGCATATGTCACCAGCAGCAGTTTTATTCTACAGACACTTGGGATGACTGATAGCTGAAACGGGACCAACCACAACAGCACCTAAGAAAGCCAATGAAGAAACAAAAGAAAAGCAACTACACCTCATATGTGTACTCTATTTGAATGAAAGAAACAACAAATAATCTCTTTTTTCTAGAGGAGGCAGCACTATGAAATAATCAGGAAACTAGAATATAAATAACAACCTTAAAAGGAAACATCTACCAGGGCAGAAACCAGGGCAGTCTTTGTATCACACCTCTTCAAATCCTCAGTTTTCCTCCATCCTCATAGTCATGGTTTAATTGACAAAAGTTAGTTAAACTTGAGAGGGGGTGGGAGAGCTATTTTTTGTTGAATACCACTAGTTCTCAAGAGGCTAACCCTAAGTCTGATTCCATAAAAGTGTGTCCAAAATGGAATAGGTTTGTTGAATGAATTGTATGGTACTGATGATACTTAGTGCACACCACATGCATATTCGGAGACTGGAGTAACTTTAGTCTGATCCCATGAATTGTCTATCAACTTCTGCAATACATTTTTCTATTCAGTTTCATCTTGAAAAGATCTACTTTTCATGACCACTCCAAGCTACCAAAGAGAGTTAAGTGGAATTATCAGGATATCTACTCCCCATGCACAACTCTGGTCTGAACGAAGGCATTTATGTAGATACACTTTAAGCAGTGGTGACACATAAAATATAGAACAAGAGAAAATAAATTACATAGGAAATAAAATAATAGCTAAAACACAAGTAGCAAAGGAAGGAAAACAAAGTAATATAGAGTGCAGAAAGGCAGCATTAAACAAACAAAATCTTCCCATCATTTGAACTAGGAGTTTAATTATTTCTCTAAATTTCTTTTATATAATCATATCTACATATTCAGCACAGACATTTTATAGGGTTTATAGATAACAGGATGTATAAAGCTTAAAGAGGTGGGGGGAAAGTAAAGAAAAAGGAAATTTTTATCTAAAAACGCACGAAAATTTTTATTATGAATACATTTCTATGAAATTTTTTCTAAAAGAATAGTTACAAGTGAAAGGATGATAGTGTGAAAAAAAGTGTTCTGAGTGCATCTGGGCCAGAATTCTGTTCAAGTGAATTAATAAAGAACTAGGTGACCTTTCTCGGTTGCTTTGAGATAAGAATACCAAAAAGAAAAGAATCATAGCTGACTAAACACTCTAACCAGCTTATCTTTTCCATCAGCCTACTGACAGTTCTGATTGTAGATTGAGGTTTGTTTCACACCTACAGTCTGTTGCTACAACTTAATAATTCTAAGCTGCTATCACCTCATGTAACCTTGTGGACTTTAGTGCTATCACCCTATATTTACACGACCTACAGACCCTGTTTTTAGAACGTCTTGTGTACCATAACTCATTTCTCCTGTGCATCTTCAATCCCACTCTCAATATGGTACTTTTGAAGGAAAGTCCCTTCAAAATTTTGAATTTTGAAGTATTTTGTAGACTCCTTTGAAATAGTAAATGTTTAGGTTTTCTTCCCATAATCATTTCCATTTTTTGTTTTACAAAATATGTAACATTCTAATCAAGTACTGAATATAAATTAGTGCTTTCTCCTTGTGTAATCTAAGGATGACCTAAAAGAAATTGTCTATTTTAAAAATAATACCAACAGGTCCATAACACTATGAGCCTGGAATTGCATTATCTTCATTTTACTCAAGCAAACTCAGACATAAAATGCATAAAAGCTCATTTGCTTAAGAAGTAGAAATCACAGGGCACAATGACTTGAACTGAATGTGTGAACTCAATTTTGATCCAAAGGTATTAAGGAGAATTTAAAGGTCCCTTCCAACCTGGACTGTTCTAATTCTGGCTTATTATTTAAGCTAAATTATGCAATCTACTGTACTTCTGCACTGAAAGTGGCAAGTTAAATCAGTAAATTTACTATAACATTAAATCAGTAAATTCACCAAACCATAATGAATAATTTTGGGGGCTTTCTAAGACAAATAACAGCTAAGTCTCTAAGGTCTCCATTTCTTCGGAAAAGAAAGATAGCAAGATGCACTTACCTTATTTTAGAGACTGAGATTGTACAAAAAGGTGACAAGAAGGAGGAGAAGGAATAAGAGGAAAAGGAGAAAGAAGAAAATGAGGAAAAAGAAGAGGAAGAATAGCACACCACTAAATAAGTGAGATAGAATTACAAAATACTTTGGGTTGAAAGCTGCCTCTGGAGGTCATCTGGTCTAAGTCTCTACTCAAAGCAGGATCTATTTCAAAATTAGATCAAAATTCAAAGTTAGATCATACTCATAGACTGAAGAGCAAAACAACACTGCCTGACATGACGGTGCTATAGGCTGCCATGAAGAAGTCTATCTGTTTTCGTAACATCCAGGCACATTGCCAGCAGAGAAAAAAAGCTATGGTAGTTTTACTTAAAGAAAAAAAAATGCAAACCAACAAACCAATTAATAAAGAACAAAACAAAACAAACAAACAACACCCCCCAAAACAACCCCACACAAAAAAAACCCCAAAAAACCTCTACATGCAATACCATAAGTACATTTCAAAATTCAAACACGTTCTTTTTATTAGCTATGACATAAATTTGTCTGTATCAATTTCTGATCTCATCACCATATTTGAGAGTGTCATTGGTAAAACTTTAAACATAACTTAAATTTACCTGTTGGGTTTTGACCATTTGGGGGTTTTATCTCACTTTGCATTTTATAATGCTTTTAAAATTTGCTATCCTGCATTCTAGAGTATCAAACATACTGTGAGAATGTCTCTTGTTGGGAAAACTGAAAAGAGAGCTCCAAGTGACAAAAAAAGAAGACTGAAAAATGTGATATTGATACATATTACAGTTATAGCTATGATGAAACTGAAAACATTTACAAGATCAATAGTTAAGAAACAGCAATATCATCAAGCTATATTAGCTCATCTGAATGTCTAGCAGACTATGATGTTTATCCTTTTATGAAAACAGCATCACATGATATGTATTGAAAAATATCAGGATATTAAAAGTGGATTTACTAAAAGTAGGCCTGTTAAACTATTTCCTATTTTCTCAGGTGAGTGAAAAAGAAAATACTGAACATATCTGTGAGGCAACTTATTACAGAAGACAGATCAAGGAAAATATTTTCATTACCAAGACCATATCTTAGATCAAAACTGAGAACAAAATAAAGAAATGGAGAGAGGAGGGGAAATGAAAACTGAACCTTTAGCTCAGAAACTGTGGCAAACACACACCCACAGACATATTTGGACACTGGTAAAACCTGAGATTTGTTGACATATGTAAACATTAAGTATATTAAACATGATGGCCCAATTATAACACTAGAAATCACAGTACTACACGAGGCCACATGCTCTTTAGTAATCGCAATCACTAACAGATTCTGAGGAATGCTCTGAATTAGTATTTTTTTCTATAGATGAAAAGTGAAGAAAATCTGAAGAAAAGCACATCAAATCCTTTTCACTGAGATCTAGGTGACTGTCATGTTTCAAAAAATCTACATATTGCTCAACTAAAAGAAATATGTTGTTTGAAAGACCTTTGGAATTTTGAGTGAGGTGTAAAAAATCAGAATCTACATACTAGTTACCTTTACTCAGAAAATACAGACACATTTTTTACAAGGGAAAACATAAATATCAATAGTCACAGGAAGAAAAAAAGTGTGGTCTCAATCATTTCACAAACCTTTTCTGTTTCCTGGTGAAAGCAAGTATTCACTTTTGGTGTAGTATCACCAAGACACTAATAAAAAAACTTTGTGACATCTAGCTCATTCAGGTTTTGATGTTATGTCTTCAGAATCTGGAAATAATATTAAATTTTTTGCCTGATGATTACTTCCACATGGTTTCTTGAAGTAATTTTACAGTGTCAGTGTAATCGTATTAGTCTAATACAAAAGGTGTTACTTTTAAGCTCATGATGCACGGGCACCATCTGCCCATGGCAGTATTTGGGCCTTTTTAGCATTACTGCAAGGACTACGTGAACAACTGAGCTGAACAAAAGTAGATAACATGTTTAGTTCACCCACCCCTACACTAAAGATTCTAAGCTTGCTGTAAGATACTGAGTGGTGCTCAATGTCATGAGAGATGCTCTGGGCAAAATGGTTACATAAATATCTGTGATTTATGGCATGCTGAACATATCACTGATAGCTACGAACTCCCATTTTCACATCTTGGCTTTCTGTCTGTATGTATCATCCTCTGCATTGTTTCCTCAAGCTATTTCCCAATTTCTTTCTTTGAGTCTTCCATGTGTAAAGAATATAAGTGCACAGCACTGTAGGACCATCCATTTTCTAAGTGTCATCTCTGAAAGACTACATTTTTATTTAAGGTACACTTCAAGCTGACTATAACTATGTAAATCATAGTCTTGCAAAAAAAACTTCCCTAGTAGACAAACATATTTGAAATGTATCAGTTTATTGCAATGGTTTAAAGTGGAAAAACAAAATTGATAAAAAGAAAAAGGAAAAGGAAAAAAGGAAAAAAATAAAAGGAGAAAAGAAAATGAAAAATAAACTTGAAATAATGCAGCTTAATGAACAGCATCAACTATTGCTGTTTTCACTCAACACTTCTCTTATTTTTCAACTCGTATTGTTCTTTATTCAGTCTCTTATATCTGACCAGTAGGGGAAAAAAAATTACGCACAAAAACCCAATAAATTTTTGTGACAAATGCTGTGCATTTATACACTCTATGTTTCACCATATGATTATTTCTTGTTCTGAAGCTTCACGTCTAAAATTAGATTTACCAAAGGGGGAGTAAAATAGAGCAAAAGCTGTAAAGTGTAGCTCTGCAGAGAGTGTCTACTCTGTTAAAGATCAACTTCTCTCTCCATATAATGAAACTTACAACACCATTCCCCTCACAGTGGGGTAGAAAGAGATGAAGACAGGAGGATTTATTTCTTCTCATTTAAAAAGGCTATATAACACATCTTAATCAAAATAAATGGTGACAAGACTAACAGTAAACACAGTAATGCAAGATTCACAAGAAAAGTGACTTTAAGAAATTAAAGGCTAAAAAGTGTTTCCTCGCTCTCCTTTTTGCCGGTTTAGAATTATTTTTAATTAAGAGTAACTACTAATTACTATAATTTTTTAGGCAAAAGGAAATATTTATGTATGTATGTGTATGTTAAGGTGATATGTACTGGCTAGTGAATGCCTGATGAGAGCCTTTGGACTTTGCAGATGTTACGTCTTGAAACACAATTATGTGACTAAAGCAGTGTGGGATAGAAGAAATGTGTTCAAGAAAGTGTACGGTGGAGTTTCAAACACTAATATAAAAATTGTCCCTGGTTACTGAAAATGCTTTCTATCTACTTTCTACTGCAGTTTTGAGAAATTTGGAAGTCCTTGGAGAGATCCACTTGTTAAAAGAGCTCTCTGTACATCTGATACGCTTTGAATATCTCACAAACCATTTTAAGATGTCAAAAGTCTATGTCAAGAGGAGAACACAATTAAGAAAGGACATTGCAATTGAGATGTCTTAAAATATTTTAAACTTAATGCATGGCTGAGATTGGTTCATTATACACGATGTGTTATTACACAGATGTTTACAGCACAACTTTGTTACGTGGAGTGCACTGTGCCATCTAGAGACAGAACACCAGCAAAGCACTCCCACGTTATCTAATCCCTGAGCAGGCCAGGTCCAATGACAGATATTTTAGATGATGCTTTATCTTTTGTCTCTAGCCTTGATGGATGTTGCTCTGCTTGGGCCAGCTGAAACCAAAAGGAAAGGACAAGATGATAACAGTTTGCTCAGTGGCACATCACAACACATCAGTGTGGCACTGCTCCACTCGTCACCCACGTTCTGCCCACACGGTGCTGCTCAGAGCAAAGCTGATGCAGGAAATAAGAAATGTCGGTGCTCTCCATAGGCCTATTGAAAAGATGTGTGGCTGGAAACCCCACCAGATGGAGAAGATTAAAGCAGAGTGATAAATGCCTTAGAAGGGAAAAGATACACTTTGGGAGAGAGTATTGATCACCAGTAAAGATCTCTGATGGTAGAATGAGGTACGGTAGGATGTGAAACAGAAAAAAATATAGTAGGATTTCAGGGTGAAAAAGTGCAGTTTCAAGTAAGTGAAATGAGAAAGGGAAGGCAGAAGAATAATTGAAGAATAATTAGAATACAGAGATTGCATCAGAAAAAAAAAAAGACATGACAGATTCTGTTCTGGCTTTGTTAAGGTGTGTTGGTAGAGCATATGCAAGGAAACTATATCAGTAGTCCTTTCCTCGGTCTATTCTTCTAGTTTTGTTGGTTTATTCTACTGGTTTGCAGCACTTTGTACTTCATAACATATTGGAGCTGTTGGTCTCTTTTAAGCTTAGCATTAGTGTGGATGATTACATCTAGAGATATATATGTATGTATACATAAAATATGTAAGTCACAACAACAGAAAAAATCAGGTTGCTAACAAACAGATGTAATTTCTGGATTTTTGTCATATTTTTTACATTAGGCTTGGCAAATACAAATAGCTGCAGTATTGGGAATATTTCTGGCATGTACAAGCAATGACATTTCTCAGAGTTGAGAGATAAAGGAGATTTCATGCCCTAATCTTCTCATGTCAAGCTGTTCAGAAAAGAAGAATCCATACGAAAATATAATTTGACAGATAAAGTGTTACTACCATGTTCCTGAGGAGAGGAAACATCGTTTCTTCTATGGCTAAATTTTCCTATCAAAAACAAAAAAGACGTGCAACATATATATGAAACAAAAGACTAATGGACTTATATCGCAGAACTGATCTCAGCACAGAAGTAAAGCTAGTTTAAACCTTTCAAAGGGTCACTCTGTGAAACAAATATCGATATAACAGGACTTTCACAGACTCTTATGAGAAAAAGTAAACCAGATATAGCTACATGATTTTAAACAGCAATCATGGGACAGTGCACACTTCTCTCCAAAACACTACTGGGCCTGCACAGTGTCTTAGGTTACCATGTAATATGTAACCAAAAGTATGTATTCTATCACCATCTGTTAAAACCAGGTGGGGCAGTATTCTTTATCTCTTCCATGACACATCCCTGGTAACTCCCTCTGGAGAGACATTTTTCTGCTAATGGGCCATCCAGCCTCACTGCATGACTCAGAAAATTTCCTCATCCCATTGTGAGATGCTCCACACAGGGGGAGGAACCAAGCATTCCTACCTGGATATAATCTGAGGTTTGGAACACCACAGTCAGCCCTTACCTACTGGATTCCCAGAGGACAAGAGGTACAAAACCTCCACTGGGCCTTCAGGTGAAGACCGGACCCTTCTACAGGATCACTGCTTCAACAGAACCACATCTATCACCTCAAGAGGACTGCAGCCACCATTCAATCGGACTGCTACCACCACCCTGCCCGACAGGGTGTCAGGCTGTATCCTGACTCTGTCAGTGTTCCTGTACTATTGCATTTATTTTTAATTTTCCTATTAAATTGTGGTTCTGATTTCGAGTCTCTCACTGGTTTGCTTTCAAACTAGCACACACAGTTTGCAAATGCCCAGAAAAACAGAGTTTGTAGCTCTGGCTTCAACTATCCGCTTTTTTATTGCTTATACATTGGTTAGCTGACTAAAATAGATGGAAAGGTCTGGTTTGGTGTTTGGGTTTGGTTTTGCTTTTGCTTTTTGTTTTGTTTTGGGTTGAGGTTTCTTTGGGATTTTTGGTTTGGTTTGGTTTGGTTTGGTTGGGTTTGGTTTGGTTTGGTTTGATGTGGTGTGGTGTGGTGTGGTTTGGTTTTATTTGGGGGTTTTTGTTGTTTTGTTTTGTTTCCTTTTGGTTTTGTTTGGTCTGGTTTTTAAGGAACTCTTGTAATGTGGGGGACATGATACAAGCAGAGGGAATCATACTTCAAAATATTGGAAACAGATTCTCAAAATAACCACAGTGAAGCATTTATCTTCTTAACTAATAACTTTATTTACTGTTATAGACCGAAGGTTATTTACAATTGACTCTGTACATAATGCAGATAAAAAGGATGGATGTCCAAAAAAATAATAAGCTGATTACTTCAGTGCACATGGCCTAATTGTGTTCACACAAGTTGCTTTGTTTTCTATGTCAAGAAACCCTGCAAAATGTCCAAAACATATCCACAGGAAAAATTGGAAACAAAGAAAGGACTCGAAAAGAGAAAAAGACCATTGCATTTTCTTTGATGAAAAAACTTCATTCTCAGAAATGAATAATTATCTTCTTGCTTTTAGAGCTCTCAGATATGGAGTCCTTTCTCCTGCAATGATTCTGAAATAGACAACCAGCCCGTGATGATCCCTGTAGTACCAGTGTGCAACCATTTCCTAAGAAGTTTTTGATAAACATGTACAGAAAGACAGACAAAGAACTGGGAGAAAAATAGTATTCAGACACTAAGTTCTATCACACATTAAGCTTTGATTTAATTAGTTTAATGACAAAAATATTCATTTCGACATTAATATTGATCAGTGAACAGTCTACTGTGTCCTGTGATTTAACCATGGTTATGAAGCTATACTGTGTTTTCGTTCTTCATATTTAGATGAGGGCAAAATCAAGGATTCGCAGAAGAGATTGGAACTTTTAATCCATTTTTATCTCCTTTTGGGTGGTTATCATTCCTTCCCTTTAAAAGTGAAGCTTTATTTTTGCATACCCTCCATCCTTTTACATTTGCATATGCATCATATTTCAGTTTCTGAATTATAATTTTCCTAAAACTCTTTTGATTTTGGAAGCCTTACACATTTGTAATGCTGTAGAAGACTGTTAGGAAGAATACATAAACACATTGATGGGGAAATCTTCAGAGTAATACATTTCAAAATAATAAGATTAGGTAGGATTAGATTAGAGAAGAATTCTTGATATTAATGTAGAAGAAGAATTGCTATCCTCTTCTTTAGAGTCACCTTCTTTTGGCAGACTTTTATATAGCTCAGTCAAATATTTTAGTGGATTTCCTAATCTCTTCTACTAAATTTATTTTTACCTTAATTTTAAAGCATTGTTAGAATTAGAAACCCCATAAAAAAAAGATGTAGGGATAAAAATATTTTTTAAAAAGCATGCATACGTGACTGAGATAAAATGACCATGTAAAAGAATAATAAATTATGCTTTGTTTTCTAACAAGGATGGAGGACACAGTTAATATTTTTGAAAGTAATATTTCTGTTCATTTTCCTTCAGCAGAAAAAAAAGATATTGCATGCTTTAAACTCAGTGACTCAGACCTGATTGAATAAACCTGTTGTAGAAAAATCCATACACATAAGAATTGTTTCTGTGGGTACAGAACTGTTGTAAATAAGGGTGTGCATAAGTACCTAGTTTGTGCAGTTTCACAGAGGGCTTATAAGCATTGTTAAAAATCCATAATAGCTTTTTGGTTGTTTTGTTTCTCATGACCTCTATTTAGATAGAACTTTTATGCTCTGAGATGAAGCTAACAACACAACTTAATAACAAGAAAACCAACAAAAGCTCTGCAAGGATTGGATGGGGTCAGGAAGTAAAAACGGTGCATTCGCAAGCTCAGACCTCAAACTACGTCACGTGAGTCATCGAGTGAGCCATAATATACAAGAGTCTGCACAAATAACTGCAGCTTTCCATGTACTTTAAACTTGTCTGCTCAATAAAACTCAATTCAAAAACTCTTGAATTTCCAGACTTCTACATCACTTGCTCTGAACTACATTTCCTCAATTGCCACTCATCAGGGATTTCAATATGTACCATCCATTTCATGAAAGTAGCCTGTGATTCCATTTTCACCCTATTTTAGGCATTCTGAAAAGGGAAAATAATATAAATAAAAATTGTATTCATACATCTTAAGGCAGAAGTCATACCAAATAGTCAAGAGAAATCCAAGAATAAGTAATGTAGTTTGGCCTTAAAGCGAGAGAATTATCTCCCACCTTGTTTTATTTAGGTGTGTCAACAGAGCTTGAGGCAGCAGAAGGCTAAAAGCAGTGTTGCTGTACTTACTGTTGCTAATCAATTCAGTCTAAGTGGGACAATGAAATAACAGAAACTCATTGAGAAATCCTATACACTCGTAAATTTCCTTTCTCCTTACATATGCCTCTTTGTTTCTACCAGCTGTCTCTCCATCAAAATAATCCCATTTCACAGAATAACTTCATATGGTTTGCATACATCACTGAATATTGCACAGTATATATTACTAAACACTGCAGTTTAGTAACATCTCTCTCACAGAGAGAAGAAAAAGTGAGCCACCATTAACACTGCAGATAAAGGAATACCTGATACTGTGAGCAGTCATTTTCAAAGCATGGATAAGGTCTCAGAGAGCTGCAGGTAGAATTTGTAGTTCAGACGCTAATTATGTTTTGATATAGGAAGAATTATTTTTTACTCTAAATCATATATATTTTGGCATTAAATGCAAAATTATCAAAACTTTCCGTTGAGATTTGCAAAATTATAATACATTAAAACCTTTTTGCAGTGATATTTTAAAAGCTTGCTCAGACTTGATACTCGGGACACCTATTTGCCCTGTTTAAAACAAATACATTTCATTATTTTCTTTCTCCAAAATGAGGACCTGGAGGTTACCACATAGATAGAGAAGAACATCCTTTGATGTGAATGAGACTTTCTACATTATTTGAAGGCAGAATTTTTCCCTGATAGTAAATATTTCGGAAGTACAAAAATAAAATGGGTAACATATTCTAAGAGCGAAAAGGTTAGGTGAAGTAAAAGAACAAAAGCTATAATAGTATTCCAAATCCTGCTGTGGCACAGGAGTTTATAATTTTTGTATCTGACCTCACTGACAAGATCCAAGACTTAAAAATCTGAAAATCGGGCAGAGCCAAAAAAAAGTATCTACAGCTTACCTTTTTAATCTTAAAAGAAATACAAAATCACATCAAGCCAATATAAACAACAAGAGATGCTCTTCTTGCACTGACCTGTTGCAGGATACCCTCTGATGACAGAAAAAACATTCAGATCTGAGTACACACTGTAACAATATTCTAGTTTTAAGTGGTATTGCCACAAATCTCAAAATTTTTAAAAGTTTTCAGTGAATATTTCTATATCTCACAACAGTGTGTGAAACAAAGTTTTAAAAAAGTATTCAAGCAATTTGAAATGTCATTGAACTTTTTTTATAAAACTTCATGACAACAAATTCTGCAAACTATTTTTCATTACAAAATATATCTTATGAAAAGCTCTTTCTGAGACATAGTCCTCCTCTAAATTACAAAAAAGTTACTAGTGCATGATTTATTGGTTACAGTATAATATCTCACTTCTACCATTCTTTCTTATGAAGGACTTAATAATTTTATTTTATGATTTCTATGGACAATGATAAGAAAAGCTAAACATCCCCCTTGGGAAAAAAAAGGAAGAGAAACATATAAGCACAAAATAAAAATTACTTTTCACAGTTCTTTATACACTCTATATTGGTTGTGAAATCTAATTTGTGACAATGGAGCAAAAATATATTATTAACTGAATATTATTTTAGGTGTAGCTATAACTACCCTCTCTCAACCTCCCAGTCATTTCAGAAAATAAATTTACTGCTATGTTTATCACAAAATAGAAACAAAAGGTTTATTCAACAGTAATTTTTCCCCTATCTAGGATAACTCCGCATATATTATAATGATACTCAAAGCAGGAATATTTTACAAGTCCTACATTTTCACATCCTGTGATTGCATTAGTTTTCCCACGGAAATAAAGACTAGATGATCAGTAACATCTGGAGAAACTGGATGCCCATAGCTGTTGGATTTTGAAAACTGTGGACCAAACTGCACTCCATTCTCTACTAAAATCTTATTTTCCAGGTATCACATATGAAGATTTTGGCTTGTCACGCCCATTCACCTACCTGGGGAGAAAATCAAACCAACAAGCCAAACAAAGAGAAAGAAAGAGAGAGAGAAAGAATACAGGAAGGAAGGAAGGAAGGAAGGAAGGAAGGAAGGAAGGAAGGAAGGAAGGAAGGAAGGAAGGAACACATCTCTGGTATACAACATCAGAATGAAGAAACAAAATTCTAGAAAAATGCAAGCATACTGAGTAAGGGAAGACATGTGAAATTCAACTGTTTAACTGTATAAATTGCAGATTGCAATGAATACCTGATCCACCTCTAAGCTTTTTCTGGCTTTTGGGTTGGTTGGTTGGTGGGGGTTATTTGTTAGGTTGTTTTAGGGGGTGGGGATTTGGATGCTACAATCATGTTTTGCCAGCATAATACTAGATCCAGAGAAAGAACATCCTAATATGACAGTCATGTGCTTTCATATTAGACAGTGAACATGACAACATTTCTTCTTTAATTACCATCAAATATTTGCCTAATGAATGTGTTTTAAGGACCAGATGTGAGCAGAACAAACAATTGTTGTAACAGCATTTTAAACAATACACTGAAAGCAAATTTAATATACAAAGGGATCTTTCTAAGAAGAAAATTAGGATTATTTTCATTTGCAATAAAGCCAGATTATGCAGTTTTCTAGTATGGTATCTCCACCTTTCATTTTATTCCCTAACATGTTGAAAATATTCCCAGCCTTTTAGAGTTAGTTACAAAGGCACATTTGGCAGACTCGCCACCTTTGGTAGCATAATTTTTAATCTGCTTCTGTAACCCAAGAGAATCTTTTAATAAAGAGATTAAAGTATTGAATTTTTATTCTTTGCCTTTAAGAGGACAATGTTTGACCCTGATGACTAATTGAAAGCTAAATTTTATTGCATTATACTGGACACAAATTAAACCAGTTGGAACACTTTTCCAGCAATGCAATAGTCAACAACAACAAAAAAAATCCTCCGTATCAAAAAAAAATTTAAAAAAATTGAAGGAGTAAAGGAAATGGACAAAGAAAAAAACCAAAAATACCTACTTAAAATCATCAGAAATGAAGTGGCAGATCATAACAGAATTAGATTAAAAATAAAGAGGATTGTAATTTAATTAAACTGGTTTGTGGCAGAGTTACAGTTCATCAGATTTTTTTTGTTTCTTTGTTTTTTTAATATCCTATTTTGAGATAAGAGAGTTCTTCAGCAGGAACAGGAGTTGTTTACAAAGATGATGCAAAATTGTGTCTTTGCAGTCAACAACAGTTACTTGATTTGCAGCAGCCTTAACTAACATCCTCAGTCCTGAAGTGTACTCCTCTAATAAACACACTTTGATGCAAACTGACAATATCCTCCCAAATAAAGCCAAATTTTTGCACCATGAGACTGTGTAAATAAATTATACAGCTTTAATGAGATCCATATTAACATCTACATCTGATGCTTACCCAGGGTAAAAAATATTTTACAGTCTGTGCTAACATATCTCACACCACTTCCCTGTGTGTGTATGTGAATTTAATTTGTTTTTCTGACAGAGAGCAATATCTGGTTTGAAAAAAAAAAAAAAAAAGAGATACCTTGATAGTTCTTCCATTGTTCTTTTCTTTCTTTAACCAGCCCTGCATTTCTTGCATCATGCTGATAATGATGTGGTGAAACTCCTTGTTTCTAAGATTACATTTGCTCCTAATTAATCATTCCAGGAAAAGTGTCCAAGGATGGAGTAAGCCATGCTAAAACTGTACTGTCACATTCCTCCTGAAGCTCTGACAGCACCAGAAAGGAATATTCGTTTCCATCAGACCAACTGATGGAACATCCAGCTGATCTCATGAGATGGCTACACAATTGCAAGAGCTGACACAGGACAATGTGCGAACTCATATTAAAAGGGAGAGGAGAGTAAAAGACAGGGATGGGCATGAGGAACAAAAGGAGAGGGAGAAAGGAATGAGAACACAAGGGCGAGCAAAGCTTTGAAGTAGTAATTCACTTATATATTGGCATATGCCAATCATGAAAAAGCAGAACAAGGCTTCCAAGCATTACATTCTGGAGACACTGTTGGGTTTTCAGGCTTTTTACTCTGTGGATACTAGGAAAAGACTCTGGCAACACGGTGAGCTGATGAATTCGGTACTTGATAAAGTTAATAAATTTAATTTTTAAATTACCTGATTTTTTTTTTCACTAAACACAAGCTATTGCACACCATTAATCACCAAGTTGCATCATTTTGTTTTTTCAAGCAAAGATAATGGACGAGATGCCCACATGCTTACAGAATTCTTTTGCACTGAACTGAAGCATCCACTTACTTGAATCATAAACAGATCTGTACATTTTCTATTCTAGTTCTATGATCAGGTTTAATTGCCATGTCACCAATATTGAGTATCACATAAATCTTTTTGTTGTTGTTTAAATTTTTGAAGGCATGTCGCATTATAGGGCTAGTAAGACAAATATATTTTTGAAATTCTTAAAAGAGCATGTTTAAATCCTTCCAAAGTAATCTAAATCACTTTTAAAAAAAGAAAGAAAAATTGTCCTTAAATAAAGAAAATACATTCTTCTTTTTTTGTCACACATATACTTGTACCCTTTAAAAATATGAAAAATATTCCTTTCATTTACATCCTTATTCAAACTGTAGCACTAAAAATTCAAATGAACCCTAATTAGAGTTATTACCTTAAAGCTTCAGTAGAACAGTTCTCATCTATATTAAAGAAGTCTCTAGTTCAAAGGAAATCTCTTTGCAGTGAAAGTCATGCATAATTTTTTTTCTCTTGTCAGAAATCAATCATGGTTTTGTCATCATCAAGGAGAAGAGTTGGCCTTTTTTAAGATAAAGGACAAAAGTACCTGGTCATGGAACACCCCTATTTAATTAAAATACCCCTACTGATAGGCTCCTATTTAAAATTATAAAAAAATTCTTCCTCATTCTTCAATTGATGTCAATGGGCAACAGACAAAAAATAACACATATAAAGAAAATTAAACAGTACAAAAGTATAGATATAAATTCCCACACATATCAAGATTTAGTGTGATATACATGACAGAGAAGGGAAGGTGATAATGTAGGTGAAATTTATCACTGTATAAAAAGCCCCACAGAAATAAACTTCTGACCTATTGTTGACAATGGAAATTCTACAATTCATGTATTAAGCTCAAGAGGTCATGCACACAAATTTGCCTAAAAATACTGATTTCCTAAAATCCAAATACCTAGTGTCACCGTGTGCTTTTGGAGATCATAAAATCATGAGATAATCCAGGCTGATCAGGTAAATTTTGAGAGGTCTCCAATCTAATCTCCTGCCCACAAGAAAGAGCCTGGCTCTGTCCACCTAATCACCTTTTCTTGCCTATATAGACATAGACAAAAGTGGCTGTGAGGGCCTGCGTTGCTCTTGCTCAACTTTACAAGGTCTCTGTTGGCCTGTTTCTCCAGCCTGCCCAGGACATTCTGCACTGCAGCCCTGCCTCCAGGCTTGACAACTGCTGCCCCTCGTTTGTTGCCACCCTTAGACTTGGGAAATGTACCGGTACCCTCTGCTTCCTCCTACAGGTCACTGATAGAGATAAGAAACAAGCTAGCTCCAAGGAGGTGCTCCAGAGGTGCTCCGGTTGTTACTGACCTCTAGGCAAAGCAACAGCCACCAATCACAGTCCAACCACGTTTTCATTCATTCCCTATAAGTCCCCTCCAGACTGTTACTTCCCAACACAGACCACTAGGGGAGACCACATCCAAAGCCTTTTAAAAGCCGAAGTTAACAACTTTTAAGATCTAATTCTCACACATAGGCTTTCTTCCTCTTATCTCACATCAGAGCAATGAAGCATTAGACAGAACTTATTATCTGTTGCTGTACACAACCAGAAAAACAATAAAGCTCTTTCAAGAGAATATTGTTTCTAAAATATTAGCACAATACCTTGGTTTTTTAATAGCTAAAGCAAATACCACCTTCTTTTCTTCCTTTGTTTTTATTAACTTAGGTAGATTGCATTGAAGCCACCATCCACCTAAGCCTTTCCAAGCTTTCTGAAAGGAAAAGGCATTTTTTCAGGCGATGTTATTAGTGGCAGTATGAAAGCCTGATAAAATTAAATGATTCACTGAAGAATATTGGAAAAAATTTATCTCTCTAGGCTTCATTTCCTTTAGACAAACAGGAATCCACTGAGAAAAATTTGGTTTGGATATAATACCAAAGAATTTTACTAATGTGTTATTTAATCATATTTATCCCACAAATTCTATTTCTTGCCTCTTTCATCATCTTAATTAGTCAAAGAGAAACAAAACAGAACAAAGTGTAGCAAGAGATTAAGACTTCCATGAAACCAAAGAATCTTGAGCTGTAAAGGCAATTTTTGCCCACTGAAAAACAAACTGACTTCCTTTTTTCTTAATTAGATGATCATGAAACTCCAGCTGTAACATGTCCAAGACTCCAGTAAGCAAACTATCTGTTCCAATCTTTAATTCAAGGCCAGAAACATCTGGCTGTGGAGTACTTGGGGTCAGTGAATTTAGTCTTAGATTTTACTTAGACACAGAAAATTCAGTATCCAAATACTCTTGTTATCTTGCTCTGGAAAGAATTTTGCTTCCCTTATTCATAAATAGAGTCAATGAAAGAAAAGAGCACACAGAACATGCTCAGCAAGTGCATAGAGCTCTTCGGACATAAGCAGGCAATTCCTGTTCATGTTTTATGCAACAGTCATCATATCCTGCTTTTGCATACATCAGGCAAAGGCATCAACAGGAGAAGAGATGGATGGAAAACTGCACCACAGGTTCACACAGAACACGGGAATGGACAAAGATGTGCACTGTGTACAAAGACTTCACAGCAATCCGGGAGGTGTCTGTTCTTTCTATCTGCTTTGTCTACCCATTGAAAAGGACAAAAAGGCAGGCTAAATTCAATTGAGAGGAGATAAAAAGTCTAAATAAAAGACGTAATGATTTTATCTTTGACTTCTGAGGAACAGAAGTCAAAGGAACAGGATTTGGGGTTTTTTACGTCTTTTCTTCTACAAGCTCTAAAACTTTTTTAAACCTCTGATTTTCTCTTTCTTCATGCCTGTTTCTTTGGGATTTGGGGTTTTTTTGATTGGTTGGTCGTTTTTTGTGGGTTTTTTGAGGTATTCTTTCTTGAGGAGTGTATTTTGTTTTGTTTTCTTTAACTAAATTTGTGATCTAATCTTATCCAAGTCTCTCTCAATACCTCAGCAAGATAAACACTTTTCTAAGTGCAAATACTTTCTTGAACTGCACACAAGAAATTAACTGTAGATGCTTTAGATATCAATGATTACATTGTCAGTCAATCTTTCCAGTCTGGCAATATTTCTGACAGTCTTCAAAAGCTGGAATTAAGTCTAGCAATATTAGGCTAAGAGATTTTTTATCTTCTCACTCAATGTTATCTTTCAGTTTTGTAGCCCACAATATGGGTGCTGAATAGTCTTCCAAAGCACTTTTGCATCCATGAGTCTTGTAGCCTACAATGCAACTACTGTTTTAGGTATGAAAGTATAAAGTTTCTTTATTTTGTAAATGAAGTACAAACTGGCAAAGTTTACAGTTTTCAGTGACTGTGGTCAAAAACACTGGGCGCACAGCCTGATTGCAGAAACATTTCATAAATATGGAGTAATTCTACAAACATAATTCCGGACTTATCCCATGGCAAAAAGAAAAATATCAGCCAGAGTAACCTGTATTCCCATAATCAATATATCACTGACAACATTTCAAATTAATTATATGTATACACCCAAAATGGTTGCAAAGAATATAGTATTTCAGGTTAATGTCTATTCTGACTAGATGCACTGAACAAATCCAATCTTGAGGTCCAAAGGAAGAGCTATTTAGCCATCCCTAACCCATTGTTATAAAAGCTTGCAGTAAATGAAATTTTATATGTAAAATCATTTTACTAATTAAAAAAACAATCTGCAAGGGTATGTGAAAGGATAATTCTCTGCTCTTTTAAGGATATCTGGTCAAAGGAGCCATAAAGAAGAACTTACAGAGGCAAACCTGAGTGACAATTGATAAGGGAAGTTGTGATAAGAATAAACCCAGCCAATCATACTAATTGGTGTGGAGGTGAGAAGGTTTTGTTTTTCTTCAGTATGATTGTCTGACTAATGACCTTGCAAAATTGGGATGGATCAGGGAGAGAGACAAACAGCGATATAAAACCTGAACAACTAGCCTTAATGAAGACAATAAGCAGAAATACCTGTTCATTCACACTAATTGGTGGGCTACCAAGAAACGGCAGGCAATCTGAGTCTTTGCAACTGGTAAGGAGGCAAAGAAGAGAATACTGCAGGTGGGGAGGGCAGGGGCACTATGCCAACTGATGAATCAATGTGCAAGTGAAGGGAATCTGGGAGGGGAAGTAGACAGAAAAGGGTATAAAAGGGGCCAGCTTCACCTAGAATGAGACCAGTCAGTACGCTTGTCTGCGCCTGATCACCAGTCTGTCCTATAATCTCATTAATTCTTTTCTTGGTTCTCTCACTGCATGATCTCAGTCTCTATCCCACGTGTATGTGTGCCCTGCATGCACACCTGGTGGACCCCTGAGTGGACTGGGTGTCAGGTTCTGGAGCCAGACTGGGGTACAGGCACCCCTGGCCTGTGGTGTCGGCTACTGCAGCAAGCGGGGTCTTAGCACCAGTTACCTAAACAAACTGGAGTCTTTAGCTGCCAGCTGCAGGGGCTGGAATGGAGTGAGTGTTCCCAAATCCTGCTACAGGGAGGACTGGTGTGGGCAAAGTGAGTGAGGGTTTCTGCATGGGCAGCTGGAGCAGGACCACGGGGCACAGCCTGTGTGCCTGCTGCCAGCTGCTGGGGACCGACGAGTGCTTGTCTCTTACTCAAACCAGCTGAGTGCGCACTTCTGTGGGCTTGTGTCTGGAGAACTTCCTCTCACATTTTAAGCTGGAGTCCACAGCAAGTAAGGGACCCTTAGTTTTGGGCCAGGGTAACAGGTCCACAGCAGGTCCATGTGCTGCAGGGGACTTGAGAATGTGGAATTCATGAGATAAATTTGCCAGCGAGCATGGAGCTGGACCAGCTGGTGGGTCAGGGACTGTGAAGCAGGTAAGGAGCCACAAGCTGGGCAGGTGTGCCAGGGAGACAGAAAGTCCGTGGTGGTACTGGGGGGATCTGTCTGTCTGCGTGTGCTTGCGAACTTGGAGAGTGTCAGGGAAAGCGGCGGGCAGAGAGGAGGCTGGGGCTGTGCTTCTAACATCACTTAGAGCAGTTAATTTGATGACTCCAAATGACACCATAATGACTGTTCCCAACATCCTGAACACACTCAAAAAGTTTGGAATTAGCAATTATCAATGTGAAGATGTACTTTCTGAAGTATATGGTACAGAGGGATCATAAAATTACCCAAGCTTTCCACACTCGAAAGTATTTCCTGTTATTTTGAGCTCTCCTGCAGAGAGGTTTTAGCAGTTACAAAACACGGTAGATAGAGGGGAAAAAAGAGAAATATGAGCAGCAGTACTTTCTCAGTGGTACCAAGAAAGCACTATGCTTTTCAGAGTCTTCCTTCCTATGTGTATTCTATGTGTATTCTATGTGTAATTCAGTTAATGTTTCCACTAGCTCCTGGACAACAGGAAGTACAAGTGCCTGAGACCATTTATTTTAAACATTAAACACGGTATTAGCTGCATTAATCAGGCACACGCCAGCATGAGGAGAGGGAGTGGAAGGGAGGCATGAAAGTTTCCAACATCTCTGATTGTGTTACAGCTAAAGAAACCTTGAAATATTTTATCCTCTGGCCTTACACTCTTCTGCCTCTTCATCTGTTATCTCACTGACAGCCTCTTTGACTCATCACTCTTAGCAGTCTCCTATTTTAATGCCCTTCTCCCATTAGGTAGCAGACTGTTTTCTTCTTTGTCAGACTATGAGCTCAATTGAAATCAGTTCATTTCTTTTTAAATACGTTTTTTCAACAACACAACATGGGATTCAGCTGTCTACCATTTTTCAAGTAAATATCATTAAAAAATTAAAACTTTTTTTCATTCTCTTGTAGAAATAGAATATTTTTTTCTTTAGAGCAAGAATTCAGTCTCTGCACAGTGTATTCCTTTGCCTTTGACATTTAGCAGCATGACTGATTGATAACTTAGCATTACTTAGGTATGAGATTAATCTCCAAATAGATTCAAGAGTAGGAAAAAAGAGACATTGAAATTCTGTCTTTATACCTGAACTGCTGTAAATTAGAAAAGTAAAAAATGTAATTCATCAATTTGTATGCATTGACAGACAGCAGTATTTCTTTAAAAATACAAAGAAAAGGAATAAGAACTCTTTAATCCAAAACTGTATACAAATATTTAATTTGTATATAAAATATCTACAACATTCCTCATAATTTTTGAAAAGTGCTTTGCCATCTAAAGAAGAAATTAATTCGTATATGGGAATAACCATTAGCATCTCATGTAGCATAGGAAATTCAGAACAAATAACAGTTATATTATCCAAAATGTCTGTAGCAAATTTAAAATAATTCCACATTAAAAGAATTCTTAGCTGTTGCAAGAAAAAGAGAAAAGTACATTTAACCGTATCAGAAAACTATTTGAAAAGTTTTACTTGTGTTTGAAAGGGCTGCAAGGGAGATACTTCTGTAGGCTATGCCTGTGTCTCAAAACTGCTTAGACAAAAACCACAGCACCAAAATGCCCACACTACCACAGAGGTTACAATTGCCATGACATGCTCTATGCCAATCCACTGGCATAGATAACGTTTCCTGGGATAGGAGTTGACAGGCATTATGTCAAACTTGGGCCAGCATCAAGCTTTCTTGGACATGGTTAAATTTCTATCAAAATTTATTTTCTGTGTTCCAGTGCACCACCAGCTCCAGCAGAGGACCATGACTGGACTCTCAGACTTCATCTCTTCACCATGCTCATTCAGGGGATTTTGAGAGACTCCTCAATTAGCAAATCCCCATTTTCTCCCTTTTTCCCTCCTGGATGATGCAACACATTCAAGAATCAGAGTGGCACCCTAAGCGTATTCTTCCGGAATATCCCTTCACAAAAATAAAATCAGTGTTTAAATTATAAAAGAACAATAGATATTCCATTTAAATCACAATTTAAGAACTAGTCTGTTCTTTACACAGAAGCATGACAATGGATGAAATATTATGTTATTCTGCAAAGATTATTTTCTAAATTTTGTCTTCCTCACAGTATAGCACTGTAGAAAACCAACAAATTAAATAATTTTAAATTAAAATATAATGTAGTATAATATAATAATATAAGTAGAACAAACTGATTAAAGAAATTCAATCCCCCGATTAAGACTTTAGAAAAAAAAAATCTAGAAAACAAATACATCTTAGAATGAAAAGCAAGCAGTAAGTAAATGTAATTACATTCTTTGGATGCATTCTCCACATATTAATATATTTTTACACAAAGTAAATATTTTCAGACACAAGAGCTTGTCATCTAGTTATACAAAATTCCACCTAATAACATCCTTGTAGATGAAAATGTGCCTGCTAAGTGAGCTATTTAAAACAAAAAATCCAAAGGAGCTGCTTTGTTGTATCTTTTGAAAGGATGTTTCACTGTTTTGAAGCAAAGAATACTGACTCATAAAGTATTAGTAATGACTCAGAGTGTCTT
This sequence comes from Mohoua ochrocephala, assembly GCA_013398855.1. Lineage (NCBI taxonomy): Eukaryota > Metazoa > Chordata > Aves > Passeriformes > Acanthizidae > Mohoua > Mohoua ochrocephala. The sequence continues at coordinate 53,449 of VZTA01026754.1, forward strand.
GATGCCTCATCTCATTTTCTTAACTATAAATCTATTTGGAAAGTCTTGCCAGAACATTAGATGTGATCCACTGAGTTAAAAATATATTTTATTATCTCTTTTGAGAACTGGAATACGTTTTTGGTTACTACAAGTAATTTGCTCCCATTCCCAAACATGTAATTGAATATAATTAGAACATAACTATCTCCTGTTTATAAGTGCATGAAAACTATATTAAAATTCCTAATTAACTCTGAAAATTCGAGAGCCAGAAAATGCCAGAATTACAGTCTACCTTTAAGTGGCTTTATGTGTTGTGGTGTAAGTTTCACATCATGAATTGAATACTGTCACCAACATACTGCCCCAAATTAATTCAGTTCCTGAGACGGATGGTATTCACTGACTGTGGAGCTGTTAAGTGCTGGAGTTTTGGGTTTTCTTGTTAGTGTTGGGGGTTATTTTATCATTCCCTCTGTCGATCAATGCATTATTAACTGCGCATCATCCAAATTATATTAATTTTGTCATGGGCTTTTCTGTGGTTTTCCTATCACATCATTTATCACCACAATTCCCATCTGAGACAAAATTACTTGAGCTCATTATTAGCACTATTTAATATATCAGAGGTGAACATAGACGTATTTATGCTAAAATCATTGAACATGACTATGCATTTGAGCCACCTGATTTTTTAAAAGTTCTCAACATCATAAGAGACTTCTCATGTTCCTAGCATGAATGCTGAAATAGTTCAATTATTCATCCTTTCCAGAACCCAAGTTCCATAAACAGAGATATGGAAGACATCGGTGACTTGCTGCAAGTACTTTGTTTATGCAATTTTCCTAGCATCACACAGCAAATTCACAGCCACAGAACTCAGGCACTGCTCAGCTGTCACGGCCAAAACAGTTTCTTAAATTCCCTAAGAGACATTTCTGAACAGATTCAACAACACTCTTCTGGCAGTGCCCCAATTCACTACAACCTCTGGTTTATGACTTAAGAAAATTAGTTTAATTTATTGCCAATCAAATCAGAGTAGGGTAATGAGAAATAAACCTAGATCTTAAAGAACATCTTCCCCCATCCTCTCCCTTTTTCTGGGGCTTAACTTCATCCCTGATTTTCACAACCTCCTCCCACCAAGCAGCACAAGGAGTTGAGGTCAGTTCATTGCATTTGTCTCTGCCACTCCTTCTTCCTCGGGGCAAGGACTCCTCACACTCTTCCCCCGCTCCAGTGTGGAGTTCCTCCATGAACTTCTCCAATGTGAGCCCTTCCCACAGGCTGCAGTTCTTCACAAAGCTTCTGGCAGCTTCTCACAAAAGCCATCCCTGTAGCAACCTCAACCCTACTACCTGGCACAATCACTTATTCAACTACGGTAGGAGATGTGGATTCATAGGCTAACAAGTGAAGTGACAGATTCCTGCTTTCAGTGTCTGTATTTGGTGTATATGAAGCTGAACAGCTGAGAGAAAAAAAAGCAAAGGAAGGCCACAATCCAAACCCTGAGTCTGCTTGCTGGATATTGCTGTGGTTCACTCCTTTCAGAGCCTGCTGGCTTTCCAACACTAAAACACACATACACAAATGATGTGAAGAAGCAGGATGGTTATTAATATCTGACTGATTGTTATACAATTGAAATTTCATAGAGTATCACTTTTAAGTGGAATAATGTTATAAGCAGCTTCACTTGAGTCACTCCTAGCCAGGAAAAATGTCCAGACAAGTGTACGTCTACGACAACATTATCACAGATCATTTGAGGACTTTGTCCTTCTGAATCAAGTAATTTGTAAAACTCTTACAAAAAGTGAAATTACTTGAAATATCTGCACAATGAGTAATTTAAACACCTAAGCTTTTGTCAACAAATTTGTGGCATTTATAGACCAAACACTGTATTCTGATACTGCTAAAGATTACATAAATTGGTCAATAGTAAGCTAGTAGATATACTGTAAAGAAACAGTATCTGAAATTGCATTTAAGGGAAATAGTTTTTGGTTCTTAGAAAAAATGTCTGACTCCAGAAATTTGCCATGAAAACTGATGATTTATTTCCATGCATACACACACAAATTGAAAAACTATTCTTTGCTGTTTTCCTCTTGAACCACAGGATCTGCTTTAGTTTAAATGTAAAAATGATAGCGTAACAATTAAATTTATCTTGAGCGCTTAGAATCTAGCACAGCCCCTTTCAAGTCTCTCATGAGAGCATCTTGTACAGAAAACATTGCTTAAAGGCCTGAGTCTGTGAGATTGAGAAACCCAATCTGCCTCTCAAAGAATCTTGCTTAATCTTTGTTAAAACAATCTTGAAAATATAGCCAACAGATCGAATCTGAAAGAATAGGATTTGATGACCTAGAAGAAGAATTCTCATGCTGATGGACTTATAACACAGTGAGGTGGTATGGAATAACCTTGAGGTCCTAGCCATGACCTCTCCTGGCTACTGCAAAAATTGTCCTGGTTCTGGCCAGAACCAGGACAATGTCTGATGAGTTTTTATTTTTGTTTGCTCTTTATCTTTTGTAGCCAGACTAAATAAAATCTAGATATGTTATGTTGACTAAGCTTGTATAACCTAGGAATCAATCTGCTACAGAATATGAAGTTCAATCAAACGTGCTTAGCCAGGATGAAGTAATAAATGGGATTAATGCACTTTGAAAATACAGGAACAATAATGTAAGACTAGGGTGCTGGGTTTTTTGATTCAAACATAAATTTGCTGAGTGTTGTGATGTGATTCCATTTGTGTGACTGAAAACACCTGTGAGGAAATCAAATGTTAGATAAGTGACATCAGTATTTAAATGTGTTCTTAAGCTGCTCTTCCATATCTGAACTATTTCAGAGGAAGAGAAGAATTACAAAGCACTGCAATGTGCTAAAATGTAGAGAAAAAGGGTAGGAAAAGTACTCGAAGCTACAACCATGTATTAGCAATCTACAAAGCTACAAATATATGAAAATACGTAAAAGCTAAAAATCTTTAGGCATCATTTAAAGAATGTTTTAATAGAGCAGGAGAGACCTTATGTGTCTCAGTAAATAGCTTATGTCGGTTTTCAGAGAACATGAGAAGACAAATTAAATTAGCTTGAGGTTGCACAGGTTTTCTCCTTTCAGTTATTTTTGTTTGAAAGAAGTCGAGTAGACAAAACTCCTTTATGGTTTGCAGAAAAAAATCAAATCAGGGTTTGAAAAGTTCAGCACATATTATGAAGAGATATGCAGATAATACAATATGAAAGGCCAAAAGCTCATTAGCTACTCTAAATAAATAGGTCATAATTTGTTTCAGTATTAACAGGAGAGATTAACTCCCAGACCAAGCTATTTCATTAAAAGAGACTTTGATCTCCTAAGTTATAAAAATATATTTGTCCACTTATGTATCATATTTCAAATGTTAAAAGCCTGACAAAGTAATACTTAGGTAAGAATATACTGTTGCATGGGCAAGAAAAAAGCATCGAGCACAAACACAGAAAACCAGCAATTTGTACCGACAATTTACCTCAAAAACTCTAACAGCTGGAAACCCATAAAAGTCATCACACCACAGCAATGCCACAATCATGTGTTCTGTAAACTGACTGGGGAAAACTACAATACCCAAGTCATTACACACAGACAAGAGAGGGGAGGATAATGAAAATGCTATTTCTCGGATCACATTGACGAAAGAATGGGAGAATTTATATCCAGGCCAACTAGTTCATAGAGAAAGCAGTGATGCCAAAGCCTCCAAGGGAACATTCTCGGAAGTCAGAATTAAGAGCACACTTCTGAAAAACATAGCTTTATCCCTGAAATGCTTCAGTTGGCAACATCAGCCAGCACCTGGCTAAACCAGCAGCACTACTGGAGTGAAAGATGTTAGCAGCCAGGTTGTGAGAAAAAAATCCAAGCTACAATACGAGACTGAAAAACAAACCAACAAAACAATCCATCTGACTAATTGAATAAATTTAAAACACTTGGGAAGCCATTCAACACGTGCACAGTCAGGAGAAAAAAAAAAAAAAAAAGATAAAAATGTTTTAGATAGCTTAGTGTCATTGCAAGGGGGAGATATGCAAACAGATCCTGATTTCTTGCTGAAATGAAGTGGCACTGCAATGCTTTTGTTTGTGAGCTGAAATGGCTAGAAGAGACTAGACCCACAGAACTCCATCCAGGCTCCAGGCTGCTGCCTTGAGCTGAATACCTTACAGCCTCTGATCCTGGTCCTGCCCAGCAGGCAACAGCTCTCTTTGGGGGACAGGGTCTCAGCTCTGACACGGGGTGGATAGGTATACAGCATACTGAATCTAAAGGTTGGGCTCCTGACTTTTAAGGGACTTTAGCATGCCCCCAAGCATGCAGAGCCTCCAATCTTGTAACAGTTTCCTGAAGGGGCATTGAAATTGTGTGTAATGCATAGGAGGAATTTACAGCTCCAAAGAGAAAGTATCGCTCTAAGCAGGGAGTTTAGTAGCAGACGTGCCTGAGACAGATGCTACGAATCAAAGTAAATCCAGATTTTTATTATTTACTCTAGTATGGAGAGAAATGTCTCCCTCAAATTGGGATCCACATTAACTCACCTGAAGGGTTAGCCTTGTAAAGGACACTCCTTCCCCCCCAGTTTTTTTTAATATATAAATTAAAATATAAATTGCTCTTCAGCACTAATGCCACTATTTTATCAAAGAACTGAGCAGCTGAAAAAAAGTATTGCATATCTGTTTTTAACTTCATACATTTAAAAAATCCCCTCTAAAATGCTTGAAGCAGCTCTTTAATGTTGTGCTTCTTATCAAAAGCAAAGGCTCTTTCAAGATATACTGGCTGAATTCAACCGTGAAATTTTGAACTGTCATAATTTCTCATCTTCTGAACCTATTTGAACACAACTTCCAACCATCCAGTTCTGCACTGTGTATTTACAGGGCTGTTAATGACGCTCACTGATTGTATTTTTTGCCTCACAAACTCCAAAACAAATGGAAATTTATATTTATCTTTAATAGAATTCTTTCCAACCAAAACCAATATGCTTGTTTTTACATCAGTGTCCTGTGGCAAATGGAGCTGGAATTTGTTAGCATCACTCCAAATACCTCAAAATACATGCAACATCCACCTAATACAGTGTGGTTTAAGACTTTCCATGTAAATGTTATATTTCATTACCTTGTGTTTTTTGCAGAGGCTTAGCTAAGAGACAGAGAAATTATCTTTTTGAAATGGAAGGTAATTTACATCTAGGAGGGAAAATCTAGTGATTTTCACGGCAGTCACAGGCTAACATGCTTCTTTCCTAATAAAACCCCGATAGTTTTTCTTTGGGAATTAAGAAAACACACAGAATTTATCTGCAATGCACTACAAAAAGCAATAGAGGACACTTTGGCTACAACAGATCTGTGTTTGTCAAGACAGTTTATTGCACATGCATGGGTAGGTTACTGGATAGGAGCATGGTGGTGGGAAGACCCTATAAGACATACACAAGTTATTCTCTTCTTTACTTCACCTTCAGTTACACTCCGGAGGCAGTGCTGAGTCAAAACATGAAGGAATATTAATAGGAACATGCACAATCAACAGGAATGTAAATATTAGCTTTTATACCATAGCACACTCTCCCATGGATTTCTCTCTTCGTACCAAAGCATCAGAAGGTTACGTTCCTTCATCTTTTCTTCTTTTCTCTGTTTTCCACAGAGAGGAGTTGTGCTTGTCACAGACAGTTTCAGATAGAAACCACAATATGATCTGTGCTCAGCTGAGTTAACCAGGGACCAGTACTTATTTTAAAAGAAATTATGAGTCCACAGCTAGAGGAACAATTTCCAAATAGAACCTCTCATACGTTAACTTTGGAGAAGACATCTCAAAATTAATAGGTTGCTCAAGACAAACTTTTCATTGCTACCTCAGCTCTAATACAATTCTTTCCAAGGGACAAAATATACATTTTCTGAAGGCAGTTAATAAACAGCGTACTAAACTGAACATCCAAACTGGCATGTTAATATACTGCTTTTGAGAATTCATTTGTAAGTACAGTAGAACAACTTCTGTATGTTCCCTTCTTTAGGTAGGGAACGTTATCTGTCACAACAGGAAAGGGTTTACAGTCCTGTGTCTAATGTTCCCTAGTGTGTTTCTAATACTTTTGAAGAAAATAGGTTTCATTCTCTCAGTTCATATTTAGTGGAGTTGGGCTACATCAATCTTATTCAAGTGAAACGTGCAGTTATAAATTAAATGTACTTTTTTGAGCTCAACCAAGTCTCTAGTGAACAGCAGTTTTCCCAGGAAAAGTACTACACATAAATCATGATAATTCATTGGGAAAAAAGAAACAATAGTATTGAACAAGGTGTTGGTTACAGCATGGTGCTGATAACACCACGATTGTGGCTGTGATCCCTGTAGGGGCCATTGGCTTAAGAGTTGGACTTGAGGATCTCTGGTGGTCCCTTCCAATGCAATATTCTGTGATTCTAAATGAATTATGAATCTGAACTTCTTTTAAACTCTAGGATAAATAGACATCTCAATGTTCATCTTACAGTCAATATAATATTGGCGACTGCCTTTAAAAGGGCATCTATTAAATTTTATAGCCCGTTGTACTAGTTTGAAAACACACCAGTGGGAGA